>QRFJ01001241.1:110663-139421 GCA_006176705.1 Cocos nucifera | reverse complement strand
GTGGTCTCATGAAGCTGGGGGGTGGTGTGTAGGTTCGTCGGGACTAGGAGGGAGGGGGTGGTGGCAGGCAGATCGACAGTAGGATGGGTAGCTAGGGCATGGGTTCTTGCTCGGAGAGAGAAAGAAAGAGAGGGAGGGGGCAGCACTAGAGAGAGATGGTCGATGATGGGGCAAGTCGACGATGGGAAGAATAGCTAGGGCTCGGATAGAGAAGAGAGAGAGTGAGTGAACGAGAGGAAAGATGAAAATTCAACATACAAGAAAATTTAGCCAAATAATGGTAGTGGTTTTCGAAATCATTGCCATAGGTCTATTACAGCGGTTATATAAAATCGCTGCCATTTGATCTATAGTATCAACCACTACAATAGATCCTCTAGTAGTAATTTTTGCAACCGCTGCTATAGATGGATAATATAGATTTTTTATATTTTTTTCTAAATATAGTATAATTTAAAATTTGATATCTATCTTCATCATTCATTATCTAAATAATTATCATTAGAGTATCATCATAAAAGACTATCTCAATCTGATAGCTCTAGTAATGTCGATTGATAAAATTTGATTTCGACGGCCACGAACAATCATATAATGAGCTGATAGATAAAAATCATCAATTGATCCAAAAATTTACAATGATAATCTCGATGATGTTTGTAGCATACTACCAAAATTTTACTTTAATCAAATATTATTATCATGATCAATCTAGCACTGGATGTACTACTACAAAAAAGAACTATGGTAGTGGTTCATAACCACTATCGTAGTCCAAAAAATTACTGCCATAGGCTATGGCAGCGATTCTTTAATCATTGTTATTGCAGTCATCGTCGTAGCTCTATGGCAGCGGTTGTTGCAGTGGTTGTTTGAACTACTATCATAGATAGCCTATTGTAGCGATTTATAAATGCTGCAATAGATCGATCTATAGCTGCGGTTATATAACTGCTGCCATAGGTTATCTATGATGGTGGTTATATAATCGCTGCCATAGGTAATCTATAGCAGCAGTTTTTTAACCACTGTCATAGGCCTAATGCAGCGGTTGATATCGTTTGCACCAAAAATCTATGGCAGCAGTTGGCACGGATATGACAATGATTATTGATAGGGACGCGATGCTGTCATTAAGACACCGTGTTTATCAATTTAATCCGACTTCTTAAAATTATTGAAAATACGTAAATAGTAGTGAGTCGGGTCGAATCCACAGGGAAGGTAGTGTTTTTAGATTTGAAATCTTTGATTTTTTTGAGAAGAAAAAGAAAATGATTTGAATTTTGAAATAAAAATTGAAGTCGGAAGATTGAAAATAAAAATTAAAAGATGCAGGAATTTAAATTTGGTACTAAGATCTATTAGTTAGATCTTAGCATCTACTTGCAATAAAATAAAAAGTAATAATTAAAATGCAGAAATTAAATTACAATAAAAATTAAAAGTAAGAAATTAAAATGCAAAAATAAAACTTTTATTAATTAAAATTTTAGAATTTAAATACATAAAATTTAAAAAAAATAAAATAGCCTGATCTCTGATCTTGGATCGGCATTGGCAGAAAGATGGTGTAGAAGCTCGGCTCTTCTTCTCGGCACCCGTTGCTTCGAAGCAGCCTTTAACCCATAGCCTGGCTTCGCCCTGTACCAAAGCTTCACCTTGATCGGAGATGTTGATTTCTGATGGCCTGGGGTCCTTTTTATAGAGCTAGGAGGGCTGGATATTTTTTCTAAAGGCAATATGGGACTAATAGCCTTTGTAATCGTCAAAATACAAAGAAATTTGGATAAAATTTGAATCAAAATAGCTCTGATATGACTCTGATAAATCTGATAAAATCCAGCCATTCAACAGGAATCCAACGGTCCAAAAATCATCAAAATCGGATGCAGATAAGCTCAGATCGGGTCGGATTAAATTCTGGCCGTTGGATCGCGCTTGATCGAGGAAATCTGGCCGCAAATCATGCGCTTCGGGAGTCTTGATCACCGCCGGCAGCATTCTGGACCGTCGGATCATCGCCTGGATCGAGCGCTGCCGTCCGATGGTGATCCGCGTGATGTTTGTATCTGAATAAAATTCGGAAGCAACCACAGCCGTCCGATCCTGACCGCAAACAACCACATCCGTCCGATCGCGCAATAACTGTTCCCATGGACCGCGTGGACCGGCCGCACCGCACACCGCAACCAATCAGCGCCGCTGTTGTCGGACGAAAAGACTAAATTACCCTTGTGAGCCGCGATAAATTTCTGTAGACCCTTAAGGGGTCTAGGTCCACCACGTGGCAATCTCTGATTCGCCGGAATTTGCTGAGCTGGCGGTCCACGCCTGGATCGTGGACCGGCTGATGGCTTCAACGGCTGAGTCGGCTTTGATGGCTTCGGCTTGGCTTGGTGGCTCGGCTTGCGGAGCCGGCTGAGCCATTTTCTTTTTTATTTAATTTTTATTTATTTTATATTTTTAAAAATTCATATCTTTTTCCATTTTAGCTCCGTTTTACTTGAAATTTATTTCGTTGTGATCAAAAAAATGAGCTCTTTCTATTGATAATAAAATTTTATTTTTTAATTTTTATTATTTTTTATTATTTTTTAATTAATTTTTTAATTAATAAAAATATGAATTTTTTCAAAAATTATATATAAATTGATTAATAATTCTTAAAAATTAATATAAATTAATTAATAAATTAATACTTTTATTGGATGAATTTATGATGCTTATCACACCCCCCAACTTAAGCTTTGCTCGTCCTCGAGTAAAGAAAGAATTTAGTTTTAAATACCTTTTAACTTTAGAGTTTCGAATTTTACCTAAGCAATTTTCAAAATGGCCATTGATATTCAGTAGAGCTTAAATGAGATATATCATTGGGGTATTAATACTTATCAATAGAAAAATTAAGTAAAGAACATTAAATTTTTCAGAACTTTTTCTAAATTATTCCACTTTTATCTCTGATTTGTCTAAACTTTCATATAGGCAGGTGTATTGCTACTTCCATCCTTCATTTATTAATTTTTATTTTCACATTGCCCACTTTTTGATGCGAATATCATTGCTTACTTAGGCAACGGGACCCGGTTACTCGGTGGGAAACCAATGTTTTTTTTTTTTTTTTTTTTTTTTTTTTTTAACGTTGTACCACTATTGAGTGTCTTAACTCCTTAAGCTTTCTATTTGATCCATGTAGCGAGTCTTGGGCCAATGACTCCCAAACCAGTTGGCTTTAGGGCACTAGGTATAGAATACCCCTCGGGCTTACTAGCTCGAATCAAATAGGCTACGAGTTAAGACTAGCTTTACAACGAGCTTCTTTGCCCTTCCCACCTTTTGACGCGAAACTCAATGCTTGCTTAGGCAAAGAGGCCCGGTTACTCAGTGAGAAGTACTTGGAAACTATTTTATTAAAATAAATTTTTATATGAAGAAACGTATAGTTACCCTACACAAGCCTATAAAAAGTAGACTTTTCTTTGATGCTAGTAGAAATAATTAGAAATGCTCCAAGAAAAAAAAAAATTTTTATGTTCTAGACTTAACTCTTTATTGAATTTTCTTAATACTTGATTCCTCAATATCTCATAGATTCTCTAATCTGTGCATCAATTTTTTTTTTTAAAATGCTTAGTTTAATTCGATTCTTAAGCATAATCAAGTATCTAAATACTAAATACTAACTTTTTCGAGGACTTAAAATTTTAAAAAATTTTTATTTTTCTCTCCCCCCAACTTAATCGACATTGTCCTCAATGGAGAAGAAAAAATAAAGGATGTAATAAAAAAAAATGGAAGAATACACCTAACTCAGTATATTTTTTTATTTATTTATTTATTTATTATTATTATTTTTTTGGTCCAGCACATGCCTTTACAAATTTGAGCTCTCCCTCCAACTTATTCAAATTATCCTAAAAAGATAAACTAAAAAAATAAATTAGATAAAAACTAAATATTGGGTTGCCTCCCAACAAGCGCTAAGTTTACCGTCTTCAGCCAGACACAATGTAGCTCACTATCCTGTGTCGAATATTGGATTGACAAATTCCAATGGTTTTGGATTGCCAATCTCAGAAAGTTGATTTGATTTTTAATCCCATTATTGATATATTCACTGTTAATTTTTGGGATATATTTTATGATTCCATTCTCAGACCCATGTTTATTAAGAATTTACTCCTATTTGTTCTTCTAAAATGCTCATGAATGGAGTTTTAGGAGTTAAGTTTGATTCAATGGGTGCTGGAATGGTGACTAAAGGCGGTTTTAATTCTGGAGGTAAATTAATGTGATCCTGCTTAAACAACTCCATTGATATTTCATTACATGCCTTTTGATTTTTATAAGAAGAACCAGCTTCTAGGGTTGAAGGGAATAGGACATTAGGTTTATAAGTCTCGGGTAAATCATCTATTCTCTTTTTCCCTTATTTCTATCTCATTTAAACTGGAACTAGCATCAGTACTAATTCCTGGCTTGGGTTCTTCTATGTGGTTAGTCTCAGTACTAACCAGTTCCTCTAAATTTTTATTTTGGCTAGCATCAGTACTAGCCTCTCTCACCTGGTCTTGGTATGGGTCCATAAGAATCCTATAGCTTTTAAGTTCAGGAATTACTTTGGTATTCTCAAATTGGAAGATTCTTAGATGAAACATTAGATTGATAATTTAATCCAGGTGGTTGGTGGTCATTAGGTGGGTTGTTTGAAATTGGTAGGTTCGGTAGTTGATCTAGTTCTCTCCTCATGTTAGACTCAACTAATTATCCTATTTGAGCTTCTAGTCTGGCGATAGATTGCTGTTGAGTTAGAATTAATTGTTGAAGTTGGTTAAATCTATCATCAGCTAGATTGGTCTGTTGAGGAGGTGGGTATGAAGGCTGATTATAATATGATGGCTGGTTAAACTGACTAGGCTGACCATTATTATAGGCATAATTTTGATAATTTTGCTCAAGTGAAATTTGGGTCTGAGCCTGAGTCTGTTGGGATGTCCAAGAAAAATTAAAGTTACTCCAATCTGAATTATATGAATTTGAAAATGGGTCATTAATCAATTTGGAGTATCCTTGAGTAGCTTGAACTTGTTCTTGGATAAAATATGGAAACTGTGCAGTCATAGGATATTCACTTACATGATGGGTTGGACTAGCACAGATTGAATAATTCTCCTGATAATTAGAAGATGATGTGAATTGTGCAGGAGATTGTTGACCTAGGGTTAGGAGTTGATCTATTTTCTGAGCAAGAAGGTCAACTTTATCTAATTTTTGGACTATTAGATTTCATATTAGCCATTTGATTATTATGTTTAATGTGAATCAACCATTCAATTAAGTTCAACTAAATCAGAAAAAATGATTTCCTACCATGCATGTATTAGTGTAACCCTAATGTATGGTTCAAAAAAAAAATTTTTAGAATATTTTTTTTATTTTATTATTATTATTTTATTATATTAAAAATTAATTTTTTATTTATTAATTTTTAATTTAATTTAATTTAATTTAATTATTATTTTTAATATTTTTTTAGTTAGTTTAATTTAATTTTTATTTTATTTTATTTTATTTTTTTAGAGGAGAAAGAGAAAGAAAGAAAAAAGAGTTCTAAAGAAGAGGTCCTAAGGAGTCCTAGAACTAAGAAGAAGAGAGAAGAATTAAGGTTTAATTAGGTTTGATGTTGGTTAGCAATCAAGTTGGTCAATCAATCCTGACTAAGGGTTATCCTAGATCTAGACAGCTCCTAACTGCCAAGGTCACCTTCAAGCCCTCCAAGTGTAGGATTAGCCAATCAACTAGCCAGGTAAGTGTAAGGTCGGTGGGAGTCCCCCCGTTGCTTGCCTTAGACACCAATTGTGCTTGGCCAGGTAAGCGAACGGAACCAATTAGAAACCACCTTCCTTCGGGCCCAGTCGTCCCTGAACCACTTTCCTAGACACCAGTCAAATTGACTTATCCTAACCCGGTTCAACTCTTAGGATTCCTTGTCCTATTGAGCTCGAGTTCCTAGGGTTGATGTCTAATTGATTTTAAAATTTAAAGGCTTAGGTCAATGCAGGATGCTGGTTGGTTGTTTGTGGGCTAAGGAAGGGTGATCAAATCCCCACCTTATCTTGTTTAATTGGGTTGTGCCCTTAATTTGATTTAATATGAATATGCACGAAAAAAAAAATTCAATCAAAGGGTTTTATGCAATTTAAACTAGATGCATGCAACTAATTGAATTCTGAAAGGCTTACCTTGCCTCCAGCAATCACCAAAAAAAATAAAAATAAAAATAAAATAAAAATAAAACTAATATGATGCATGCTCTAAACAGTTAGGGATTTCTAATCTTATCATGAGGCTTTTAATTAGGTTTAAATAAATATTTTTTTAAATTAATTTAAAAATAAAATAAATAAATAAATAAAATAAAAAGAAAAGAGAACTAGGGTTAGGATTGATCTCACCAGGCAAAACTTTTGATTCTTTTTGTTCTTTTTTTTTTTCTACAAAATAATAAAAAAAAATTAGTAAGAAAATAAAAATTTTATTTATAATTTATTTATAGAAAAATCAAAGAGATCAAAAATTTAATATCCATGCCTTCCCCGGCAACGGCGCCAAAAACTTGATAGGGAACGCGATGTTGTCGTTAAGACACCGTGTTTATCAGTTTAATCCGACTTCTTAAAATCATTGAAAATGCGTAGATAGTAGTGAGTCGGGTCGAATCCACAGGGAAGGTAGTGTTTTTAGATTTGAAATCTTTGATTTTTTTGAAAAGAAAAAGAAAAAATTTGAATTTTGGAAATCAAAAGTGAAGTCGGAAAATTAAAATAAAAATTAAAAGATGCAGGAAATTTAAACTTGGTACTAAGATCTACTAGTTAGATCTTAGCATCTACTTGCAATAAAAAAAAATAATAATTAAAGTGCAGAAATTAAATTACAATAAAAATTAAAAAGCAAGAAATTAAAATGCAAAAATAAAATTTTTATTAATTAAAATTTTCAAGAATTTAAATACATAAGAATTTAAAAAAATAAAATAGCCTGATCTCTGATCTTGGATCGGCATTGGCAGAAAGATGGTGTAGAAGCTCGGCTCTTCTTCTCGGCACCCGTTGCTTCGAAGCAGCCTTTAACCCATAGCCTGGCTTCGCCCTGTACCAAAGCTTCACCTTGATCGGAGATGTTGATTTCTGGATGGCCTGGGGTCCTTTTTATAGAGCTAGGAGGGCTGGATATTTTTTTCTAAAGGCAATATGGGACTAATAGCCTTTGTAATCATCAAAATATAAAGAAATTTCGGATAAAATTTGAATCAAAATAGCTCTGATATGACTCTGATAAATCTGATAAAATCCAGCCGTTCAATAGGAATCCAACGGTCCAAAAATCATCAAAATCGGATGCAGATAAGCTCAGATCGGGTCGGATTAAATTCTGGCCGTTGGATCGCGCTTGATGGAGGAAATCTGGCCGCAAATCATGCGCCTGAGAGTTTGATCACCGTCGGGAGCTTTCTGGACCGTCGGATCATCGCCTGGATCGAGCGCTGCCGTCCGATGGTGATCCGCGTGATGTTTGTATCTGAATAAAATTCGGAAGCAACCACAGCCGTCCGATCCTGACCGCAAACAACCACATCCGTCCGATCGCGCAATAACTGTTCCCATGGACCGCGTGGACCGGCCGCACCGCACACCGCAACCAATCAGCGCCGCTGTTGTCGGACGAAAAGACTAAATTACCCTTGTGAGCCGCGATAAATTTCTGTAGACCCTTTAAGGGGTCTAGGTCCACCACGTGGCAATCTCTGATTCGCCGGAATTTTGCTGAGCTGGCGGTCCACGCCTGGATCGTGGACCGGCTGATGGCTTCAACGGCTGAGTCGGCTTTGATGGCTCGGCTTGCGGAGCCGGCTGAGCCGTTTTCTTTTTTATTTAATTTTTATTTATTTTATATTTTTAAAAATTCATATCTTTTTCATTTTAGCTCTGTTTTACTTGAAATTTATTTCGTTGTGATAAAAAAAATGAGCTCTTTCTATTGATAATAAAATTTTATTTTTTTTAATTTTTATTATTTTTTATTATTTTTTAATTAATTTTTTAATTAATAAAAATATGAATTTTTCAAAAATTATATATAAATTAATTAATAATTATTAAAAATTAATATAAATTAATTAATAAATTAATACTTTTATTAATGAATTTATGATGTTTATCAATTATAAAACTACTATCGTAGATCTTGAATAACTAAAAAATTAAAATTTTTATATTTTTATATATTTTACCTGATAAATATAGATATATAATATAAAAAAATATAATAAATATAAAAATTATTCTAAAATGCTAAAATTTTATTATCAAATAAAATTTATTATAATATTTTTTTAAAAAAATAAAATACATCAAAAGTTTTCTAAATCTACATCATCATCGTCATCACTTGGAGTCGGAGCCGGAGCTAGAGCTGGAGCCGAAGTCGGAGCTGGAGCTGGAGCTGGTGCTGGAGCTAGAGTCGGAGTCGAAGATGAAATGCGGGCCAATATATTCTCGAAGTTCATGACTCCAAAACATGCGCTGAGCATCGACATCATGTCTCTCATGATGCCCTCCAAATGAGATGTGCGCTCCTCAATCCGATCTACCCGCATCGCAGCATGATCTTCCCATGCCAATGCCTCCTTAAGCTTCTTTCGATTGACGACACCGAAAGTCTATGAGGAGATGCTCACCTTAGATCAGTAGCTTGTCGATGTATGTTCGGACTTGCATCAGATCCTCCTAGAGTGCTCAGGCCCCAAAACCTGAGATAGATGGTATGGGGCCCAAAGATATTCGAGCCCTCGCGAGCGAGCGCATCTAACTGATTTTATAATTATAAATTAAAATAAAATTTTATAAAAAATGCTATAATACTAATCATATATACTAATATATTTAATACTTACAAAAATAGCCCGATCGCAGCGTTCATCGGTCTGCCCATCTTGTCCGTGTGACTGGATTGGAAGATCTCGCTATGGCTGGGCATCACTTCATTTCTCATCAGCTATAACAAAGAATAAATTTATCAAAAAGATAATAAAAAATATGAATTTAATTTATCTAGTAAGATTTAGAATTAATTATCTCTCTATGCATACGATTGGCGATATACTCGCAGCCTAGAGTGTGCGTATACTCCTAGACTGCATGATTCTTCTGATTCTGATGGGAGATAGCCTAACAAGTATTCAAATAATAATCAATATTTAAAAAATATTTAAATAAAACTTTAAGCATATTTAAAAATTCAAAAATTAGAAATTTTATCTCAAACTTCTGGCTCCTCCAGTGTCTAACCATCCTCTTCCACTGACTCGGAGGACAGTCCTGTATCCAGGGAACAAGCTCCTTCGGAGTATCTCGTCGGTGCTTGAGCCATCCTCTATGGAACTTGATCTTGTAATCCCGGTACAACTCTCCAGTCTTCCTCAGTTGGGCATCTTAAGCCCTCTCGTGATCGGAGAAGTCATATCTCCTCTACACAAAGTTATCAAAAATCAGTTATAAAATTATTCTAATCAAACATATATAGTGTAAACATATAAAATGCATAAATATAACTAAGATGCGTGTACTTACCCATATCTCCTCCCATACCTGGTCTCTGATGGCAGCATCCATCAAACGTCAGTCCCTAGACTCTACGAAAATGATGTTCGACTGCCTCACAAGCACTCCAAAATAGAAATGCATCTTCCATGCAATCTCCCCTACCGACCTCTTCTCCGCATCATAATAGACTATCATCTGATGCTGACGATTTCACACGTGTGCCATACATGTGGAACCATAAAATGTCCAACTAGATGATGCACCTGCAATGCAAATACGTTATGCAAATATATAAGTATACAAATACTATATAAAAAATAAAATTATGCTAATATAATAAAAATGTACACTCAGATGCCTGCATAGCAGCATGTGTCTTAGATATGGGCGATGGTAGAGGCTCAGCTATCAGTGGAGTAGATGCCATCGGTGGAGTAGATGCTGATGGTAGAGATCCCTAAGCAGTCGATGCCGAGATGGATGAAATATGCTTCGACTGCTCCTCGGATGTTGAACTGTGCATAACCCATCGAGGGGCAGGAGTGAAAGCTAGATGGCATTTCGATGCCATCATGATCTGCAACATTAATGAACATTAATCAATATAATATGTTGAACAATTATATTAGTATAGCATCAATAAATAGTCTCTAATATGTACACTAATCAATTGATGGGTCTATCATTATGCAATGCAATAAACAAAAGCAACAAGATATAAACATTCAGAAAATGTTATGCAATAAATTCTACACATGAATTGCATTCATAAATAATTAAGGATGAGCAATAGTCATAGATCCAATCTCTTATGCGAACCTTAGTGTTAATCCAGAAATCTGAAAGAAGAACAAAGTAGATGATGATGGCATCTTAGGGCTTAAAGTTGGAACTTTAGAAAGACATATCAAATTCTATTCACTCAGAAATCGAGCCGGCTCCGTGCCTAAGACAGTCGACTCCATACCTGAGATATTCAGCTCGAGTCCTCTCCCAGTCGGCTCGATCATGGCTCAAGCTAGCTCGATTGCGTATCCAAGTCGGCTCGGTTGTGTGCCATCCCCTCGATCACTCCCTCTCTCCCTCTATCGATCTCTCTCGCTGACAGCAGCGGCGAGGCCGAACCCCTCCCTTCCAGCTTTTTCATCTCTCGATCTTTCTCTCTCCCTCTCTCAATCTCTCTTACCGATGAGGCCAGACCCCATCCCTCCCTCTCTCACTCTCTCGATCTCCCTCACCAACAAGGCCGGACCCTATCCCTCCTAGTGATGCTGGTGAGGCTGGACCCTCTCTCGCACTCTCGATCTCCTACTCTCCCTCTCTCGATCTCACTCATCGGTGAGGCCAGACCCCCTCCCTCCCAATGATGGTGGCGAGGCTGGATCCCTCGCTTCCTCTCTCCCTCTCTCGATCTTCCTCACCGGTGATGGTGGTGAGGTAGGACCCCCTCCCTCCCACTCTCGGTCTCCCTTATCGGTGAAGAGAAATTCTGATTTTCCGAACCAGGTTCGTTCAGATCTGATCAGATCAAGAGATATATTTCAAAAATTTTTCTCTTTGATCTAGATCAGATCTAAGATGTTTTAAATTGGATTATTATTATTTTAAAAATTAAATAAAATCTAGATAAATTAAATCAAATTTAATTTACCTTGATATGGGTAATCCTATTACCCGTTGATGATCCTGTATGCGGTGGAAGGTTCTGGATCTAGCCATGCAAGTGCCTGGCCTCTATCGGTATCCACTTGGATTGGATCTGAAGATCCTCTTCTTCTCTATCACGTCTCCAAAAATCAGATCTGGATCTGATCTGGAGGATCTTCAAAACTCCTTTTGAAGATCAGCAGTCATCCTTTGCAGCAGCGCAGCCTTCTAGCTTTCAGTCACCTTTCTTTGATCTGAATCGCATCAACCAAAAATCTAAAACTCCTTTTGGATATGGAGAGGAAGGGGAGAAGGTGGTTTGGCATAGAGGAAGAGGGGAGAGGCAACCTTGGGCGTGGAGAATTATGATTCCTTTCAATCACTTCCAATCACTATCTGGGTTGGGTGCAGGGTCTTATTTATAGACTGTCTGTGATCCAACTTCTCTTCTTCCAACCAATCACAACTCTTTGTGAAATCAGATCTAAATCTGATTGGTGGGAAAAGAGTCTCCTGGATTCCTCCTTAGAGGGCACCTAAGATCAGTCAAAGTTGGTTCTTAGGAGAACTCTAATTGAAATCCAAAAAGGAGATGGAGTCCCTGTCCAACAGGGACTCCTAGGCGCCTCCAACTTGGGCACACGCCAAGGGTGGCGTGCGCCCTCTTCCTTGCCAGGTTCTAGCAGGGGGACAGGCCCCCACCAGCTCTCCAATAGGTGCATGACATGTGGTCAAAAGTCAAAGTGTCAATGGTCAACATTTGACCAGTCAAAGGTAGACTTTTGACCAAAGTCAAAGGAACAAGAAATGGCAGGTGACCAAAAATGGCAGGTAATGTCTTACAAAATAAGACAATCCTTTTTTGACTTGGACAACCTCCAGTCAGACCATATGAAGGCCTCTGATTGAGCACAAACTCCTTTGGCTCAGTCAGGACAACTTATTTATGATAGTAAAAGAAGAACGTTAGGTTCAATCGAGTGCTAGCACGATTTTCTTGAACCTAATTGAATCTCATTCAGATCAATTGAACTGGATCAGTTCAATTGATGATCACCAGATTCAAACCCTTATTTGTGTGACCCAGTTAGGTTCAGTTCTGTATGGTAATGGGATATGTCATGATCTCTATCATCGACATCATCGAAACTCCTTTCGATGGATCAGAACTCTTCTGATTCGAATAGCTAGAATGATCGATCATCTAAATCATTCTAATTGCTCCCAAAATCCACCAGTGACACCTAGCAGTATATGGTGGCAACCCATCAGAGCTGAATGCGAACCTCTTGGTGCAGCTACCTGTGTGATTAAGTTCTTCTATCTTGAGCCCCGATCAGATTAGGGTTAAGGTGAACTCGTCAAACCCTAGTTTCTGTCATATGATGTAATCATTCGATTCAAGTCCGATGTGAAAATCTAAATAGAAACTCTTTCTATTATTTCACTCTGCCATGGCCATGGGACTTCTGGACTTGATTCTCATGATTCATCATAGGGCTGCTCCTCTACCACCGAGGTAGATAGATTCCATCTTGATGCAATCCAGTTCCTACAATGAACATGCTATAGCCAACATACACCTCAGGAGGGTTCCGAATGGCTAGGAGACCGAGTAATGGTGTAGTCAAACTATAACACCCTCAAGGTGAACTGCCGATGCATCTCAGGTCAAAGAACCAGACACACCTACTGCAGCATCGAGTCAGTCATTGACGAGAAGGTAGACTTCCCTAATGACTACTCGAGGTGGTCACGCTCAGTGCCCTCATTCTCTAACGAGTACCTGTACTCTCGCTCCGGTGTCTCCACACCGTAGACTCAAGACTCATCTACTAAAGAGAAGCGATTGTACACCAACCTTTCCGGATCAATCACCATCCTCGTGATGATCCTATGGTCGGGAGCATTTTATGAGTTAATAATGATTATTCATGTCTTAAATTTTCAACTCTTGAAAATATGAATTATCATTACCATTAACTCAAAGGATGTATCACAGACACTAAATACACATATGTGATAGAAAATAACCCATTTTATTGATTTAGTCAAAATTATAATTTTGCCCCTAGAAGTGTATTACAAGTGTCAGCCAATTCTGGCTTCTAGGGCACATATATCTAACAATCTCCCACTTGTCCTAAAGCCAATTGGCTACAAGTCTAAGTCCCATCTTCTCAAGGTGGGCTTCGATCTTCTGCTGGCCCAACGGCTTTGTAAGTGGGTCTGCCACATTATCTGTGGAGTTGACTCTCTTGACCTCGACGTAACCCTTCTCGAGGTAATCGCGGATGAGGTGGTATCGCCGCTCAATGTGCTTGGATTTTTGGTGAGACCTTCGGCTCCTTAGCAAGGGCTATGGCGCCATTGTTGTCGCAGTATAGAGGAATGGCATCTGATGGCATTACTCCAATTTCTGCAGCAAACTTCTTGTACCAGAATGCTTCCTTTCGCAGCCTCTGATGCAGCGATATATTCTGCTTCCATGGTGGAATCTGCTATCATGGTTTGCTTGGAACTCTTCCAGCTGACAGCACCACCATTGCACACAAACAGACTCCCAGATGTCGACTTTCGATCATCTATATCGGACATGAAATCCGAGTCTGTGTATCCCTGGACTTGGAGTTCTCCGTTACCAAAGACCAACATCATATCCTTAGTTCTTCTCAAGTACTTAAGGATACATTTCACAGAAGTCCAGTGTTCTTCACCTGGATTTGACTGATATCTGCTTGTGACACTCACAGCATGGGCTATATCAGGTCGTGTACATAGCATGGCATACATGAGGCTCCCTATTGCAGAAGCATAAGGGATCTTGCTCATGCATTCTATTTCCTCAGGTGTGCTAGGGCACATCTTCTTGGAAAGATGAATACCATGTCTGAAGGGTATTAATCCCCTCTTAGAGTTTTCCATACTAAACCTCTTTAGTACTTTCTCTATGTACATCTTCTGTGAAAGTCCTAGCATCCTATTCGGTCTATCCCTATAGACCTTAATTCCTAGAATAAAGGATGCTTCACCTAGGTCTTTCATGGAGAATTCCTTGGACAACCATAATTTGACTGTTGTCATCATGGGAATATCATTTCCAATAAGGAGGATGTCATCCACGTACAATACGAGGAAGACAACAGCGCTCCCACTGACCTTTTTGAAAAACACATGGTTCCTCTTCATTTTTGATGAAACCAAACTTTTTGATCACATCATTGAAATGAGTGTTCTAGCTCCGAGATGCTTGCTTAAGTCCATATATGGACCTTTGCAGCTTGCAAACCTTATGATCAGTATCACTGGATGTGAAACCTAGCGGCTGTTCCATATAGATATCTTCCTCAAGATATCCATTTAAGAATATCATTTTCACGTCCATTTATCATATTTCGTAATCAAAATAGGCTGCAATGGCAAGCAATGTGCGGATGGATTTTAGCATAGCCACTAGGGAAAAGGTATCTGATAAGCATCATAAATTCACCAATAAAAGTATTAATTTATTAATTAATTTATATTAATTTTTAAAAATTATTAATCAATTTATATATAATTTTTAAAAAATTTATATTTTTATTAATTAAAAAATTAATTAAAAAATAATAAAAATTAAAAAATAAAATTTTATTATCAATAGAAAGAGCTCATTTTTTTGATCACAACGAAATAAATTTTAAGTAAAATGGAGCTAAAATGAAAAAGATATAAATTTTTAAAAATATAAAATAAATAAAAATTAAATAAAAAAAAGAAAATGGCTCAGCCGACTCCGCAAGCCGAGCCACCAAGTCAAGCCAAGCCATCAAAGCCGACTCAGCCATTGAAGCCATCAGTCGGTCCATGATCCAGGCGTGGACCGCCAGCTCAGCAAATTCCGGCGAATCAGAGATTGCCACGTGGTGGACCTAGACCCCTTAAGGGTCTACAGAAATTTATCGCGGCTCACAAGGGTAATTTAGTCTTTTCATCCGATAATAGCGGTGCTGATTGGTTGCGGTGTGCGGTGCGGCCGATCTATGCGGTCCATGGGAACAGTTATTGCGCTATCGGACGGATGTGGTTGTTTGCGGTCAGGATCGGACGGCTATGGTTGCTTCCGAATTTTATTCAGATACAAACATCATGCGGATCACCATCGGACGGCAGCGCTCGATCCAGGTGATGATTGACGGTCCAGAAAGCTCCCGACAGTGATCAAACTTTCAGGCACGTGATTTGCGGTCAGATTTCCTCCATCAAGCGCGATCCAACGGCCAGAATTTAATCCGACCCAATCTGAGTTGATCTACATCCGATTTTGATGATTTTTAGATCGTTGGATTCCTATTGAATGGCTGGATTTTATCAGATTTATCAAAGATGTATCAGAGCTATTTTAATTCAAATTTTATTCAAATTTTGATGATTACAAAGTTCATTAGTCCCACATTGCCTTTAGAAAAAAATATCCAGCCCTCCTAGCACTATAAAAAAGATCCTAGGCCTCCAGAAATCAACATCTCCGATTAAGGTGAAGCTTTGGTATAGGGCGAAGTCAGGCTATGGGTTAAAGGCTGCTTCGAAGCAACGGGTGCCGAGAAGAAGAGCCGAGCTTCTACACCATCTTTCTGCCAATGCCGATCCAAGATCAGAGATCAGGCTATTTTATTTTATTTTTTTCTTTTTAAATTTTATGTATTTAAACTCTAAAATTTTAATTAATAAAAATTTTATTTTTACATTTTAATTTCTTACTTTTTTTATTTTTATTGCAATTTAATTTTTGTATTTTAAATTATTGCTTTGCAAGTAGATGCTAAGATCTAACTAATAGATCTTAGTACCAAATTTAAATTTATGCATCTTTTAATTTTTATTTTCAATTTTTCGACTTCACTTTTGATCCTAAAACTCTTTTTTTTCTTTTTCTTTAAAAAAAAAATCAAATCAAAGATTTCAAATCTAAAAATACTACCTTCCCTATGGATTCGACCTGACTCACTACTATCTACGCAATTTTAATGATTTTAAGAAGTCGGATTAAACTGATAAACACGATGTCTTAACGACAGCATCGCGTCCCTATCAAGTTTTTTGGCACCATTGCCGGGGAAGGTTTTTGATTTTTAATTTTGATTTCTTTGATTTATTAAAAATAATTTCGGCAAACGCATCACAAACCAACTGAAGCCTCAATTGCTAAACTTTGACTTTCTCAATCCCAATTGATTTCAAAAGTTTGCCCATGATCTTTTGCAAGAAAATAATCTCTTTCGACTTCCTACTTGTGCGAGATCGATAACTGTCGATGAGCTGCTGTTGAAGCCAAGCCACCTCGCTGTTAGCAGCTCGAAGCTACTGCTTAAGCGTAGATATTCTTTCGCACCAGTCCAATCGATAGATCTCATAGGCAGACTCGGCATCAAACAACTGCTTTTGAAGCATAGAGAATCTCTGAGACCAATTTCATTCGTACCGAGTTTTGTTGAAAGACCATGGCGAACTCTCCTTCAATAGTTGAATCTTCTCTTTTATCACCTTGAGCTCAACTTTGAGGAAGCTGATCTTCGCAGTTAACGCCTAGGACTTATCACCAGCATTTTTTCTAAGCTCGGTCAGCTCTTTCTCAAAATTATCTTTCTTAATATTGAAGCTCACAAAATCTTTTATGTGCAGCTTGCGGAGGCAAGTCACCTCAATCGTCGCCTCTGAAGCATTCTTTCTGGATCTCTGAAGTTCATGTTCCATCTTCAACATTTTCTTCAGGTGATGAATCTTCCTCTTTAAATTTTTGATTATGGATTTTAGAGGGATAGTTTGAGATGGTGGCTCGGCATCATTTAGAGGTGACTGGCCTTAACTATGATCATTAGAAGGATTCTGAACAATATCTACCATGACATAAGTGTAAAGAAAAAAAAGTTTAATTTCATTTCTCAAAATATTTAGCATACATCAAAAAAAAAAGAGAAAGAGAAAAGTACAAGTTGACAAAAAATTTTAGACCTCGATTGGTACAGAAGCAGTGAGGTCGGTATATTCTTGGTAACCTCAGGCTCAGGAATGGACTCAGGAGCTTCAGCTGTAGGTTCAGGAGCACCTGGGATAGGTTCGATAATGGGAGAAGCAACACCAGCATTGGAGGGATCGGCTTTCTCACTGGATTCATTTGTCAGAAGGTCGAGGTCCACCTCAGAAAAGTTCTTTGCAGCCCTCCTTATGTAGATCTCGAACCCCTCTACGAAACCTTCCTAGGCGAAAGCAATCTTAATGTTCTCCATTGCTTTGGAGAACTTGAAGACCTCGACAGCCCGCTCCTTTTCGGTGCCAACCTTCTCTTCGGCCTTCCTTCTCTTATCTTCGGAAAGGGTCAAGGCCACCCTCAACCCCGTAGAAGCTTCCTCTTCTTTCTGCAGTGCCTCCTAAAGATGCTTGACTTCTGCAGTCTATATCTCCGAGGTCACCTTCAAACAGTCAACCTCGGCCCGAACCCTTTCATTTTTTGCTTGAGCCTCCTGAAGGACTTTGGAAGTCTTGGTTTGATGGAGATTGACTGTCTTCGAATAGACAAACAAGTAATGCCCCAGCTACAGGATAGAAAGAAATTAAGTCAGAACTCTGAAAGTGCATCCCGCATTCAATCAAATTCGAAAAAGTTGGTTACCTCAAGGAAGGCAGTGAAGGACTCATCGAACCTCACCACATTCTCCATCCAAACCATTTTATCAATGATGTGCGGGAGGATGCTGCCCCTCATCAGAGACTGAACGACCTTCTGATCATCCAAAGAAGCTTGCTCCTAGTCGGTGCCTTCACCACTTGAGTTCTCGATCATCCTCCTTGTCTTCTTTCTTACGACCTTCTTCTTCTTGTTAGTGATCTCGTCCTGATCAAGAGGTGCAGGGACGACGTCCTCATTGGACAAGGTCGGGCTCGGTACCACCGCTACAGTTTCTAGAGCGAGCGCAGCCTAGATCGGTACGGTCGGGACTGGCTCTTCGATACGAGCCTTCTTCGATGGCTCCCCAATGACGCTGCCCTTTCTCTTTAGGAACTTGATCCCCTTCGTTAGGCAGTTTCACTCATCAGGAGTCATCGCTGTGGTATAAAAGTTAAAGATAGAAAAAGAAAAGGGGGCCATGTATAATTGGTAGGTCATAGAGGACTATCTGTCGGATTAAGAGGACTGAGACCAAAGTTGAATAAGATCTCGAGTCTCGATCCTCTCTCTCAAGTTTGGGAGCTCGACGAATTGAATCCCTTATATCTCCCTAGGAAGGAAGTCCTAGCTCTAAAGAAGAATATGAGATGAAAAGAAATTTCTCCTTCCAGTTATGAATAGAAGAGGGAGCACCCTTGAGTAACCTCTTCTTTCTAAATTGGAGAGCAACGTACCACCAATCTTTGGCAGTCGGATGGTGTTTGAAAGTAAAGAAATTACAAAATAAGAAGATAGAAGGTCGGATGTCGGCTATAATACACAAAAAGAGAAATTCTATGATGAACCTAAATAAATTCGAGGCCATAGCGGCAAAAAAAATATTTAAGAACTTAAATAGATGGACTACAAAAGAAGATATCAATAGTCAAAGTCCTGCATGGAGGGTTTCAATATACAAATAAGTTCGGTCAGGAGGAAGAGAACAGGCTCGATTGCTAGATCCAAAAAGTTCAAGCTCGTACTTAGAAGAGATTTTGAACTGGATCCTAATCAATAAAAGATCTTCAGATCGAAGTTTATAGGGGATGGTATCAGGGATGAAGGACGGTCGAGATACTTCTATGGATTCAGGGTCCTTATGGGGAGGATCCATCAATGACAAGTGAGCTAAGCTCCCAGAACAAGTCGATCAGGATCCTTCAGAGGACAAGTGGATCAAATTAAAGTGAAATTTTTTTTCAAAAAATTAAGAAAAATAAGATTCGAGACTCCCACAAAGAAATTAAATGGACTAAGATGCCAAAAGATAGGATTAATCAAAAATGGGGGTTCAGGGACTGACCTAAGTCGATGGGGGAGAATGGAGAGATGACGAGCTCGACAAAAATCGAATGAGAAAATTCCTGAGAATCGAAGAAGATGGTGGAACACACTAGTGCTCTGGAGCAGGAAGGAGATGAAAACCAGAGAGAAAAGAGAAGAAACCAGGATGAACTAAAATCCAAGAGAAAAAAGATGAGCTTAAATAACCGCAAGAGTCCGAGGTGGTCTTGATTGCAGGTCTTTGCAGACCAACCTCAGGTTGACACATATCTTGCCCATTATGGTATAGAAGTGGCAATGAATGAAACTTTTATTGTGTCGTATCCTGGACAATATTTCGATGGGGATTTCAAAATTTATCTTTTTGGATCATCTCGTATTTAAGAAGTTTCGATGCTAGTGCAGTAAATGCCAAAACCTTCTTTCCAGTGGGCGCAAAAAAAGGAAAAAGACTTCGGCATTCCGACATTCACATTTCTTTACTCTTTCCCTTGAATTTCGAACTTGAAAATAGGGAGACTTGTGTTGGGGGCAAACCCTCACCTATCAAAGTCCAACAGGACGTCGAGTCTTAGGATGATCTCGTCCGACGACGATAACCATGGCTAACTTCAATCAATGAGGAATTCCTATTTAGCGCCAAGATTGCAGACCTCCAACTTGGACTTGTTGGTCGACCATTTGTGTTTCGATTGCCAACTTTCTTAAATAACTCCAAAATCTATAAGATCTTACAGATTTCACTGGTTGAGCTTGAACGATGATGGTAGTCTTCTAAGCAATCAAGTGTTCAAATCTGACACAACCTGGCTTGACGATAGAACCTCTCTCTGGACAAACTTCGACAACCTATGAAGAGTCAGGGATCTCTAAATTCTCATATCGAGAATTATGAATATGCAGGCAAAAGGGCTCTATCCCCCTTTTATTAGCCCTCGGACGACCCCGAGAATGGTTGGGCTTCAAAGGAACGGATGAGTTGTAAGAGTATCCTAATCGTCCACCCCTAGCGATCACTGACCGAGTTCTCTCATTAGTCGAGCTTCTTTCAATCGCTAGACAACCTCCTAAAAGCCAAATTCCCTTTGACCTCCAGTCTACCAGACTCCTCCGACGTACACCCACTGGACTTCTCCACTAATCTCCTTTCGGACGATCTCCTTCAGTCGCATTTTCTTCGAATGATTTCCTCTAGCTAAACTCATTATAAATGAATTCCTTCTGATCAACAGGCAAGCTCTTTTCAGTCGATCTCCATCCACTTGACGTTCTTTCAGTCAATCCCCTCCCAAGACGGCCTTGCTCCAGTCGATCTCCTTCCAGTCATCCAGAGGGATCTCGTCACTCGTATGAATTTGGCTATCAACTAAATATGAACCAACCTATATGTGAATGACCTCAAAGAAGCCCAAGCCTCTTCAGAACTGTTAAGATTCGAAGCTCTTCAACTATTGAATCCCAACGAACCGGCACATCATGATAATGAACATCATCTTCCATAACATACTCCATATGGCTTGAACGGTCTACTATCAGACAGTTATGGTTGTCACATCAGTTTGTTATAAGCTCCATCTATAAAAAAAATTCTTTAAATATATTTTTTCTAAGCTCTAATTTTCCTCCTCATTACTCTACTCCTCAATTTCCTAAGCACTTAATTTTTATTGATCAGAAGAGCTAACTTGATCATTAGAAGGTCCTACCGGAGCCACCATCCCCAACTTCGGATGGAACTTTATTTTGTAGTTTACCGACGGCGATCTCTTCTTCCCCAACTTTAGCTCGATCCAGCATTAAGCAGATTCTACACCAACAATAATAAATATTTTATAATATTTATTATAATAATATTATATTATTATAATAATATTATAATAAATGATCTGCCTAATAATTATGTTAATTATAATAAAAAAAGAGGCAGTGAAAATTATTCATAACATAAGTATTATTTATGTTATAAATAATACTTATCTTATATTATTTTTTATTTTATTATTTTCTATAATATTCTATTTTAAAAAATTAATTTTTTTATAAAGAGATGGTGATGATTTCGAGTGAAAAATGGTTAATTCTTAGTATGATTTTAGTGATATGAGTTCTCTCATTTTTTCTCTTCTTCTATAAATATTTTAATCATTTCGAATGGCAAGACAATCTTGGATGGCCGATGACTATTTAGCAGACAATCGTTCATGGTTGATTTAGCTTAGTTGTAGTGAATACCGAAAGTATTTTTGTAATTTATGATTAAATGATCAATTTGAGCTTTTTTTATTTTTTTTATTTTTTTTATTTTTTTATTTTTTTAATATTTAAAGAGAACCTCCATCGATAAATTCTAGGTCATGCCGATGGCTGTGGGCCATCCCGATAGATTCTAGACTGTGCCAGCGGGTTCTGGACCATCGAATTCTACTTAGGAGTTTTCATATATGTGCCGATTATTGAATCCATATGTAATCATCTTTTCCAAGAGTGACATATGATCATAATTATGATTAGAAAACCTGTAGATATATATGCATATTTTCCCTACGATTAGTTAAGGTAAGTTCTATCATGACTAACCTAAGGAATACTCCTTAATGCTTTTGAGATGATATATAACGGGAATGTTAGAGACATAGCTTTTCCTTAATTTTGAAAGATAGATAGAAAGTAAAATTATTTATTACTCCCCCTTAATTATTTTAATTATTTTTATAATATATATAGAATAAATATAATAAAATAGATAAATAAAATTAAATATTATTTTTTAAAAAAATCATATCCCATGTAATGCATGGGTTAAGCTAGTTTTGTTGATTAAATCCAATGTTCAATTATGGTCTATGATTGAGCTTGGTCCTTGCATCCACAACTTAAATCAATCTAGTATGACCGGACCAAAGCCTAAGTGAACTTGACATAAATGGGCAGTATAGCAAACAAATATTGATGAGCCAGACTATAATTTAAGTCTTATAGATCGATCACATTACAACATTGCATCATATACCTACAACATCAACCATCGCCAATGAGCACGGTGAGTGGAGGGATGGCTCTAAAATGGGCAGCAGCACCATCGATGGCCGACGAGACTCCGGTGATGGAGGATGTGGACTTCCATGGCCCCATGGATGATGCCTGTGAAGGGAAATCCTGATTTCCCAGACCAAGTTCGTTCAGATCTGATCAGATCAAGAGATATATTTCAAAAATTTTTCTCTTGATCCCAATCAGATCTTGATGTGTTTCAGATCTGATTCTTATTATTTTAATAAATAAAATAAAATAAGAATAAATTAAATTAAATTTAATTTACCTGAATTTGGGTAATCCTATTACCCTATTGATGATCCTGTTTGCAGCGGAAGGTTCTGGATCTAGCCACGCAAGTGCCTGGCCTCTATCGATATCCACTCGGGCTAGATCTGAAGATCCTCTTCTTCTCTATCACACCTCCAAAAATTAGATCTGGATCTGATCTGGAGGATCTTCAAAACTCCTTTTGAAGATCAGCAGTCGTCCTTTTGCAGCAGCGCAGCCTTCTTGCTTTTGATCGCCTTTCTTTGATCTGAATCGCACCAACCAAAGTCCAAAACTCTTTTGGACGTGGAGAGGAGAAGGGAGAAGAAGCTTTGGCATGGAGGAAGGAGGGGAGAGGCAGCCTTGGGGTGGGGTTTCAATTCTCAATTGAATTCTTTAACTGAGTTGGGCGCAGGGTCTTATTTATAGACTAAGCTTGTGATCCAACTCCTCTTCCTCCCAACCAATCACAACCCTTTGTGAAATCAGATCTAAATCTGATTGGTGGGAATAGAGACCCCTGGATTCCGATTCCTCCTTAGAGGGTGCCTAAGACCAGTCAAACTGGATTCTTAGGAAGAACTCTAATTGGAATCCAAAAGGAGAGGTGGAGTCCTTGTCCAACAAGGACTCCTAGGCGCCTCCAACTTGGGCTCACGCCACACCCTTGGCGTGCGCCCTTCTCCTTGCCAGGTTCTGGCAGGGGGACAGGCCCCCACCAGCTCTCCAATAGGTGCATGACATGTGGTCAAAAGTCAAAGTGTCAATGGTCAACGTTTGACCAGTCAAAGGTAGACTTTTGACCAAAGTCAAAGAACAAGAAATGGCAGGTGACCAAAAATGGCAGGTAATGTCTTACAAATAAGACAACCTTTTCTGACTTGGACAACCTCCAGTCAGACCATATGAAGGCCTCTGATTGAGCACAAACTCCTTTGGCTCAGTCAGGACAACTTATTTATGATAGTAAAAGAAGAACGTTAGGTTCAATCGAGTGCTAGCACGATTTTCCTTGAACCTAATTGAATCTCATTCAGATCAATTGAACTAGATCAGTTCAATTGATGATCACCAGATTCAAACCCTTGTTTGTGTGACCCAGTTAGGTTCAGTTCTGTATGGTAATGGGATATGTCATGATCTCTATCATCGACATCATCGAAACTCCTTTCGATGGATCAGAACTCTTCTGATTCGAACAGCTAGAATGATCGATCATCTAAATCATTCTAATTGCTCCCAAAATCCACCAGTGACACCTAGCAGTATATGGTGGCAACCCATCAGAGCTGAATGCGAACCTCTTGGTGCAGCTACCTGTGTGATTAAGTTCTTCTATCTTGAGCCCCGATCAGATTAGGGTTAAGGTGAACTCGTCAAACCCTAGTCTCTGTCATATGATGTAATCATTCGATTCGAGTCCAATGTGAAAATCTAAATAGAAACTCTTTCTATTATTTCACTCTACCATGGCCATGGATTTCTGGACTTGATTCTCATGATCATCATAGGGCTGCTCCTCTACCACCGAGGTAGATAGATTCCATCTTGATGCAATCCAGTTCCTACAATGAACATGCTATAGCCAACATACACCTCAGGGTTCCATATGGCTAGGAGACCGAGTAATGGTGTAGTCAAACTATAACACCCTCAAGGTGAACTGCCGATGCATCTCAGGTCAAAGAACCAGACACACTACTGCAGCATCGAGTCAGTCATTGACGAGAAGGTAGACTCCCTAATGACTACTCGAGGTGGTCACGCTCAGTGCCCTCGTTCTCTAACGAGTACCTGTACTCTCGCTCCGGTGTCTCCACACCGTAGACTCAAGACTCATCTACTAAAGAGAAGCGATTCGTACACCAACCTTCCGGATCAATCACCATCCTCGTGATGATCCTATGGTCGGGAGCTGTTTATGAGTTAATAATGATTATTCATGTCTTAAATTTTCAACTCTTGAAAATATGAATTATCATTACCATTAACTCAAAGGATGTATCACAGACACTAAATACACATATGTGATAGAAAATAACCCATTTATTAATTATAGTCAAAATTATAATTTTGCCCCTAGAAGTGTATTACAAGTGTCAGCCAATTCTGGCTTCTAGGGCACATATATCTAACAATCTCCCACTTGTCCTAAAGCCAATTGGCTACAAGTCTAAGTCCCATCTTCTCAAGGTGGGCTTCGATCTTCTGCTGGCCCAACGGCTTTGTAAGTGGGTCTGCCACATTATCTGCGGAGTTGACTCTCTTGACCTCAACGTAACCTTTCTCAAGGTAATCGCGGATGAGATGATATCGCCGCTCAATGTGCTTGGACTTCTGGTGAGACCTCGGCTCCTTAGCAAGGGCTATGGCGCCATTGTTGTCGCAGTAAAGAGGAATGGCATCTGATGGCATTACTCCAATTTCTGCAGCAAACTTCTTGTACCAGAATGCTTCCTTTGCAGCCTCTGATGCAGCTATATATTCTGCTTCCATGGTGGAATCTGCTATCACAGTTTGCTTGGAACTCTTCCAGCTGACAGCTCCACCATTGCACACAAACAGACTTCCAGATGTCGACTTTCGATCATCTATATCGGACATGAAAATCCGAGTCTGTGTATCCCTGGACTTGGAGTTCTCCATTACCAAAGACCAACATCATATCCTTAGTTCTTCTCAAGTACTTAAGGATACATTTCACAGAAGTCCAGTGTTCTTCACCTGGATTTGACTGATATCTGCTTGTGACACTCACAGCATGGGCTATATCAGGTCGTGTACATAGCATGGCATACATGAGGCTCCCTATTGCAGAAGCATAAGGGATCTTGCTCATGCGTTCTATTTCCTCAGGTGTGCTGGGGCACATCTTCTTGGAAAGATGAATACCATGTCTGAAGGGTATTAATCCCCTCTTAGAGTTTTCCATACTAAACCTCTTTAGTACTTCCTCTATGTACATCTTCTGTGAAAGTCCTAGCATCCTATTCGGTCTATCCCTATAGACCTTAATTCCTAGAATAAAGGATGCTTCACCTAGGTCTTTCATGGAGAATTCCTTGGACAACCACATCTTGACTGATGTCAACATGGGAATATCATTCCCAATAAGGAGGATGTCATCCACGTACAATACGAGGAAGACAACAGCGCTCCCACTGACCCTTTTGAAAACACATGGTTCCTCTTCATTTTTGATGAAACCAAACTTTTTGATCACATCATTGAAACGAGTGTTCCAGCTCCGAGATGCTTGCTTAAGTCCATATATGGACCTTTGCAGCTTGCAAACCTTGTGATCAGTATCACTGGATGTGAAACCTAGCGGCTGTTCCATATAGATATCTTCCTCAAGATATCCATTTAGGAATGCCGTTTTCACGTCCATTTGCCATATTTCATAATCGAAATAGGCTGCAACAGCAAGCAATGTGCGGATGGATTTTAGCATAGCCTACTGGGGAAAAAGGTATCCTGATAGTCAATGCCTTCGCGTTGACTATAACCTTTTGCCACCAGTCTAGCCTTGAATGTCTCCACATTCCCATCTGCACCAATCTTTCTCTTGAAGATCCATTTACACCCAATAGGTACTATACCTTCTGGTGGATCTACCAAGGTCCAGACTTGGTTTGAGTGCATCGAGTCAATTTCTGACTTGCATTGCCTCTCAAGCCATTTCTCGGAGTCGATATCTGATATCGCCTCGTTGTAGGTTTTGGGATCATCACCATGAGCACCATTACCTATGAGGAACATTTCCTCTACATCCTCTGAAATAATACCTAAGTATCTTTCAGGGGGACGGAAAACTCTTTCCGATCTACGAGGTGGAGGAGGTAGTGTTCTTATTGGCTCAACCTGATTTGGTTCCACTTGGTCCTTAGCTCGTTCTGCTTGTGAGACTTTCTCATCAAGCTTAATCTGCTTTCCAATGCCGCTATCTTGAATAAACTATTTTTCAAGAAAGATGGCATGTCGACTCACAATCACATTGTGGTCTTCTGGAATGTAGAAATAGTATCCTAATGACTCTTTAGGATATCCTATGAATCGAGCTCTAAAGGACCTAAACTCTAACTTGTCCGCTTGTTGTCTTTTGACATGAGCCGGACAACCCCAAATTCTGAGATGACTCAGACTTGGTTTCTTACCGTGCCATATCTCATACGGTGTGGTAGGAACGGTTTTAGAGGGAACCCTATTCAGTAAGATAGATTGAAGTTAATAATGAATGTCCCCAAAGAAAATCAGGGAGGTCTGTGAAGCTCATCATGGATCGAACCATATCCAATAGAGTCCGATTTCTCCATTCTGAAACCCCGTTGAGTTGAGGTGTTCCTGGTGGAGTCCATTGAGAGACTATGCCATTTTCCTTAAGATAGTCTAGGAATTCCCGGCTAAGGTATTCACCTCCTCGATCTGATCGAAGAACCTTAATGGGTTTTCCAGTTTGTTTTTCTACTTCATGTCTGAATTCTTTGAACTTTTCAAAAGCTTCAGACTTGTGTCTCATAAGATACACATACCCATACCTAGACAGATCATCGGTAAAGGTAATGAAGTAGACAAAATTGCCTCTAGCCGGCACATCAAATGGGCCGCACACATCAGTATGTACTAGGGCAAGGAGATCTGTGCCCTCTCCCCATGTCCAACAAAAGGGAGTTTAGTCATTTTGCCTTGAAGACAAGATTCACAAGTTGGATATGACTCAAAAGTCAATGGACTCAATAGCCCATTTTTCTCCAATTTGTTGATCCTATCTTCTGCTATATGACCTAATCTCAGGTGCCATAGATATCTGTCGTTTGGACTATCCCTAGGTCGTTTGGCATTCACGTTTTGCTCGATAGTTAGAACAGGTACATCAATATGTAGCTGATACTTGCCAGTTCTGGCAGGGACAGGCCCCACCAGCTCTCCAATAGGTGCATGAACTGTGGTCAAAAGTCAAGTGTCAATGGTCAACGTATTTGACCAGTCAAAGGTAGACTTTTGACCAAAGTCAAAGAACAAGAAAAGGGGTGACCAAAAATGGCAGGTAGTGTCTTACAAATAAGACAACCTTTTTTGACTTGGACAACTCCAGTCAGACCATATGAAGGCCTCTTTTGAGCACAAACTCCTTTGGCTCAGACAGGACAACTTATTATGATACAAAAGAAGAACGTTAGGTTCAATCGAGTGCTAGCACGATTTCTTGAACCTAATTGAATCTCATTCAAATCAATTGAACTAGATTAGTTCAATTGATGATCACCAGATTCAAATCCTTGTTTGTGTGACCCAGTTAGATTCAGTTCTGTATGGTAATGGGATATGTCATGATCTCCATCATCGACATCATCGAAACTCCTTTCGATGGATCAGAACTCTTCTGATTCGAACAGCTAGAATGATCGATCATCTAAATCATTCTAATTGCTCCCAAAATCCACCAGTGACACCTAGCAGTATATGGTGGCAACCCATCAGAGCTGAATGTGAACCTCTTGGTGCAGCTATCTGTGTGATTAAGTTCTTCTATCTTGAGCCCCGATCAGATTAGGGTTAAGGTAAACTCGTCAAACCCTAGTCTCTGTCATATGATGTAATCATTCGATTCAAGTCCAATGTAAAAATCTAAATAGAAACTCTTTCTATTATTTCACTCTACCATGGCCATGGATTTCTGGACTTGACTCTCATGATCATCATAGGGCTGCTCCTCTACCACCGAGGTAGATAGATCCCATCTTGATGCCATCCAGTTCCTACAATGAACATGTCATAGCCAACATACACCTCAGGGTTCCATATGGCTAGGAGACCGAATAATGGTGTAGTCAAACTATAACACCCTCAAGGTGAACTGCCGATGCACCTCAGGTCAAAGAACCAGACACACTACTGCAGCATCGAGTCAGTCATTGATGAGAAGGTAGACTCCTAATGACTACTCGAGTGGTCACGCTCAGTGCCCTCGTTCTCTAAGAGTATCCTGTACTCTCGCTCCGGTTCTCCACACCACTAGACTCATCTACTAAATAGAAGCGATTTACACCAATCTTCTGAATCAATCACATCCTCGCAAAATCCTATGGTCGGAGCAATTTATGAGTTAATAATGATTATTCATGTCTTAAATTTTCAACTCTTGAAAAATATGAATTATCATTGCCATTAACTCAAAGGAATCACAAACTAAATACACATAATGTGATAGAAAATAACCTATTTTTTGAT
>QRFJ01001241.1:79986-110638 GCA_006176705.1 Cocos nucifera | reverse complement strand
AAAGACCATTAATAAGGAAACCATTTGCAATTTTATTTCTTTCATAAAAAATGTTACAATGGTCCTTAAAGAAGGTGATCACATAACCTTCTTGTGCTAAGCATGAAATAGAAATCAAATTCCTGCTAGCTGTAGGCACAAAATAACAGTCTTTCAAAACTAAGTCTAAACCAGATGGTAATCGAAGAGGATATGTTCCCATGGCTACTATAGCAACTCTTGCTCCATTACCGATGCGTAGGATCATGTCTCCATCCCTCATCCTCCTGCTATCCTCAAGATCCTGCATGGAAGGGCACAGATGAGCACTAGAACCAGAGTCAAGCACCCAACTGGATGCAGAAGAAATCGTAAGATTAGACTCAATAACAAGCATACCTCTAGAAGGACCTTCCTTCTTGTTCTTTAGGGTGGCCAGGTAAGTAGGGCAGTTCTGCTTCCAATGGCCATCGCTGTTGCAATGGAAACACTTTCTTTGACAGCGGCTTTTCTTCGGCTCTGCTTTCTCTTCTTTATCCTTCCACCTTTTGCTTTTTCACAGACTTCTTTTTCTTTCCATAAGACTTTCTTTTGGAAGAAGTTCGTTCCATAGCAAGAACTGAGCCTTTAGAATCTTTCATAGAAAGCTCAGCGGTAACCAGCATATTCATTAACTTGGCCAAGAAATTCTGAAGTTTATGCATGTGGTAATTCATGATGAATTTCCCATATGCATCAGTCAAGGATTGCAGAATAATATCATTCTGCAGGTCCAAGTCTAACTTCACACCGAGCTTCTCAAGCTCTTTCATATCCTTGATCATTGTCAGACAGTGATCTTGGACTGACTGTCCATCATGAATCTTAGCCTTAAAAAGTCATTTTGTGACTTGATATTTGGCTGCGCGACTCTATTTACCAAACATTTTCTGCAGGTGAGCCAACATTTGGCAAGCAGTCCCGATATTCTCATGTTGGCGCTGGAGTTCATGCGGACATCGAGCCCAACATGTAATATCTGGCCTTATTATCTTCGTCATCATTTTTTAGAGAGCTCTCGTTCACTAGAGGACGGCTGGCAAGTGGGAGGTCCTGGTCCAAGTACATGTGTTTAAACTTCTCAGAATCCAAAACAATTTTGTAGTCTTGAGCCAATCTTTATAATTGGGTTCAGTTCAGTCTAGGTGTGTCCAGATACGTTGCCAATGGTTGACGCAGACATTTTTCTGTAGAGGAGTCAAAGATTTCTAGTTAGATACTATAATTTATGACATTGACCAATTTGTTTTAGGGATTTTATTTCTTAAACATAATTAGCCCCATTATTTTCTCAAATCCCTACAACATCCCTCTATAGAGATTGCAAACATCTCCACGATTAATGATTTCTAGTGGGGTGGTGCGGGTCTACAACTACTATCACCTCACCTAACATTATGGTGATGGGTTAGCCAATGAGTGAACAATCTTGTTCAATGATTCTCTAATTCATGGTGCACCCAAAACTTGGTCTCTAATTCATGATCTCACATATCCGAAAAAATTGATCCATCCTTAGTTAAGTCAGACCCACCATTTGCATCAGACGGATTCTAATTGCAGTCTCTCATCGTATCCGAAATATTGAGCCCTAACTCATCCTCCACGCCCAATAGCATCCAATGCCTAATAGACATGGTTTGCATCTATCTCGATGCAACTGAGCCACTATATCCAACCGAGAATAATCAACCCCGAGAAAGGGCGCCGCACATCTACAATGGTGGAAGATCTCAGACTTAATCTTTTCTTAGGGAGAATTGATTCAGGTCTCATTAAACTGAGACTTGGCTTAGTCATAACAATATGACTAACCTTAGTGGCATGGGTTAGCTCGAATTATTGACCACCTCAGATCTAAACTGTGTCAAATAGATATGGCACAGGTAAGTGAGACGCGATGGAAGGAATATGGCCTATTAACTCGACTAAAAGAATTAAATTATTGTGGTTCTATATTTAAAAAACATCTCCTTTAGTCAAAATTATAATTTTTCCCCTAGAAGTGTATTACAAGTGTCAGCCAATTCTGGCTTCTAGGGCACATATATCTAACGGCCTGGTATGCGATGCGGCTCTGCTTGGAGGGAGAGGGAATCCTCCGCATTATGTATTCTAATTTTTTGGATGTCTACGATAAGCTTAACCTATCTATGTAGACATATCAGAAAGAATAATCATTTAGATTAACTAAAATGAACTTATAACAACGTCATAAATCTTAACATTGATTTTTAATACAATATTTTTTAGATACTGCTTATTTTTTCTACTAGATACTTGCTTTGGTAAGCAGCATTGTTATATAATGTCAAGCTTGGTATCGCATGCCCACTTGACCTTTTCTTTCAATAGAGCATGATGCAAAAATGTGATAAAATTTAAATAGACTCCAGTTAGTTAGAATTTAAAATAAACATAACATAATGGTCTCTCATTTTAGGTAGGATAATGATAAGAGTGTGATGTTGTCGTTAAAATACCATATTTATCAGTTTAATCCAACTTCTTAAAATAATTAAAAATACGTAGATAGCAGTGAGTCGGATCGAATCCATAGAAAATATAGTATTTTTAGATTTAAAATCTTTAATTTTTGAAAAAAAAAAAAAGAATTTTGAAATCAAAATTGAAGTTGGAAAATAAAAAATAAAAAATAAAAGGTGCAGGAATTTAAACTTGGTACTAAGATCTACTAGTTAGATCTTAGCATCTACTTGCAATAAAATAAAAAGCAATAATTAAAATGTAGAAATTAAATTATAATAAAAATAAAGAGCATGAAATTTAAAGAACATAAAATAAAATTTATATTAATTAAAATTTTAGAATTTTAAATACATAAAATTTTAAAAAAAGAAAATAAAATACAATAGCTTGATCTTTGATTTTGAATCGAGCATTGATAAAAAGATGGTGTAGAAGTTCTGCTTTTTCCTCTCGGCATTAGTTACCTCAAAGCAGTCATTAACCCAAAGTCTGGCTTCATCCTATACCAAAGCTTCACCTTGATCGAAGATAATGAACTTTGGAGGCCTGGGGTCTTATTTACAGAGCTAGGAAGGACTGGAGAGTTTTCTTTTTCTTCTAGACAATGTGGGACTAAGAAGCTCTTTGATCGTCAAAATATGGAGAAATTTGAGTAAAAATCAGATTAAAAAGAATCTTGGTTGAATTCTGCTGCTTTGGATGAAATCCAGATCATTCAATAGAAATCCAATGGATCAAAAATCATCAAAATTGGATGCGTATCGGCCCAGATTAGGTTGGATTAAATTCTGACCGTTGATCGTGCATTGATGGAGAAAATCTGACCATCGTTGATCATGCGCTGGGAGTCTTGATCACTATCGATAGCTTTCTCCACCATCGGATCTTCACTAGCTGGTTTTTAAGTGCTACCATCGAATCATGCTAGATTGCTGAGCATTGTTCGAAACCAAGACCAGGATTTGTCGTGGGCTTGAACTCGCAAATCGAACCACAGCCGTTCGAATCGAATGCAGGCCGTTGGACTCGTGCTATGGACCGCGTAGACTGACTGGACCGTGCGAACTGGGCACACTGAACGCCTCAACTAATCACCACTCGTTGCTTTGATGCAAAATTACCTCTTTACCCTATAAACCATGATGGATTTTCTCATGAACTCCTTAAAGGTCTAGGTTCACCACGTATCGTTCCGTGATTCATCAATTTCTACTGAGCTGGTGGTCCATGCCTGGATCGTGGACCGAGACTGACGGCTTCTATGGCTGAGTCAGCTTGCATGACTGGCTTGACATGCTAGCTTCGTCAGCTTGGCTCACTGCGTTTGGATGCACCGACTGATATGGCACATGGCGAGCTTGAGCCGTACTGAGTCATTTTCTTTAATTTTTATTTAGTTTTTTTTATCTTTAAAAATTCATATCTTCTCCATTTTAGGTTCTATTTATGCTTCAAACTTATTTTATTATGATAAAAAAATAATCTCTTTTCCATTGATAATAAAATTTTATTTTTTAATTTTTATTATTTTTTAATTAATTTTTTAATTAATAAAAATATTAATTTTTAAAAAAATATATATAAATTGATCATTAATTCTTAAAAATTAATATAAATTAATTAATAAATTAATATTTTTATTAATAAATTTATGATACTTATCACACCCCTCAACTTAAGCTTCGCTCATCCTCGAGTAAAGAAAGAATTTAGTTTTAAATACCTTTTAACTTTAGAGTTTCAAATTTTACCTAAGTAGTTTTCAAAATGACCATTGATATTCAGTAGAGCTTAAGTGAGGATATATCATTGGAGATATTAATACTTATCAATAAAAAAATTAAGTAAAAGAATATTAAATTTTTCTAAACTTTTTCTAAATTATCCCATATTTATCTCTAATTTGTCTGAACTTTCATATAGGCAAGTGCATTGCTACTTCCGCCCTTCATTTATTAAATTTTTTATTTTCATATTATCCACTTTTTGACATGCAAATATCATTTCTTACTTAGGCAACAAAATCCGATTATTCAATAAAAAACCAATATTTTTATATATATATTTTATTTTTTTTATTTTTATTTTTTATTTTTTTTAACGTTGTACCACTATTGAGCGTCTTAATCCCTTAAGCTTTTTATTTGATCCATGTAGCGAGTCTTGGATCGATGACTTCCAAACCAGTTGGCTTTAGGACATTAGGTATAGAATACCTCTCGAGCTTATTAGCTCGAATCAAACAGGCTACGAGTTAAGACTAGCTTTATAACGAACTTCTTTGCTCTTTCCATCTTTTGATGTGAAACTCAATGCTTGCTTAGGCAAAGAGGTCCGATTACTCGGTGAGAAGTACTTAGAAACTATTTTATTAAAAAAAATTTTTTATATGAAGAAACATATAGTTATCCTACACAAGCCTATAAAAAGTAGACTTTTCTTTGATACTAGTAGAAAAATTAGAAATGCTCAAGGAAAAACTTTTTATGTTCTAAACTTAACTTTTTATTGAATTTTCTTAATACTTGATCCCTCAATATCTCATAAATTCTCTGATCTGTGCATCAATTTTTCTTTTAAAAATACTTAGTTTCAATTTGATTCTTAAGCATAATTCAGGTATCTAAATACTAAATACTAACTTTTTTGAGGACTTAAAAAATTTTTAAAAATTTTATTATTCTCTCTTCCAACTTAATCGATATTATCCTCAATGGAGAAAAAAAAATAAAGGATGTAATCAAGAACATACAAGAATACATACCTGACTTAATATATTTTTGGACTAGTACATGCCCTTAAAAATTTAAGCTCACCCTCCAACTTATTCAAATTATCCTAAAAAAAATCAACTAAAAGGATAAATTAAACTAAAAAAAATTAAATATTAGATTGCCTTCCAATAAGCTCTAAGTTTACCGTCTTCAGTCTAGATACAATTTAGCTTACTATCCTATGTCAAATATTGGATTGACAAATTTTATGGTTTTGGATTGCCAATCTTAGAAAGTTAATTTATAATCTCTATTATTGATATAATTATTGTTAATTTTAGGAACATAATTTGTGATCCCATTCTTAGACCCATGTCTATTAAGAATTTCTCCTATTTGTTCTTCTAAAATACTCATGAATGGAGTTTTTATATTAGGAGTTAAGTTTAATGCACTAGGTACTAGAAGGATGACTAAAGGTAATTTTAATTTTAGAGATGTAAATTAATGTGATCTTGCTTAAACAACTTCATTGAAATTTTATTACATGCCTCTTGATTTTTGTAAGAAAAACCGACTTTTAGGTTGAAGAAAATAGGACATTAGGTTTATAAGTCTCGGGTAAATTCATCTATTCTCTTTTTTCCTATGTTTATCTCATTTAAACTAGAACTAGCATTAGTACTAATTCTCTGGCTCGAGATTCTTCTATGTGGTTAGTCTCAGTACTAACCTATTCCTCTAAATTTTTATTTTGACTAGCATCAGTACTAGCTTCTCTCACCTGATCTTGGTATGGGTCCATAAGAATCCTATAGCTTTTAAGTTCAAAAATTACTTTGGTATTCTTCAAATTAGAGATTCTTAAGTGAGACATTAAATTGATAACTTGGTCCAGATAGTTGGTGGACAATTAAGTGGGTTATTTAAAATTGATAGGCTCGGTAGTTGATCTAGTTGTCTCCTCATGTTAGACTTAACTAATTATCCTATTTGAGCTTCTAGCTTGATGATAGATTCTTGTTGAGTCAAGATTGATTATTGTTGATTCAAAATTAATTATTAAAGTTGGTTAAATCTATCATCGCTAGGTTAGTCTACTGAGGAGGTGGGTATGAGGACTGATTGTTATATGATGGCTAGGTAAACTGACTAGGCTGACCATTATTATAGGCATAGTTTTGATATTGGAGCCTATTTTGATAGTTTTGGATAGGTAAAATTTGGGTCTGAGCATGAGTCTGTTGGGATGTCCAAGAAAAATTATGGTGGTTACTTCCAATCTAGATTATATGAATTTGAAAAAATTAGTTATTAATCAATTTAGAGTAACCTTGAGTAGCTTGAACTTATTTTTGGATAAAAGATGAAAATTATGCAGTCGTAGGACATTCATTCACATGATGGGTTGGGCTAGCACAAATAGAATAAAACTTCTGATAATTAGAAGGTGATGTGAATTGCACAGGAGATTGTTGACCTAGGGTTAGGAGTTGATCTAATTTTCTGAGCAAGAAGATCAACTTTATCTAATTTTTGGACTATTAAGTTTAGATTAGCCATTTGATTATCAGGTTTAATATGAATCAACCATTTCAATTAAGTTCAACTAAATCAGAAAAAGCAATTTTCTACCGTGCATGTATTAGTGTAACCCTAATGTATGGTTCAAAATTTTTTAAAATTTATATATATATTATATTATTTTATTATATTATTATTTTAAAAAATTATTTTTTAAAATTATTTAAATTATTTAAATTATTATTTTTAATTTAATTTAATTTAATTATTTATTTTAATATATATTTTTTAATTAATTTAATTTAATTTTTATTTTATTTTATTTTATTTTTAGAGGAGAAAGAAGAAGAAAGAAAGAAGAGTTCTAAAGAAGAGGTCCTAAGGAGTCCTAGAACTAAGAAGAAAGAGAAGAATTAGGTTTAATTAGGTTTGATGTTGGTTAGCAATCAAGTTGGTCAATTCAATCCTGACTAATGATTATCCTAGATCTAGACAGCTCCTAACTGCCAAGATCATCTTCAAGCCCTCCAAGTATAGGATCAGTCAATCAACTGGCTAGGTAAGTGTAAGATCGGTGGGGAGTCTCTCCATTGCTTGCCTTAGACATTAATTATTGCTTGGCTCAGGTAAACTAATGGAACCAATTAGAAATCACCTTTCTTTTGGGCTCAGTCATCCCTGAACTACTTTCCTAGACACCAGTCAAATTGACTAATCCTAACCTGATTCAACTCTTAGGGTTTCTTATCCTATTGAGCTCGAGTTCCTAGGGCTGATGTCTAATTGATTTTAAAATTAAAGGCTTAGGTCAATGCAGGATGCTGGTTGGTTATTTATGGATCTAAGGAAAGGATGATCAAATTCTCATCTTATCTTATTTAATTGGGTATTGCCCTTAATTTGGTTTAATATGAATATGCAAAAAAAATTTCAATCAAAGGATTCTATGTAATTTAAACTAGATATATGCAACTAATTGAATTCTAAAAGGCTCACCTTATCTCCAGCAATTATCAGAAAAAAATAAAAATAAAAATAAAACTAATATGATGCATGCTCTAAATAGTTAGAATTTCTAATCTTATCATGAGACTTTTAATTAGATTTAAAGTGGATATATATATTTTTTAAAATTTAATTTAAAAATAAATAAATAAATAAATAAATAAATAAAAAGATTAGGGTTAGGATTGATCTCACTAAGCAAAATAGAATGATTTGTTCCTTGCCCTGATTCTTTTTGTTTTTTAACCTCTTTTTCTATAAAATATAAAAAAAATTAGCAAGCGGAAATTTTATTTATAATTTATTTATAAGAAAATAAAAATTTTATTTATAATTTATTTATAAAAAAATCAAAGAGATCAAAAATTTAATGTTTCGTATCTTTCTCCGGACAATAGTGCTAAAAATTTGATAGGAGCACAATGTTGTCGTTAAGACACAATATTTATCAGTTTAATTCAACTTCTTAAAATAATTAAAATATATAGATAGTAGTGAGTCGGATCGAATCCATAGGGAAGGTAGTATTTTTAGATTTAAAATCTTTGATTTTTAAAAAAAAAAGTTTTAAAATTAAAAGTGAAGTCGGAAAGTGAAAATTAAAGGATGCAGAATTTAAACTTAGTACTAAGATCTACTAGTTAAATCTTAGCATCTACTTGCAATAAAATAAAGAGCAATAATTAAAATATAAAAATTAGATTATAATAAAAATAAAGAGCATGAATTTAAAGAACATAAAATAAATTTATATTAATTAAAATTTTAAAATTTAAATATATAAAATTTAAAAATAAAATAAAATAAAATAAAATAGCCTAATCTCTGATCTTGGATCGACATGGGTGGAAAGATAGTGTAGAAGTCCAGCTTTTCCTCTCAGCACCAGTTGTCTCGAAGCAGCTATTAATCTAGAGCCTAGTTTCACCCTTTACCAAAGTTTTACCTTGATTGAAGATTATAAATTTTGGAGGCTTGGGGTCATATTTATAGGTGTTGGAAGGCTGGAGACTTTTCTGCAGGCAATATGGGACTAAGGAGGTTTCTGATCGTCAAAATATGGAGAAATCTAAGTGAAAATCAAATTAAAAGAGTCCTGAACGAATTCTATTGAAGTTTAGTGAAATCTAGCCATTCAATAGAAATCCAATGGACTAAAAATCATCAAAATCGAATGTGTATTGATCCAGATCAGGTCGGATTAAATTCTGATCGTTGATCACATGTTGATGGAGGAAATCTAGCTGTCGGATCGAGTTCTGAGTGTTTTAATCAACTTGGGAGCTTCCTGGACCATTGGATCGTCTTCTGGATTGAGCGCTGCCGTCAGATGGCACCTGGAGTTTAAATTAAAATCGGAACCAACCACCACCATCGGATCTTGACCGTAAGCAACCATAGTTGCATGATCGTGCCTTTACTGTTCCCATGGACCGTGTGGATCGACTGCACTGTATACCGTAATGAATCAGCACCTCTATCATCGAGTGAAAAGTCCAAAATGCCCTATGAGCCATGATAGATTTTTTATGAACCCTTTAAGGGTCTAGATCCACCATATGTCATTCCATGATTTATCGGTTTCTGCTGAGCTAGCGGTCCACGCCTGAATCGTGGACCGATTGATGGCTTCCACGATTGAGTCGACTAATGTGTCTGGCTTGGCACACCAACTTCATCGGCTTGGCTTGGCACGTTTGGACACACCGGCTGATATGGCAAGACGGCTTGAGCCGGCTGAGCCGTATGTTATTTTCATTTAATTTTTATTTACTTTATTTTTTTAGAAATTCATATCTTCTTCATTTTAGCTCTATTTTGTGTGAAACTTATTTCACTATGATCAAAAAAATAAGCTCTTTCCATTGATTATAAAATTTATTTTTTAATTTTTATTATTTTTTAATTAATTTTTTAATTAATAAAAATATGAATTTCTTAAAAATAGATATAAATTGATCATTAATTATTAAAAATTAATATAAATTAATTAATAAATTAATAATTTTATTGGTAAATTATGGTACTTATTAGATAACAATCAACAACCCCTGGTGAGATAGGCTTTTCGTAGATTGATTATAGACCATTTTAAGGATAGATTCCATATCAAACTGGTAGAAATATGCAGATTGATCACAAGCATAGAAACAAACAATATAGGCATTATACTGAAAAATAAATAGCAGAGATCCAACTGGAGCAGCAAAAATCATGCTTTAAAAATGGAAGAAGAATTTTTAAATTAAAATTCTTAATATTATTAATATTCATTAATGTTGCGAGTCATAATGGCACCAAAATACCATCTAACTTTCACCCCCACCCCTCGATGGACTACGCAGAGCTCAACATCTGAGCCATTATCAGTGCATACTCCATCCACCTCTGCATCGGCTTTGGCTTCGGTGGCATATACTCCTTCCATCGGCACATCTGAGCCTCCATCGATAGTTATGTCGATAGCCTATGCATCTTCAGCACATAGTCCATCCATCAATCTAGCTCCACCAGCATCCATATTGTACAATCCCAGTGAGAGTAGATTTTTATTATGTTATTTATTTATTTATTTATTATATAGTTATTGTACACTCTTATATATTCATAATATATTTTTATTACAAGTACATCATCCAGTAGGATATTTCATAGTCCCACACACATGTCGCATGTGTGGAACTACTCATATCGAATTCGATCAAAAGAGGAGGCCGCATGGGAGATGCATTCCTTTTTCGAAGTATTTATGAGGTGGTCTGACATCATTTCAATACTACCTGTAGACTGACGATTGATGGATGCTAGTGTCAAGGACCAGGTGTAGGAGGAGATAGGATAAATGTATCTTAATTATATTTACATATTTGATGTATTTATACTATGTTTGATTAGAATAATTTTGTAACTGACTTTTGATAATTTTATATAGAGGATGTATGATTTTCTAGATCATGAGAGGGCTCGAGATGCCCGACTAAAGAAGATTGGAGAGATACCAAAACTACAAGATCAAGCTCTATAGAGGATGACTAAAGCACAATAGGATACTGAGGAGGAGCTGTTCCTTGGATCAAGGACTATCCCTTGAGTTAGTGAAAGTGGATGGTCAAGCATTGGAGGAGCCAGGAGTTCCGAATTTAATTTATAACTTATAGATCTTTTATTATACTAACAAATTATATTTGATTTTAATTTATATGATTTAAATATATTTTAGGCTACATCTCATCAGAATCGAGAGAACTAGATTGCTCAGGAGTACATGCACACTCTCGATCATGATTCTATGGCCAGTTGTGTGCATAGAAAGATAATGAATTCTCACCATTTAGTTTATAAGTTATTAATTTATAATTTTTTTGCATATTTCTAACAAGCTGATTGATTGTTATAGCTGACGAGAGATAGGATGATGCCTAGACATAGTGACATCTTTTGATCAAGTCGTATGGACAAGAAGGGCAAACTGATGAATGCCACGATTAGAAGAATTTTTATAAGTAATAACTAGAGTATGATAACTATTATAATATTTTTTATAAGATTTATTTGAATTTATAATTATAGGAGTAGTTAGACAAGCTTGCGAGGGAGGGTCCAAATACCTCTGGCCCCCATGACCATCTATTTCAGATCTTAGGATCTAAGCACTCTAGGAGTATTCATTACAGGCCCGGACATATGCTGACGAGCTACTAGTCTCAGACAAGCATGTCCTTACATGCTTCTAGAGCTGTCAGCTGGGAGCACCTTGATGAGTGATAGATCACGATGTTGTCATTAAGACACCATATTTATCAATTTAATTCTGACTTCTTAATAATTTTAAATACATAGAAAGTAGTGAGTCAGGTCGAATCCATAAGAAAGATAGTGCTTTGATTTAGAATCTTTAATTTTTATAAAATAAAAAAATTTAAAAAAATAAAATTAAAGTTAAAAAGTAAAAATTAAAATTATATAAAATTAAATAATAAAAATTTAAATAACATGAAAATAAATTTTGGATACTAAGATCTACTATTTAGATCTTATCATCTACTTGCAATAAAAATAAAATTTGTAATAAGAAGTAAAGAGCATGAATTTAAAGAGCAGAAAAATAAATTTTGCATTAATTTAAAGATTTAAAAATTAAATACATGAAATTAAAAAGAATAAGAAAATAAATAAAAACTAGAACATATGATCTTGATCTTAGATTGGTATTGATATGAAGATAGCATAAAAGACAAGCTCTTCCTCTCGACACCATCTGCCTCAAAGCAACTATCAATCCAAGCATGGCTCTATCCTATACCATAGCTTCACCTTGATCGAAGACAACTATTTTTGGAGGCCTAAGGGTGTTTAAACAGATGCTAGAGGTTGGAGAAATTTTGTGATTCCATCAATATGGGACTAAGGTAGAGGTATCCAAGTGAAAATTGATTTAAGACATTGCCTGGGTCATGTTCAATTAAGTCTTCTGTAAGTTTTGATCTTTTGGCCGTCAGATGGAAATCCAAAGGCTCAAAACATACCAAAAAATAGTGTTTATCAATTTAGATTCAGTCAGAATATCTCCTGGCCATCCAATCGAGCTTGATGGAGAAAATCTGACCGTCAAATGGAGCATTGGGAGTTATAATCAGGTTAGGGATGTTCGTCAGTCGTTGGATTGGATTTTGGAAAAGATCTGGCCATCGGATCATAGCCAAGAGTGTTCATAGCCTTTGGATGGTGCACAAGTGCTAGAGGATTTCAAATCAAAATAGAATTTAATTGTGATCATTGAATCTAGACTGACAGCGATCTAGATTGTCCGATTGCACCATTACTATTCCTATGGATCGAGTAGACTGAGCTCCGTGAAGACAACAGCTAATCAACGCACATCGCAATAATAAAAAGATCGAAGTGCCCTCTGGTCGCAGTCCACCATGAGCCACGTCATTTTTGACATAAGCCTAACGTCATGGTTAGGCTGGCGGCTTAGCTTGTGGGCTTACTGAGCAGGCCATTTATAATGGGCTGGCTAGGCATGCCGACTGAGCCAATTTCTTATATATATATATATATATATATATATATATATATATATATATATATATATATATATATATATATATATATATATATATATATATATATTCTTTTTTCTTTAAAACTTCGTATCGGATCCAATTTAAATTAAATTTGCTCCAAATTTACTTCATTTTAACCAAAAAATTAAGCTTTTTTATTTATAATTTTTTTAAAATAAATAAAAATATTAATTTTTAAAAATAAAGATAAATTAATTCATAAATTAATTTTTTTATCAATGAATTTATGGTAATTATCACATCCTCTAACTTAAGCTTTGTTCATCCTTGAATAAAGAAAGAATTTAGTTTTAGATACCTTTTAAGCTTTAGAGTTTTGAATTTTACCTAGCAAGTTTCAAAATAGCCATTAATATTCAATAAAGCATAAGCGAGGTATATCATCAAAGTATTAATACTTATTAATATTAAAATTAAATAAAAAATATTAAATTTTTCTAAACTTTTTTTTTAAATTATCCATATGTTTATCTCTAAATCTTCTAAACTTTCATATGGGCAAGTGTATTGTTACTTTCATCCTTCATTTATTGATTTTTTTATTCATATTGCCTACTTTTTAACATGAATATCATTACTTACTTAGGCAACGAAACCTGATTACTTGGTAAAAAATTAATTTATATATATATTTTTTAACATTATACTACTATTTAGTATCTTAATCTCTTAAGCTTTTTATTTAATCCATGTAGCGAGTTTTGGACCAATGATTTTTAAACTAGTTAGCTTTAGAACACTAGGTATAAAATATTTCTTAGACTTACTAGCTCGAATCAAATCAGCTACGAGTTAAGACTAGCTTTACAGTGAGCTTCTTTGCTCTTTCTATCTTTTGATGCAAAACTTAATGCTTGCTTAGGCAAAGAGGTCTGGTTACTCAGTGAGAAGTATTTAAAAATTATTTTATTTTAAAATTATTTTTTATAAAAAAAATATATAGTTATTCTACATAAGTCCATAAAAAGTAGACTCTTCTTTATTACTGATAGCAAAATCAGAATTGCTCAAAAAAAATTATTTATGTTCTAAACTTAATTTTTTATTAGATTTTCTTAATACTTGATCCTTTAGTATCTCATAAATTCTCTGATCTGTACAATAATTTTTTTTAAAAAATGCTTAGTTTAACTTAATTCTTAAGTATAATCAGATGCCTAAATGCTAAATACTAATTTTTTAAAAAAATTTAAAATTTTAAAATTTTTTAGTATTCTCTTTCCAACTTAATCGATATTATCCTCAATGAAAAAAGAAAAATAAAAGATGTAATAAAGAATAGGAAAGAATATACCTAACTTAATTGGTCTAGCATAATTTTGAAAATTCGGCTCTCCCTCTAACTTATTCGATATAGGCCTCATTGAAATAACTAAAAAAAAATAAATAAACTAAAGAGAAAAATGTAATTAAATTGAAAAGATCTGGGTTGCCTCCTAACAAGCGCTAAGTTTATCATCTTCAGTCAGACACAATATAGCTTATCTATCCTATATAGCTTATCTATTCTATGTCAAATATTGGATTGACAAATTTTAATGATTTTGGATTGCCAATCTCAGAAAGATGGCTTATGATCCCTTTATTAATAAATTCATTGCTAATTTTGGGAACATAGTTTGTGACCCCAATCTTAGACCCTTGTTTATCAAAAAAATTTTCTATTTGTTCTTCTAAAATGCTTATGAATTGAGTTTTTGAATTAGGAGTTATGTCCGATGCAATGGATACTGGGAGGGTGTTATTCGATTCTAAATATTCTAAAGACGACTTTAGTTCTGAAAGTAGATTAATAGGAACTTGCTTAAACAACTCCATAGGCTCATCATTGCATGCCACTTGCTTTTTATGAGAAGAATCGACTTCTAGGGTTGAAGGGAATGAAATTTTAGGTTTATCAATCTCAAATAAATAATCTATTCTCTTCTTTTCTTTATCTATCTTACTTAGATTAGAACTAATATCAGTATCAGTTTCAGGCTCATGTTCTTCTATGTTGTTAGTTTCAATACTAACCCCTTCTTCTAAATTTTTATTTTGACTAGTATCAATACTAGCCTCTCTTACCTGGTCTTGATATGGATCCTCAAGAATCTTATTACTTTTTAGCTCAGAAATTGCTTTGGCATTCTCTAATTGGAGATTCTTAGGTGGAACGTTAGATTGATGACTGAATCCAGGTGGTTGATAAATACCGGATGGATTATTTTTAAGATTTATAATTGATTGGATTGATAATTAACCTAGTTTTTTCCTCATGCTAGACTCAGCTAATTATTCTATTTATGCTTCTAGACTGGCAATAGATTATTGTTGAGTCGAAATTGATTATTGTTGAGTCAGAATTAATTATTATATTTAATTAAATCTATCATCGACTAGATTATTTTATTGAGAAGATAGGTATGATGGCTGATTATAATATGGTGGCTACAAAAATTGACTAGGCTGACCTCTATTATAGGCATAGTTCTGGTATTGGAACCTATTTTGAAAGTTTTTCATAGGTACAATTTGGGTCTAAGCCCAAGTCTGTTGAGATCTCCAAGAAAAATTAGGATGGTTCCTCCAACCTAAATTATATGAATTTAAAAATGGATCATTAACTGGCTTGGAGTAGTCTTGTGCAGCTCAGACTTGTTCTTGGATGAAAAGTAAAAATTGTACAGCCGTAGGACATTCGCTCACACGATGGGCTAGGCTAGCACAAATGGAATAAATCTTCTGATAATTAAAGAGTGATGTGTATTATGCAGGAGATTGTTGACCTAGGGTTAGAAATTGATCTAACTTCTGAGCAAAAAGGTCGATTTTATCTATTAGGTTCAAATTAATCTTAGAACTATATTGGAAAATATGCAGGATTTCATGCATGAATTTCAAAATAATTTTAAAAAATAACACAGCGGAACATGCAAATTAAACCATTTAATCTATAAATACATATAATCTAATAATTAAATCCTACATCTAGGATCTATAACATGTCATAATGCATTTTAAATCTGAAATAAAAGGGTTTGGTATTGATCAAATCAATACCCTAGATCTAGAATGATTCTAGATCTAAAATCTAGATCACATCTAGGTGAGAAAAGAGATCAAATCTCTTATCTTGCATGGGTTGAGAACTCCGTGATTGATTTTCATTATTATCTTTAGAGCCGTACATGCATCTGACCTCTACAGATGATCAACATAAGGCTGCAACAAAATCAGAGGTTCGTCGAACAAAGATCCGATCAAAGTGCTAGCTTCTCACGGATCCCTCCAGATGGTTAATCTAAAATTTATTCTTTGGATCTTTTGAACATTTCAAGAGATGAAGAATAAGAGAAGGATTAGAAGAAAAATCCAACCTTTGGATCTTTCAAAAATCAGAAATTAAATATATTAGAAAAGGGTCCTAAGAGAAGACAAATCTTCTCTTTCAGGACATCAATGACTAATATCCTGTAAACATCCTTATGTTAGGACAAAGAAAAGACCTTCTCTCCTAGACTTTTCTCATATTTTCAGACCTCATACTCTCTAATTTTTATCATAGAAAAATCTCATAAAATATGGAGAAGAAGGGTTCTCAAATAAATCCTAAGAGAAGATCTTCTTCTCTTCTTATTCTCTCATCAGGACATGATCAGATCATGTCCAAAAATAATCATTATGCCCCAACATCTTGGAGCACAGATCCCCACACCCTCTTCCTCTCTCTCTCTCTCTCAAATTTTTATCATATAAAAATCATAAAAAAATGAGAAAATAAATCTTGGAAGAAAACTATGAAAGAAGACTTTCTTTCTTACCTTTGTCTTCATCAAGACATCAATATTTGATGTCCAAAAGAAAATTTTTCCTCCAAGATTGTTGGTGCCCATAATCTCCCATGCCTTCTCCTCTTTTTCCTCTGATTTTACCATGGAAAACCTGAGGTATTTGATGCCATCCTCCTATCTAATAGGAGGTGCCACAAATATAGGGAAGACTAGGTCAAAATGACCTAGTCAAACTTGGAAATAATGGATTCTTATGGGGTGTCCAACTCTTGGATGCTCCTTCCATAATTTTGGGTGTGAGAAACAAAAGACCAATGCACAAAACCTAGGGAGAAAGGGGCAAACAAAAATATTTGGCATGGAGAAAAATAGCACATAAGGGAAGAGGTGTTTTGGTTTCAAAGGACTCTAACAAATAGAGTAAAAATCAAAACCAATTTCTAAATCTGACCAAGTTAAATTTAATTCCAAGAAAACTCCAGATAATAGGGGGTAGGGAGACCTTTCTTTAAGTGAGGAATAATTCACGTTAACTTCTAGAATTAAAAGTGGGTTATGGGCTTTAAAGATGGTGCAAGGAAGGAATGAGAGTCCCAGTTCAAATAGGACTCTTTATGTTTGACTAGATCAAAATTATTTTGAATATAAATCAAAACTAATTTAAACTAGATTGAATGCAACCTAATTGAGAGTGATCCTAATCTAATTAGAAGCTTAATTAAATTACATTAAATTATATTTAATTCTAATTTAAATTCTAACTCAATCAGAAATTAGGTGGACTCAAATCCTAGTCCAACTAGAAATTATTTTTTTCTTACAATTGGCTTATCCAATAAATTAATTAAATTTAATCTAATTAAGTCCAAACTAATTTTAATTGAATCTAATTCAATTAGACTTAATCTCATCCTGATTGCTCAATCAAATTGAGCTAATTAGCAATCCAATTGCTAATCGATCCTCCTATAATATTTGTATTAGGTCAAACATCAATCGCATTGAATGTTTGACCTTAGAATGATTCTCAATCGTCAATTAACCATCTGATTAAGTTATAACCTCTTATGTGTGTAACCCTATAGGTTCGAACCTAAGCCAGTAGCATAGGAACCAATTTCTATATCAATCAAAGTAACCATCTAGCAATGATTTCCGACGTTCAGATAGGTCGAATGTATGCAAAGCAATATTCTTAGAATCTTGGCCCATGCTTATCGTATAATTTATTTCTTTGACTAATAATGCTCAAGATGATTTCAAGTACTCTATCAACACTCATACAAGTCATCTCTATTGTATCTCAAAATTTTGCAAATCCCGTAACTCCTCACGAGGATTACCCAAGCCTAGGTTTTGCTAAATTAAAATACAATGAGTCATTCTTTTCCTGAAGTTAATTAGAAGTGGTCAATCCCATCTTGACTCATACACCAACTCTATAAGTACTTGACTATACCCAAAAATTTTTGAAATCTATATTAGAAATATAGGCAGTCCAACACCAAAGTATAGTGAGTTGCTTGCAATTCACTATGGTGATCTCAGATCGGAGGGACACTTATATCCATTGGCCTTAGCTAGCTACTCTTGATAGTAAAGTGCTATATTGATCATATTCAGTGCAGATGTACTCCTACATCCCATCTGGATGCTATACCAGTGTCTTCACACTACTTGATTACGAGGACAACCAAGACATATGGCATACAACGACCTACACTCGATAAGTTATCATCCTTATTAATAACTCATCATTTGATCGTGAATAATTTAAGAATCATCTAATAAATCCTTCTTTATCGAATGATTATGGTTTTAAGGACTTCATCATAATATAGAAGTTTATTTAAGGAAGATAGAACTTCTATGATGAATCAGCCAAATAACTATTATTATTAGATAATTTATATACTAATTTCAATCATCTACTACTTAGATAATTAACTTTAGGATACATTTTTCAATAACTCCCACTTGAATTAAAGCCAATCAGAATGATATCAAATATCCTATCTTCCACTTGAGTTTGTAGAACTCCTTAGTTTTGAGGCCTTAGCAAATGAGTTAATCAAGTTCTTCATTTCCATCGATCTTCCAAAAATCAATGTCATCCTGATCTAAAATCAAAGATGGTAGTGATGCAGAGTACGCCGATCCTTTGGTTCTTTAGCCTGAGCTATGGCTCTAGTGCTATGATAAGACTGGACCATCGATAGAGGTTGCCATTCCTAACCTACTAATGAACCTCAGCAACTACACAGCTTACATGGCAATATCATATGCCACGATGTACTCTACATCACTAACTGAATAGGCTAAAGTATCCTGCTAGGAATCTTTCCAGCAGATTGCTTCTATAATTAGGATAAAATTCGACATTCTTTTATTGTCACCTTATTTTAACTGAACTTAAAACATCCACATATTTTAAGTTAGTATTTTTATATTTGAGTCACTAGACCTTAGTATTTTTTAAATACTTAAGGATTGTTTATACAATCTTCTAGTGATCCTCATTTAGATCAGACTGATATCTACTTACTATATTAGTGAGTATACCATATCTGATTTTAAACATAAAACAATTAGATGACAGCCAAACCATTATTTCTTACAATGCTGGAATGCCATTCTCGACTAAGAGAACTTTATCCACAGACAACATAAGAAATAACACTACAAAATATTTTGTCCACTTACAAATATAGGGTTTGTCTTTGTTCATAACAAAGACATACGTTCAAAAGATATGTTTCAAAATTGAGATAATAGCCAAACAAGCTTTACAGATCTTTACCTTTCTGTCTGCGCTACTCTAATCCTTTTGAAAATCTATTCACATCCAATGGATTTTATCCCTTTAGGTAAATCATCTAGTGTCCACACACTATTGATTTTTATGGACTTCAATTTGGATTATGTGGCTCCAAGCCATTTCTCAGAGTCAGACCACTACATTGCATCCCTATAGATGATTAGATTCTTATTGTTCTCATTGAGCTCAGCAAGATCACCATCCCGAATCAAGACACTGAAGTATCTATCCGACTAATATGGTACTCTATCGAATCTTCTTAAAAGTGCTACTTTAATAGGCTCCAAATTTGATCTAATCAAATCTAGTTCTATAGGTTTACTAGATTATGTCGGTTTATTTCTACCAGTCAAACTTTCTCAAGTTCAACTTGACCGGCATCAATTGCTTCTCTAAGGAACTCCTTTCCAAAAGGAATGCCCTTCTACTGATGAACATCTTATGTTCTTCAGCATGGTAAAATTAATAACCCTCAAATACCTATTAAATCAGGATCCAAGTTTATCTGTATGCAAACCTTTGACATAGGCCAATCAACTCCAAACCTGAAGGTGAGAGAGTTTAGGTCTATGCCCGATCCATATCCCATATGGAGTTTTTACAATAGATTTATTCGGTATATTTTTAGAGTAAAATAAGTAGTCACATAAGAGCACAATCCTAAAATAGGCAGACAAGTGAACCCTATCATGGATTGAACCATGTCTAATGAAGTTCAACTTCTTCTTTTAAATACACTGTGTTCCAAAAAGAAATTCACTAAGAGAGAATCCTATTCTCTACTAGATATGTCACAAACTTACTGAATAAGTATTTATCTCTTCGATCTAATTGAAGAGTTCCAATACCATTTCTAGTTTATTTTTCTATTTCATTATTGAATCATTTGAACATTTCAAATGATTTAAGCTAGACGCATCCATGCCAAGATCGGTCACCTATAATAAAATATTAATATCTTTCTTTGGCACTTAAGTTCATACGTCTACATACATTACTATGTATGAGACTTAGAACTTTATTGGCTCCTTCATATTTTTTATTAAAAGGTAACTTTGTCATCTTCCTAAGAAGATAAGACTCACAGGATATCAATAATTCATAATCATTGATGTCGAGGTTTTCCTCTTAAGCTAACCCGTTTATCCTATTCTTGTCAAGATGATTAAGCATATAATACCAAAGATAGACATCCATGACATAATTTAACCAGGATGTTTATTAAATATGTACATTACACTTAATGGGCTATATAAATATTAAATATCATTTTTATTATCCATATATTATTATAACATTATTTATAATAATGTCACAACAATCTTCTTTATTGATAAATGATAACCATCCCTGACCAAAAAGCCAACAGAGATCATATTTATCATAAATGATGGACAATAGTGATAATCACTCAAAATGACATCATTTAAAAATGAGCTTGACAATTCCTAAAGCTAGGATTGAAACAGGACTTTCATCCCCAACATTTAGGTATTTCTCACCATTTTCAAACATTCCACTTTCTTATAGTCCTTGCAATAAATTGCATAAGATGATCGATATCTAATACCGAGCTAGTAGAATTACATATAGAAAAATTTTAAGATGTTATCATATAATATTTTTGATAAGCAACTTTTGCTCTTTTCTCTTGTTCAGCCTATTGTGGTCAAGAAAAGCAAGACAATTCTTCTTTCTATGATCCTGCTTCTAATAGTAGAAGCACTATACCTGATTTAGATCAATATTGGACTAATTATTTTGATGGGACTAAGTAGCCCCAATACGAATCCATTTGTACTGCTGAATCAAATTCAACTTTCAATACTAATTATCAAAGTTGGGTCCCATAAGTCATCACTGTCTAACTGTGATAGGAGCAATTATAGTTTAGCCTTATTTTGAAAAAAGAGAATAATGACCTAAGTATATAAATTATATTAAGCCTAGAGACTTGAACTTTAGTCTAAAGGTTCTTCCACTATTTTATTCAAATTGGTAGCCTCTACCTCCAATTCAAGGAATTACTTTAATTTTCTAGTAGGTACTATGATAAGTATCATAAATTCATCAATAAAAGTATTAATTTATCAATTAATTTATATTAATTTTTGCTGGAATAAACTCTACTCCTGTCGAAGTCTAGTCTGATGCTCAGCCTAATGCAATCGATAGTCATGGAAGAGCTTTAGCGGACGAGCCTTAGTCGAACTTCTTCAACCGGCCGAACTCCTCAACGGTCGAGCCCCTTCCAAACTCCCCAGCGGTCGAGTCTTAACCTAATCCCTTCAACTGGCCGAACATCTCAGTGGTCGAGCTCCAGTCGAACTTCTCAGCGGTCGAGCTTCAGTCGAACTCCAACGAGAGCCAAGCTTCCTTCGTACTCCTTCAGTCGGACTTCTATGAGAGTCGAACTCCCTCCATACTCCTCCAATCGGATGCCCACGAGAGCCGAACTCCCTCCACGCTCATCCAATCGGACGCCTATGGGAGCCAAACTCCTTTCGAGCTTCTCCTCTAGTCGGATGCCTGTAGAAATCAAACTCCCTCCGTGCTCCTCCAGTCGGATGCTTACAGAAGCTGAACTCTTTCTGAACTTTTTTTTCGACCAAACTTCTTCAGAAGCCAAACTTCTTCCGAACTTCTCCCTTAGTTAGATTCCTCCAGCGGATTACTCCTGGATAATCCCCTCCAGATGAATTCCCTTCAGGAGTCCGAACTCCTCTAGAATTGATATATGCCAAAGTCCACTAACCAATGCCTTCTTTCTCAGAGCTACGGCTATTAAATCTCGACGAACGATCGCCATCAGTCTACCACAGGCGACGCTACCAGATGGTATGGTGCTATCGGACGGTATGGCTATCATTATTAACCTAACGACACCTTTCCTTCCGTACCGAACTCACCAGGCCTCGAGTGGTCCACTGCCAGACAGCTGTAGCTATCACCATCAATCAAGCTCCGCCTATAAAAAAGGACCATCCAGATATATTTTCTCTAAGCTCTAAGCTCTCTTCTCCTTTTCAAAACTATGTCGAGCTCTCACCTGAGCACTCCATTTTTGTTGGCCAGAAGAGTTGACTTGATCATCGGAGGATCCCACCAGAGCCACCACCACCGAATTCAGATGAAACTTTATTTTGTAGGTCACCGACGGCGACCTCGTCTCCCTCAGCTCTAGCTCGACCTGGCGTCAATCAAATTCTGCACCAACAGAATTGACGCTAGAAGGAGGGCTTCTCTTTTTGAGGTACCCTTGTTCTTAAAGGAGTGCTCAACTGATCCTGCCCACCTTCTCCTCCAAGATTCATCTCCACCCTCTTATTCAATCCCAAGAAATATCCTAAAAGAAGGTAAATATTCAAAGATCTATCATGTCTGCAGCCAGATCTGAACCGGATCCATCCACCCCTGCTCCATCACCAACACTTCAACCTCCACCTCCATCGGTGGCCATGGTAGATCCGGAGCAATTTGATCTACTGATGCAGCAGGTTCAGAACCTCACCGAGATAGTGCAGACCATGCGGCAGCCTCCGACGGTGACTCCACCAAGAAATCCACCATCAGGATGTCGAGAACCGATCCCAAGGAAGAGTATTTGGGCTGGCATGCCCGTCGCTGTTGGGAAGGAGAAACAGAGAGCAGAGGACCCAAGTTTGGATCATGGTTCTCCTTTGGAGGAGACGTTCCCCATCGATTGTCGAAAGCCCTCTAAGGTCTGCGACCGAGACGATGTCCTCAATCACAAATTGCGGGAGATGGACCGATAGAATGAGGAGCTCGACCACATCGCCCTGGCTCACCTTGACGACATCCACACCGATCCTCCTTTCTCCTTTCGAAATATGCAAGAGCTCATCCCGTCGAACTTTGAGCTTTCTCAATTTGAAAGCTACAATGGAACCTCTGATCTAGTTGATCATCTAGAGGCCTTTCAGACCATGATGCTACTCCATAGTGCACCAGACGTCATATTGTGCCGAACCTTTCCATCTACCTTAAAGAGAGCAACGAAAAATTGGTACTCAGTGTTAAAGTCAGGTACGATCTTCTCTTTTGATCAGATGAGCCATCAGTTCGTGGCTCACTTCATCAACAGCTGACATCCACGCCGAGGTTTGGATTTTCTGATGAATGTCAAGAAGAAGGAGGGAAAATTCATCCATGCTTATGTCACCCAGTTTAACACTGCGGCATTAGAGGTCCGAGACCTGAACCAGTCTATTGCGATAGCCACACTCAAGGGCAGCCTTTAGAAGAACGATTTGCCATTTTTTTTGGAGAAGAAGTACCCCAGGAATTTTATCGACCTGCTAGCCCAGGTCAAGAGATATGCCCGCACGGAAGAAGCCTTTAAGTTGAAGGATGAAGAAACCGTAGGAGAGTGATAGGCGGACGAGTGTAATAGATTCGCCGCCAATGGAGGGTCGACTGAAGTTTGACCGTGATCACGGACTCCCTCCGAGCGCAAGTGAGCCCAAACTCCTCCTCGAGCTCATCATCAAGGAAGCTCCGATAGAAGGGCACGAAGAAGTCCTCCCCTTGGAAGGTTCCACAACTACTTCCCCCTCAACACTCCTAAGGCTCAAGTTTTGATGGAAATTACGAACCAGCTATCAAGACCAAAAGAATTACGATCTCCCTCAAACAAGCGCGATCGAAGCAAGTATTGCCTCTACCATCGTGACCACGGCCACAATACTGAAGAATGCGTTCAGCTCCAAGACGAAATTGAGAAACTCATTAGGAGAGGCCTGCTGGGTCAGTTCCTCAAACACCAGTCTGAAGCAGGAGAAGATCAGCCAAGCACGCTACCATAGCTAGAACCACTAATGATGAAGGAACAATAAAAAGGTCGGCCACCTCTCGTATCATCGACACCACGTTTGGGAGGAGCTTGGTACTTCGGCGAGCCATCATCTCTAAACTTCAAAGCTAAGAGAAGCTTGCTCCAAATTGAGAAGGCCAGCATGAGATAGAGGAGGTCGTCCAGCCCGGGACTTACCGCCTGAAGGAACTCAAAGGAACAACGCTCCCACAACCCTGAAATATAAAAAATTCAGGGGTGTACTGTCAGTAACTTTCCTTCAATAAAATTCTTTCATTTTAATAATATTATTTCTTAATGCAAAAACTATGTGATGACAGAAAAGAAGCAGTCAATAGTGGTCGTATTAAAAATAGGAAGAGAATCTCGTCCTAACATGAGCGAGTCGAAGTCCTTCAACCTCGGTTAGAGATAAGATCTCTTTCGAGCGACTGAGTCAACCTCGGCCAGAGATAAGATCCCTCCTGAGAGCCCGAGTCAACCTCGACTAGAGATAAGATCTCTTTCGGATAATCGGGCCAACCTCGACTGTAGGAGATAAGATCTCTCCCGAGCTTCAACTTCGGCTAGAGATAAAATCTCTCTCGAACGATCGGGCCAATCTTGGCTGCAAAAGATAAGATCTTCTCCGAGCTTCAACCTCGGCTAGAGATAAGATCTCTCCTGAGCGACCGGGCCAACCTCGACTGCAGAAGATAAAATCTCTCCCGAGCTTCAACCTTGGCTAGAGATAAGATCTCTCTCGAGCGATCAAGTCAATCTCGGCTAGAGATAAGATCTCTTTCGAGCGACCGGACCAACCTCGACTGCAGGAGATAAGATCTCCTCCGAGCTTCAACCTCGGCTAGAGATAAGATCTCTCCCAAGTGACCGAGTCAACCTCAACTAGAGATAAGATCTCTTCCAAGCGACTGAGCCAATCTTGACTGTAGGAGATAAGATCTCCTCCGAGCTCCAACCTCGACTGTAGGAGATAAGATCTCCCCCGAGCCAACCTCGACTGTAGGAGATGAGATCTCTCCCGAGCTTCAATCTCGGCTGCAGAAGATAAGATCTCCCCTGAGCTTTACCTTCAACCTCGGCTGTAGGAGATAAGATCTCCCCCTAGCGTCAACCTCGACTAGAGATAAAGATCTCCCCCGAGAGATTGAGTCAACCTCGACTGTAGGAGATAAGATCTCCTCCGAGCTCCAACCTCGACTGCAGGAGATAAGATCTTCCCTGAGCCAACCTCGACTGTAGGAGATGAGATCTTCCTCAAGTTTCAACCTCGACTGTAGGAGATAAGATCTCTTTCGAGCTTTACCTTCAACCTCGACTGCAGGAGATAAGATCTTCTTCGAGTCAACCTCAACTGCAGAAGATAAGATCTCCCTCGAGCTTCAACCTCGGCTAGAGATAAGATCTCTCCTGGGCGATCGGGCCAACCTCGACTGCAGGAGATAAGATCGCCCCCAAGCTTCAATCTCGGCTAGAGATAAGATCTCTCTCGAGCAATCGAGTCAACCTCGGCTAGAGATAAGATCTCTCCTGAGTGACCGGACCAACCTCGACTGCAGGAGATAAGATCTCTCCCGAGCTTCAACCTCGACTGTAGGAGATAAGATCTCCCCTGAGCTTTACCTTCAACCTCAGCTGCAGGAGATAAGATCTCCCCCGAGCCAACTTTGGCTGTAGGAGATAAGATCTCTCTCGAGCTTCAACCTCGATTAGAGATAAGATCTCTTTCGGATGACCGAGCCAACCTCGACTACAGAAGATAAGATCTCCCCCGAGCTTCAATCTTGGCTAGAGATAAGATCTCTCCCGAGCGATCGAGTCAACATCGGCTAGAGATAAGATCTCTTCCGAACGATCGGACCAACCTCGGCTACAGGAGATAAGATCTTCCCCAAGCTTTAACCTTGACTGCGGGAGATAAGATCTCCTCCGAGCTTTACCTTCAACCTCGGCTGCAGGAGATAAGATCTCTTCCGAGCCAACCTCGACTGTAGGAGATAAGATCTCCTCTGAGCTTCAACCTTGACCAGACATAAGATCTCTTTCAAGCGCCTGAGTCAACCTCAACTAGAGATAAGATCTCTCCCGAGCGACCAGGCTAACCTCAACTGTAGGAGATAAGATCTCCCCCAAGCTTCAACCTCGACTAGAGATAAGATCTCTCTCGAGCGATTGAGTCAACCTCGGCTAGAGATAAGATCTCTTCCGAGCGATCAGACCAACCTCCGCTGTAGGAGATAAGATCTCTCCCAAGCCAACCTCAACTGCAGGAGATAAGATCTCCCCCGTGTTTCAACCTTGGCTGCAAGAGATAAGATCTCCTCCGAGCTTTACCTTCAACCTTGGCTGCAGGAGATAAGATTTCTCCCAAGCCAATCTCAACAGCAGGAGATAAGATCTCCCCCAAGCCAATCTCGACAGTAGGAGATAAGATCTCCCCCGAGCTTCAACCTCGGCTAGAGATAAGATCTCTCCTGAGCGTCCGAGCCAACCTCGGCTAGAGATAAAATCTTCTTCGAGCTTCAACCTCGATTGTAGGAGATAAGATCTCCCCCATGCTTCAACCTCGATCAGAGATAATATCTCTTCCGAGTGATCGAGCTAACCTTAGCTACAGGAGATAAGATCTCCTCCGAGGAGTTCAACCTTTAACCTCGATTGCTGGAGATAATATCTTTCCTGAGGAGCTCAATCTTTAACCTCGACCGTAGGAGATAAGATCTCCTTCAACCTCGACTGAAGATGAGATCTCCTCCGAGCTTCAACCTAAACTGGCACAGAGCTCTGAAGAGGACTTCGGCAATTATCTTTTCTGCACTTTCTTTCTTCGAGTTTTAAGGAAAGTGGGGGGAACTATTATTGGGGATAAATCCCGCTCCTGTCGAAGTCCAGTCTGATACTCAATCTAATGCAATCGGTAGTCACGGAAGAGCTTTAGCAGACGAGCCTTAGCCAAACTTCTTCAGCCGATCGAACTTCCCAACGGTCGAGCCCCTTCCGAACTCCCCAGCGGTCGAGTCTTAGCCGAATCCCTTCAACCGACCGAACTTCTTAACGGCCAAGCTCCAATCGAACGCCTATGAGAGCCAAACTCCCTCCATACTCCTTCAGTCGGACTCCCACGAGAGCCGAACTCCCTCCGTACTCCTTTAGTTGAACTCCCATGAGAGTCGAACTCCCTCCGCACTCCTCTAATCGGATGCCCATGAGAGCCAAACTCCCTCCACGCTCCTCCAGTCGGATGCCTATAGGAGCCGAACTCCTTCCGAGCTTCTCCTCTAGTTGGATGCCTATAGAAATTAAACTCCCTCCATGCTCCTCCAGTTGGATGCTTATAGAAGCCGAACTCTTTCCGAACATCCCCTTCGATCGAACTCCTCTAGGAGCCAAATTTCTTCCAAACTTCTTCCTCAATCGAATTTCTCCAGTGGATTACTCCCAGATAATCTCCTCCAGACATATTTCCTTCAGGACTTCGAACTCCTCTGAAATTGATATATGCCGAAGTCCACCAACCAATGCCTGCTTTCTCAAAGCTACGATTATTAAATCTAGATGAACAATCGCCATCAGTCTGCCACAAGCAACGCTACCGAACGGTATGGTGCTATCGGACGGTATGGCTATCACCATCAGTCTGACGACATCTTTTCTTCCATATCGAACTCATCAGACCTCAAGTGGCCCACTATCAGACAGCTGCAATTGTTACCATCAATCAAGCTCCGTCAATAAAAAGGGATCCTCTAGATACATTTTCTCTAAGCTCTAAGCTCTCTTCTCCTTTTCAAAAATACGTCGAGCTCTCGCCTAAGCACTCCATTTCTGTTGGTCAGAAGAGCTGACTTGATCGTCAGAGGATCCCACCGGAGCCACCACCACCAACTTCGAATAGGACTTTATTTTGTAGGTCACCGACGGCGACCTCGTCTCCCTCAGCTCCAGCTCGAGTCGACGTCAATCAAATTCTGCACCAATAACTTTTAAAAATTAATCATCAATTTATATATATTTTTTAAGAAATTAATATTTTTATTAATTAAAAAATAATTAAAAAATAATAAAAATTTAAAAATAAAATTTTATTATCAATGAAAAGAGCTTATTTTTTAATCATAATAAAATAAGTTTAAAGCAAAATAAAGCTAAAATGGAGAAGATATGAAATTCTAAAAATAAAAAAATTAAATAAAAAAAATGGCTTAGTCGGCTCAAGCCACCATGCCATATCAGCCGGCACGTCCAAACATGCCAAGCCAAGCTGACGAAGCCAGCGTGCCAAGCCAGTCATGGAAGTCGACTCAGCCACGAAAGCCATCAGTCGATCCACGATTCAGGCGTGGACCGCTAGCTCAGCAAAAATCGATGAATCATGGAGCAACACGTGGTGGACCTAGACCCTTAAAGGGTTCATGAAAAATCCATCACAGTTTATAGGGTAAAGAGGTAATTTTGCATCAAAGCAGCGAGCAATGATTGGTTGAGGCATTCGGTGTGCTCGATTCGCACAGTCCATAGCTATAGTAATTACGCGATCCAATGACCTGAGTTCGATCCGGTCGAGATCCGACAATCCATGATAAATCCTTCTTTGATTCGAATAGTGGTCAACGATCTGATGCGATCTGATGGCCAAAAAACCAGTCAATGAAGATCCAATGGTGGAGAAAGCTCCTAACATTGATCAGACTCCCAATGAGTGATCAACGGCCAGATTTTCTCCATCAACGTGCGATCAATGGCTAGAATTTAATCCAACCTGATCTGGGCCGATACACATCCGATTTTGATGATTTTTAATCCATTGGATTCCTATTGAACGGCTAGATTTCATCCAGAGCAGCAGAATTCAATCAAGACTCTTTTTAATTTGATTTTCATTCAAATTTCTCCATATTTTGACGATCAAAGAGCTCCTTAATCCCACATTGCCTAGAAGATAAAGAAAACTCTCCAACCCTCCTAGCTCTATAAATAAGACCTCAGGGCTCTAGAGTTCATTATCTTTGATCAAGATGAAGCTTTGGAACAGGATGAAGCCAGACTTTGGGTTAATGGCTGCTTCGAAGTAACTGATGCTGAGGAAAAAAGCTGAACTTGTACACCATCTTTTTGTCAATGCCGAGCCAAGATTAGAGATCAAGCTATTTTATTTATTTATTTTTTAAATTTTATATATTTAAATTCTAAAATTTTAATTAATGTAATATTTATTTTTATACTTTTTAATTTCATGATTTTTATTTTTATTATAATTTAATTTTTATATTTTAATTATTATTTTTTATTTTATTGTAAGTAGATGCTAAGATCTAACTAGTAGATCTTAATACCAAATTTAAATTTCTGCATCTTTTAATTTTTAATTTTATTTTTTTAATTTTAATTTTGATTTTAAAACTTTTTTTCTTTTTTTTTTCAAACATCAAAGATTTTAAATCTAAAAATACTATCTTTTCTATGGATTTAACCCGACTCACTGCTATCTACGTAATTTTAATTATTTTAAGAAGTCGGATTAAACTAATAAATACGATGTCTTAACGATAACATCGCGATCTTATTAAGTTTTTAGCACCATTACCGAAAAAGATATAAACATTAAATTTTTGATCACTTTGATTTTTTTATAAATAAATTATAAATAAAATTTTTATTTTCTTATAAATATTGCTTGCTAACTTTTTTTTATTTTACAGAAAAAGAGATTAAAGAACAAAAAGAATCAAAAGTTTTACTTGGTGAAATCAATCCTAACTCTAGTCCTCTTTCCTTTTTATTTATTTACTTATTTTATTTTTAAATTAATTTAAAAAATATCCATTTAAATCTAATTAAAAGTCTCATGATAAGATTAAAAATCTTAACTATTTAGAGCATGCATCATATTAGTTTTATTTTTTTTGGTGATTGCTGAAGGTAAGGTAAGCCTTTCAGAATTTAATTAGTTACATGCATCTAGTTTAAATTGCATAGAATCCTTTGATTGAAATTTTTTATGCATATTCATATTAAACCAAATTAAGGGAAACACCCAATTAAAATAAGATAAGATGCGAATTTGATCACTCTTTCTTGACCCATAAATAACCAACCAGCATCCTACATTGTCCTAAGCCTTTAATTTTAAAATCAATTAGACATCAGCCCTAGAAACTCGAGCTCAATAGGATAAGAAACCCTAAGAGTTGAATCAAGTTAGGATTAATCAATTTGACTGGTGTCTAGGAAAGTAGTTCAGGGATGACTGAGCCCAAAAGAAGGTGATTTCTAATTGGTTCCATTAGTTTACCTGATCAAGAATAATTAATGTCTAAGGCAAGCAATGGAGAGACTCCCACCGATCTTACACTTACCTAGCCAGTTGATTGACTGATCCTATACTT
>QRFJ01001241.1:45044-78986 GCA_006176705.1 Cocos nucifera | reverse complement strand
TCAAAAATACGTCGAGCTCTCGCCTAAGCACTCCATTTCTGTTGGTCAGAAGAGCTGACTTGATCGTCAGAGGATCCCACCGGAGCCACCACCACCAACTTCGAATAGGACTTTATTTTGTAGGTCACCGACGGCGACCTCGTCTCCCTCAGCTCCAGCTCGAGTCGACGTCAATCAAATTCTGCACCAATAACTTTTAAAAATTAATCATCAATTTATATATATTTTTTAAGAAATTAATATTTTTATTAATTAAAAAATAATTAAAAAATAATAAAAATTTAAAAATAAAATTTTATTATCAATGAAAAGAGCTTATTTTTTAATCATAATAAAATAAGTTTAAAGCAAAATAAAGCTAAAATGGAGAAGATATGAAATTCTAAAAATAAAAAAATTAAATAAAAAAAATGGCTTAGTCGGCTCAAGCCACCATGCCATATCAGCCGGCACGTCCAAACATGCCAAGCCAAGCTGACGAAGCCAGCGTGCCAAGCCAGTCATGGAAGTCGACTCAGCCACGAAAGCCATCAGTCGATCCACGATTCAGGCGTGGACCGCTAGCTCAGCAAAAATCGATGAATCATGGAGCAACACGTGGTGGACCTAGACCCTTAAAGGGTTCATGAAAAATCCATCACAGTTTATAGGGTAAAGAGGTAATTTTGCATCAAAGCAGCGAGCAATGATTGGTTGAGGCATTCGGTGTGCTCGATTCGCACAGTCCATAGCTATAGTAATTACGCGATCCAATGACCTGAGTTCGATCCGGTCGAGATCCGACAATCCATGATAAATCCTTCTTTGATTCGAATAGTGGTCAACGATCTGATGCGATCTGATGGCCAAAAAACCAGTCAATGAAGATCCAATGGTGGAGAAAGCTCCTAACATTGATCAGACTCCCAATGAGTGATCAACGGCCAGATTTTCTCCATCAACGTGCGATCAATGGCTAGAATTTAATCCAACCTGATCTGGGCCGATACACATCCGATTTTGATGATTTTTAATCCATTGGATTCCTATTGAACGGCTAGATTTCATCCAGAGCAGCAGAATTCAATCAAGACTCTTTTTAATTTGATTTTCATTCAAATTTCTCCATATTTTGACGATCAAAGAGCTCCTTAATCCCACATTGCCTAGAAGATAAAGAAAACTCTCCAACCCTCCTAGCTCTATAAATAAGACCTCAGGGCTCTAGAGTTCATTATCTTTGATCAAGATGAAGCTTTGGAACAGGATGAAGCCAGACTTTGGGTTAATGGCTGCTTCGAAGTAACTGATGCTGAGGAAAAAAGCTGAACTTGTACACCATCTTTTTGTCAATGCCGAGCCAAGATTAGAGATCAAGCTATTTTATTTATTTATTTTTTAAATTTTATATATTTAAATTCTAAAATTTTAATTAATGTAATATTTATTTTTATACTTTTTAATTTCATGATTTTTATTTTTATTATAATTTAATTTTTATATTTTAATTATTATTTTTTATTTTATTGTAAGTAGATGCTAAGATCTAACTAGTAGATCTTAATACCAAATTTAAATTTCTGCATCTTTTAATTTTTAATTTTATTTTTTTAATTTTAATTTTGATTTTAAAACTTTTTTTCTTTTTTTTTTCAAACATCAAAGATTTTAAATCTAAAAATACTATCTTTTCTATGGATTTAACCCGACTCACTGCTATCTACGTAATTTTAATTATTTTAAGAAGTCGGATTAAACTAATAAATACGATGTCTTAACGATAACATCGCGATCTTATTAAGTTTTTAGCACCATTACCGAAAAAGATATAAACATTAAATTTTTGATCACTTTGATTTTTTTATAAATAAATTATAAATAAAATTTTTATTTTCTTATAAATATTGCTTGCTAACTTTTTTTTATTTTACAGAAAAAGAGATTAAAGAACAAAAAGAATCAAAAGTTTTACTTGGTGAAATCAATCCTAACTCTAGTCCTCTTTCCTTTTTATTTATTTACTTATTTTATTTTTAAATTAATTTAAAAAATATCCATTTAAATCTAATTAAAAGTCTCATGATAAGATTAAAAATCTTAACTATTTAGAGCATGCATCATATTAGTTTTATTTTTTTTGGTGATTGCTGAAGGTAAGGTAAGCCTTTCAGAATTTAATTAGTTACATGCATCTAGTTTAAATTGCATAGAATCCTTTGATTGAAATTTTTTATGCATATTCATATTAAACCAAATTAAGGGAAACACCCAATTAAAATAAGATAAGATGCGAATTTGATCACTCTTTCTTGACCCATAAATAACCAACCAGCATCCTACATTGTCCTAAGCCTTTAATTTTAAAATCAATTAGACATCAGCCCTAGAAACTCGAGCTCAATAGGATAAGAAACCCTAAGAGTTGAATCAAGTTAGGATTAATCAATTTGACTGGTGTCTAGGAAAGTAGTTCAGGGATGACTGAGCCCAAAAGAAGGTGATTTCTAATTGGTTCCATTAGTTTACCTGATCAAGAATAATTAATGTCTAAGGCAAGCAATGGAGAGACTCCCACCGATCTTACACTTACCTAGCCAGTTGATTGACTGATCCTATACTTGGAGGGCTTGAAGATGATCTTGGCAGTTAGGAGCTGTCTAGATCTAGGATAATCATTAGTCAGGATTAATTGACCAACTTGATTGCTAACCAACATCAAACCTAATTAAACCTAATTCTTCTCTCTTCTTAGTTCTAGAACTTCTTAGGACCTTTTCTTTAGAACTCTTCTTTCTTTCTTCTTCTTTCTCCTCTAAAAATAAAATAAATAAAATAAAAATTAAATTAAATTAATTAAAAAATATATATTAAAAATAATAATTAAATTAAATTAAAAATAATAATTTAAATAATTTAAATAATTTTAAAAAATAATTTTTTAAAATAATAATATAATAAAATAATAAATATATATATAAATTTTAAAAAATTTTGAACCATACATTAGGGTTATACTAATACATGCACGGTAGAAAATTGCTTTTTCTGATTTAGTTGAACTTAATTAAATGATTGATTCATATTAAACCTGATAATCAAATGGCTAATCTAAATCTAATAGTCCAAAAATTAGATAAAGTTGATCTTCTTGCTCAAAAATTAGATCAACTCCTAACTCTAGGTCAACAATCTCCTGTGCAATTCACATCACCTTCTAATTATCAGAAGTTTTATTCTATTTGTGCTAGCCCAACCCATCATGTGAATGAATGTCCTACGACTGCATAATTTTCATCTTTTATCCAAAAATAAGTTCAAGCTACTCAAGGTTACTCTAAATTGATTAATAACTAATTTTCAAATTCATATAATCTAGATTGAAGTAACCACCATAATTTTTCTTGGACATCCCAACAGACTCATGCTCAGACCCAAATTTTACCTATCCAAAACTATCAAAATAGGCTCCAATATCAAAACTATGCCTATAATAATGGTCAGCCTAGTCAGTTTACCTAGCCATCATATAACAATCAGTCCTCATACCCACCTCCTCAGTAGACTAACCTAGCGATGATAGATTTAACCAACTTTAATAATTAATTTTGAATCAACAATAATCAATCTTGACTCAACAAGAATCTATCATCAAGCTAGAAGCTCAAATAGGATAATTAGTTAAGTCTAACATGAGGAGACAACTAGATCAACTACCGAGCCTATCAATTTTAAATAACCCACTTATTGTCCACCAACTATCTGGACCAAGTTATCAATTTAATGTCTCACTTAAGAATCTCTAATTTGAAAATACCAAAGTAATTTTTGAACTTAAAAGCTATAGGATTCTTATGGACCCATACCAAGATCAGATGAGAGAAGCTAGTACTGATGCTAGTCAAAATAAAAATTTAGAGGAATAGATTAGTACTGAGACTAACCACATAGAAGAATCTGAGCCAGAAATTAGTACTAATGCTAGTTCTAGTTTAAATGAGATAAACATAGGAAAAAAGAGAATAGATAATTTACCCGAGACTTATAAACCTAATGTCCTATTTTCTTCAACCTAAAAGTCGGTTCTTCTTACAAAAATCAAGAGGCATGTAATAAAATTTCAATGAAGTTGTTTAAGCAAGATCACATTAATTTACATCTAAAATTAAAATTACCTTTAGTCATCCTTCTAGTACCTAGTGCATTAAACTTAACTCCTAATATAAAAACTCCATTCATGAGTATTTTAGAAGAACAAATAGGAGAAATTCTTAATAGACATGGGTCTAAGAATGGGATCACAAATTATGTTCCTAAAATTAACAATAATTATATCAATAATAGGATTATAAATTAACTTTCTAAGATTGGCAATCCAAAATATTTGTCAATCCAATATTTGACATAGGATAGTAAGCTAAATTGTATCTAGCTGAAGACGGTAAACTTAGAGCTTATTGGAAGGCAATCTAATATTTAATTTTTTTTAGTTTAATTTATCCTTTTAGTTGATTTTTTTTAGGATAATTTGAATAAGTTGGAGGGTGAGCTTAAATTTTTAAGGGCATGTACTAGTCCAAAAATATATTAAGTCAGGTATATTCTTGTATGTTCTTGATTACATCCTTTATTTTTTTTTCTCCATTGAGGATAATATCGATTAAGTTGGAAGAGAGAATAATAAAATTTTTAAATTTTTTTAAGTCCTCAAAAAAGTTAGTATTTAGTATTTAGATACCTAATTATGCTTAAGAATCAAATTGAACTAAGTATTTTTAAAAGAAAATTGATGCACAGATCAGAGAATTTATGAGATATTGAGGGATCAAGTATTAAGAAAATTCAATAAAAAGTTAAGTTTAGAACATAAAAAGTTTTTCCTTGAGCATTTCTAATTTTTCTACTAGTATCAAAGAAAAGTCTACTTTTTATAGGCTTGTGTAGGATAACTATATGTTTCTTCATAAAATTTTTTTTTAATAAAATAGTTTCTAAGTACTTCTCACCGAGTAATCGGACCTCTTTGCCTAAGCAAGCATTGAGTTTCACATCAAAAGATGGAAAGAGCAAAGAAGTTCGTTATAAAGCTAGTCTTAACTCGTAGCCTGTTTGATTCGAGCTAATAAGCTCGAGAGGTATTCTATACCTAATGTCCTAAAGCCAACTGGTTTGGAAGTCATCGATCCAAGACTCGCTACATGGATCAAATAAAAAGCTTAAGGGATTAAGACGCTCAATAGTGGTACAACGTTAAAAAAAATAAAAAATAAAAATAAAAAAAATAAAATATATATATAAAAATATTGGTTTTTTATTGAATAATCGGATTTTGTTGCCTAAGTAAGAAATGATATTTGCATCAAAAAGTGGATAATATGAAAATAAAAAATTTAATAAATGAAGGGCGGAAGTAGCAATGCACTTGCCTATATGAAAGTTCAGACAAATTAGAGATAAATATGGGATAATTTAGAAAAAGTTTAGAAAAATTTAATATTCTTTACTTAATTTTTTTATTGATAAGTATTAATATCCCAATGATATACCTCACTTAAGCTCTACTGAATATTAATGGTCATTTTGAAAACTACTTAGGTAAAATTTGAAACTCTAAAGTTAAAAGGTATTTAAAACTAAATTCTTTCTTTACTCGAGGATGAGCGAAGCTTAAGTTGAGGGGTGTGATAAGTATCATAAATTTATTAATAAAAATATTAATTTATTAATTAATTTATATTAATTTTTAAAAATTAATGATCAATTTATATATATTTTTTTAAAAATTATTATTTTTATTAATTAAAAAATAATAAAAATTAAAAAATAAAATTTTATTATCAATGAAAAGAGATTATTTTTTTATCATAATAAAATAAGTTTGAAGCAAAATAGAGCTAAAATGGAGAAGATATGAATTTTTAAAGATAAAAAAAACTAAATAAAAAAAAGAAAATGACTCAGTCGGCTCAAGCCGCCATGCCATATCAGTCGGTGCATCCAAACGCAGTGAGCCAAGCTGACGAAGCTAGCATGTCAAGCCAGTCATGCAAGCTGACTCAGCCATAGAAGCCGTCAGTCGGTCCACGATCCAGGCATGGACCACCAGCTCAGTAGAAATTGATGAATCACGGAACGATACGTGGTGAACCTAGACCTTTAAGGAGTTCATGAAAAATCCATCATGGTTTATAGGGTAAAGAGGTAATTTTGCATCAAAGCAACGAGTGGTGATTAGTTGAGGCGTTCAGTGTGCCCAGTTCGCACGGTCCATAGCTATAGTAATTGCACGATCCAACGGCCTGCATTCGATTCGATGGAGATTCGACAGCCCACGACAAATCCTTCTTTGATTCGAACAATGCTCAGCAATCTAGCATGATTCGATGGCCAAAAAACCAGCTAGTGAAGATCCGATGGTGGAGAAAGCTATCGATAGTGATCAAGACTCCCAGCGCATGATCAACGATCAGATTTTCTCCATCAATGCACGATCAACGGTCAGAATTTAATCCAACCTAATCTGGGCCGATACGCATCCAATTTTGATGATTTTTGATCCATTGGATTTCTATTGAATGATCAGATTTCATCCAAAGCAGCAGAATTCAACCAAGATTCTTTTTAATCTGATTTTTACTCAAATTTCTCCATATTTTGACGATCAAAGAGCTTCTTAGTCCCACATTGTCTAGAAGAAAAAGAAAACTCTCCAGTCCTCCTAGCTCTGTAAATAAGACCCCAGGCCTCCAAAGTTCATTATCTTCGATCAAGGTGAAGCTTTGGTATAGGATGAAGCCAGACTTTGGGTTAATGACTGCTTTGAGGTAACTAATGCCGAGGGAAAAAGCAGAACTTCTACACCATCTTTTTATCAATGCTGATTCAAAATCAAAGATCAAGCTATTGTATTTTATTTTCTTTTTTTAAAATTTTATGTATTTAAATTCTAAAATTTTAATTAATATAAAAGTATAATTTCATGCTCTTTATTTTTATTATAATTTAATTTCTACATTTTAATTATTGCTTTTTATTTTATTGCAAGTAGATGCTAAGATCTAACTAGTAGATCTTAGTACCAAGTTTAAATTCCTGCACCTTTTATTTTTTATTTTTTATTTTCCAACTTCAATTTTGATTTCAAAATTCTTTTTTTTTTTTTCAAAAATTAAAGATTTTAAATCTAAAAATACTATCTTTTCTATGGATTCGATCCGACTCACTATTATTTACGTAATTTTAATTATTTTAAAAAGTCAAATTAAACTGATAAACATGGTGTCTTAACGACAACATCATGATCTTATCATACTAAAATTCATATAGACTACACACAAACCCAACTTTGATTGACAAATCTATGTGCATCTATGGATAGGTTCATTAACCAATTATTTCTCCAAACAACTTCTAGTAATTTAATTTTGCTCTAAAAATCTAATCAGTAGGCTTTGGCCTCCACTTTAAGGATCTAGTTAGGTCCAACCATTAACATAACCATACTTGGTGCATCTAACCAATGAATGATTAAACCTAACTTTGGTTGGCCAATCTAACAACCATTAGAGAGATACTTCCAAGTTATCATATTATGAGTGATAATTTCATTAGTCAATAAGCACCAGGCCTTTGGGCCTCCAATGATTATTGAGTTAATGGACCCATTATCATCCAACTTAATGGAAGGTTATGACTCAGTTATCTTCATAACTTTATCATTTTAAGGATCAAATAATTTTATAGAATTTAAATTATTAGTGATTTAAGGATAGAAAGGACATGGACTAATTTGCTCCCACTAACTTCACCAAGTCAAGTCCTCCCACTGACTTCGTAAGTCTTTAATAAGGACTAGGATCAATATCGATCCATGGGCACCTAGATCAATCTCACTAAATAAAATCAGTCTCACTAATTTTCTATATGACATGGGTTAGCATGAATCAATGAGTAACCTAATCAAGATCTGATTAATCACTTTGGCAAAATAAGTGAGATTGGTGGGAGGGTCTGCCAAGGCTTGCCTTAGACACCATCAGAAATGGTCAAGTAAGCGGACTATCAATTAAAAATCATCGATCTGAAATGCCAGACTTATCTTAGATACCAATCGATTTATTAGTTTTGATTTGATCTACCTAAAGACTCGAGCTCGACCACTGAACTATGATCAGTATCCATTTGTTAGATGTATGAACTTTGATCAACTATAACTATTGAAGTGATCTATAGAAATGATCTAATCCTAATTAACTATTAATTAGATTTGATCAATTTTTTAACTTAGTCTATATTTAATCTAACCCTAGGTCTAATCCAATTAAGGACCTGATCAAAGCTCATCCATTTTTCTTTAATCCATATTTTATGAAATTATCTTAAAATTTTTAAATTACAAACCTAGATCCTAAACAATCACTTAATTCTTAATTAAGTACAAAACTTATGGATTTAGATTTATGAAACCTCAGAACTAATTTCTGACTTAATCATTTAAAATATTTTTAAATTGATAAATAATTTATATTGAATCATATTCAATATATGGTTTTAGATCTGATTTATTTTAATATTTTGATCATATCCTAGAATTTTGAATATAAGATTTTGTAGAAAGTAAGTTTATAATTTAAATTCTACAAAATAAGTATGTCATACATATTCTAGATTCAAAATAAAAATTGCATATCAACATATGCAATAAGAGGATCTAGATCTAAAAATAAAGTACATCATATGGATCAGATCATAAGCCATTTAAAATTAAATTTAAAATTTAAAAATAAATCATAAATTATTTTAGATCTCATCTAATATATTTATGATTTAGGTTATTTGGGTCAGCATATACTAGGACAACCTCTCCACTATAAGGGATAAACCTTACAGCAGGACAACCTTATGGCAATATATGCAATCCGATATTATTTAGATCTAATTTAAATAATTTAAAATAGATATAATATCTATTTAATTTTAGATTTAAAATTAAAAAATAAATTAAAAAATTACTTAGATCATATATAACTTATTCATGATTCAAGAATAGATCAACACATACTAGGACAACCTCTCTACTGTAAGGGATAAATCTTACAGCAGGATAATCTTATAATCAGTATATTCTATCTTTAGAGTTTTATTTTTTTTAGATTTAATTTAATATAAATATAATCATGTTATAAATGAATCGAGATGCTTTGATACCATTGTAGGAAAATATGCAGAGTTTCATGCATGAATTTTAAAATATTTTTAAAAAATAATGCAGTAGAACATGCAGATTAAACCATTTAATCTATAAATGCATGTAATGTAATTACTAAATCCTACATCTAGAACTTATAACATGTCATAATGCATTCTAAATCTAAAAATAAAAGAATTTGGTATTGATCAAATTAATACCCTAGATCTAGAATGATTCTAAATTTAAAATCTAGATCACATCTAGATGAAAGAAGAGATCAAATCTCTTACCTTGCATGGGTCGAGAACTCCATAGTTGATTTTTGTTATTTTCTTTGAAGCTGCACATGCATCCAGTCTATACAGGTGATCCACACAAGACTGCAACAAAAATGGAGGTTCGTCGAATGAAGATCCACTCAAAATGCTAGCTTCTCACGGATCCCTCTAGATGGTTAATCTAAAATTTATTCTTCGAATCTCTTGGATATTCCAAGAGATAAAGAATAAAAGGAGGATTAGAAGAGAAATTCAGCCTTTGGATCTTCTAAAAATTAGAAATTAAATACATTAGAAAAGGATCCTAAAAGAAAATAAATCTTCTCTTTCAGGATATCAACGATTGATATCCTATAAACATCCTTATGTTAGGACAAAGGAAAGACCTTCTCCCCTAGACTTTTTTCAAGTTTCTAGACCTCACACTCTCTAATTTTTCTCATAGAAAAATCTCACAAAATATGGAAAAGAAGGGTTCTCAAGTAAACCCTAAGAGAAGACATTCTTCTCTTTTTCTTCTCTCATCAGGACATGATCAAATCATGTCCAAAAATGATCATTATACCCCAACACCTTGGAGCATAGATCCCCATGCCCTCTTTCTCTCTCTCTCTCTCTCTCTCTCTCTCTCTCTCTCTCATATTTTTATCATATAAAAATCATAAAGAAAATGAGAAAATAAATCTTGGAAGAAAACTATAAAAGAAGACTTTCTTTCTTATTTTTGTCTTCATCAAGACATCAATATTTGATATCCAAAAGAAAAGTTTTCCTCCAAGATTGTTGGCGCCCATAATCTCCCATGCCTTCTCCTCTTTTTCCTCTGATTTTACCATGAAAAACCTGAGGTATGTGATGCCATCCTCCTATCTAATAGGAGGTGCCACAAATATAGGGAAGACTAGGTCAAAATGACCTAGTCAAACTTGGAAATAATGGATTCTTATGGGGCGTCCAACTTTTGGATGCCCCTTCCATAATTTTGGGCATGAGAAACAAAAGGCCAATGCATAAAACCTAGGGAGAAAGGGGCGAACAAAAATATTTGGCATGGAGAAAAATAGCGCATAAGGGAAGAGGTGTTTTGGTTTCAAAGGATTCGATCAAATAGAGTAAAAATCAAAACCAACTTCTAAATCTAACCAAGTCAAATTTAATTCCAAGAAAACTCCAGATAATAGGGGGCATGGAGACCTTTCTTTAAGTGAGAAATAATTCATGTTAACTTCTAGAATTAAAAGTGGGTTATGGGCTTTAAAGGTGGTGTAAAGAAGGAATGAGAGTCTCAGTTCAAATGGGACTCTTTATGTTTGACTAGATCAAAACTATTTTGAACCTAAATTAAAATTAATTTAAACTAGATTGAATGCAAGATAATTGAGAGTAATCCTAATCTAATTAGGAGCTCAATTAAATTAGATTAAATCATATTTAATTATGATTTAAATTCTAACTCAATTAGAAATTAGGTGCACTCAAATCCTAGTCCAACTAGAAATTATTTTTTTCTTGTTATTGGATTATCCAATAAACTAATTAAACCTAATTTAATTAAGTCTAAACTAATTTTAATTGAATATAATTCAATTAAATTTGATCTCAGCTTGATCGCTTAATCAAATTGAGTCAATTAGCAATCTAATTGCTAATCGATCCTCCCGCAACACTTACATTAGATCAAACATCAATCATATTGAATGTTTGACCTTAGAATGATTCTCAATCATTGATTAACCATCTAATTAAGTTACAATCTCTTATGTGTGTGATTCTATAGGTTCGAACCTAAGTCGGTAGCACAAAAATTAATTTCTGTACCAATCGAAGTAACCATCTAGTAATGGTTCCTGACGTCTAGATAGGTCGAATATATACAAAGCAACATTCTTAGAACCTTGGCCTATGGTTATTGTATAATTCATTCCTTTGATCAATAATGTTCAAGATGATTTTGAGTACTCTATCAACACTCATACAAGTCATCTCTATTATGTCTCAAAATTTTGCAAATCCCGTGACTCCTCATGAGGATTACCCGAGCCTAGATTTTGTTAAATTGAAACACAATGAGTCATTCTCTTCCTAAAGTTAATCAAAAGTGGTCAATCCCATCTTGACTCATACACTGACTTTATAAGTATTTGATATTAAAAATTATGTCCCAAAGCCAATCGTCAACCAGTTGATGGTTGAGATATTATAATTAATTTATTAATTAATAAAAAATATTTTGACATCTTTTTTCATCATAAATTTACATCTTCTAATAAACTTCATTATTGTGATGAACTTCTTAGAACTATTTAGTTTCGATAAAGAGAGGATTTATCGATTAGTCCTTAAATTTATTCACGATCAAATGATAGGCTGTTAATTAGGACGATAGCGTCTATCAAGCATAGGTCGCTATATGCCATATAGGTTGGTTGTCCTCTTAATCAAGATATATGGAGATACTGGTATGGCATACAAGTAAGATGTATGGGTACATCATCATTGAACGTGACCAACTCTAGAGCATTCTGCTATCGTGAATGTCTCTGATGGGATATAGGTATAAGTATCCCTTAGATCTGAGATCACCTTAGTGACTTACAAGCAACTGATTATGCTTTGGTACCAGACCAACTGAATTTTTAATTCAGCAATGAAAGACTTCTAAGCATAGTCAAGTACTTACAAAGTCGAAGTATAATCAAGATGGAATTGACCACTCCAAGAGTTGGAGAAGAATGTATCACTGTATTTCAATATAGCAAAATCTTGGTCAGGGTAATCTATCAGATGGATTTGATATTTTAAAATACAACATAGACAACCTGATTAGAGTTAATAATTGAACTCTGATGTATCCTATGAGTATTATGATTAAGGAGATAAATTATATGAAAACTATATCCACATGGGTTCCAATGATGGTGTTCTATACCTTCGATCTATCCAGCCATCGGGTATCATTGCTAGATGATCACTTTGATTGGTATAAAAATTTATTTCTATACTACCGACTTATATTCGAACCTATGAGGTCATACACATTAGAGCTTATGATCTGATCGGATGGTTGATCAATGATTAAGAATCATTCTAGGGTTAAACAATCAATACGATTGGTGTTTAACCTAGTGCAAGTGTTATAAGAGGATCGATTAGCAATTGAATTACTAATTAGTTTAATTTGATTAAGCCAATAGGTTGAGATTAAGTATAATTAAATATGATTTAATTAGATTTAGTTTAGGCTTGATTGGATCAAGTTCAATTGGTTTATTGGATAAGCCAAGTGCAAGGAAGAACTAATCCTAGTCTAACTAGGACTCGAATTAACCTAATTTTCTAATTTGATTAGAAAATAAATTAAAATTAAATTTGATTTAATCTAATTTAATTAAGTTTTTAAATAGTTTAGGATCTTATTTAATTGGGTTGGTTTAATCTTAATTTTATTTGGTTAAAAGATCTTATTTGATCAAGTCAAAATAGGAGTCCTAGTGTGACTAGGACTCCCTATCTCCTTGCACCACCCTAGTCCCAATGCCCTCCATACCTATTTTTAGATATTTTTCATGGAAAATCCTTTTCTTCCTAATTTCCATGTCCCCTCTCTCTCTCTCCAAGTCATATTTTAAAGTTAGGTGGAAGACCAAGTCAAAGAAGGAATTGGTTTTACTTAAGATTCTATGAGATAGAATCATTGTTGACCAAAATATCTTCCCTTGAGTGCTGCCCCCTCTTTTAATTAATTTTTCTCTTATTCTATGAAAATAATCTTCATTTTTGTGCACCCTCCCTTGCTGGTCCATGCCAAAAATTATGGAGGAGGTGCCCAAGAGTTGGGCGCCCCAACAACTTTCCATGTTTGGATATTCCTAGTCTAGGAATTTGACCTAACTTGGACTCTTCTTTTTCCCTATTTATTGGATGAATTTTATTCTAATTTTTTCATAGAATATAGAGCTTTGGGAGAGGTTTGGGGTGTATCAAAATTAGAGGAAGAGGATCCTTGGGCATGGGAGTTCCATAGGTACCAAACTAGGTATCTAGGTGAGAGAAAAGAGAAGAAGAAGAGGGTCTTCTTCTAGGGCTATTTTATTTTCAATCTCTCCTTCTTTCTTTTGAGTTTTTTTGAGAGGGTCTCAGATTAGCAAACTCTCATCTTTCTTCTCATATTTTGGAGAGTTCAAATTTTGAAGAAGAAAGCATCGGATCGACCATCGAAGAAGGATCAGCATAGTACTAGCTTGCTGTGCTGATTTCCTGCATCGGACTTTAGATCAGAGATCGTAGACTCGTGTGGACGACTCCTAGAGACCAGACATGTGTGCAACTCATGACTTCATCCTTAATCCTGAATCAGCAAGTTAGAATATCTAAACTTACTTAGATAATAGATCTGATCTATAAATTTCATACCTGCATTTGACGTAGTGTAGATCTAGGTTGATTTGATCAATCTTTTTCTTTCTTATTTAATTTTAATTTTTGATTCAATATCATATTTTAATCATATAATAAATCTAAGATCTAGGTATTTACATGATTATTTAAATAAATTTTAGATTTATTTAAGTCTTTCGCTGTAAGATCTTGAAAAAGTTTCAAGATCTACCTGTAAAACCCTAGATCTGGTTCCTTCAATTGGTATCATAGCAAGGTTCTTATTATATAATTTTTATACATGTCTAGATTATTTCTTAGATTAGATCTAATTTATAATTTAATTATTAAATTTAAAAATAAATAAATAAATAAATAAAATATTTTAGATTGCATGGACTATCATAAAGTTGTCCTACTGTAAGGTTTACCCCTTATAGTGAATAGGTTATCCTAGTACGTGCTGATCTAAAATATTGATCATAAAATTTTAGATTAGATCTAAGAGATTTTATGATTTGATTAAAAATATTTTAATCTAATTTCAATCATCATAAATATGTTAGATTTGATCTAGAAAAATTTATGATTGACTATTATTGAAACTGTTTCAATTAGATGAACTTATTTAGATTAGATCTAAAGTAGTTTTATATTTATTTTACATGCATATTGATTATGAATCAAACATGCAACTTGGTTGATAGAACTATATTATAAAAATATTTTATAAATATAAAAATTATTTTTAAAAAGCCAAACTCCAACCCTCAGTCCAAAACTTAATTAAGAATTAAGAAGTTGATTGATTAGGATCTAGGATTGTGAATTGAAGATCCTAAGACACAAATCATAACACATTGGATTAAATGGGTTAGTAGGAATTAGATCCATTAATTGGGTTGACCTAGGGTTAGATTAAAGAATGAACTTAATTAGAGAATTGACTAAATCTAATCAATTGTTGTCTTAGATTAGGTCAAGGATTCTCTAGATCAATTACAATAGTTGTAGTTGGTCAAGTCCATATCTTTAACAAGACCCAAGATAGACTTGATTCTTGGCTACGCGGTCTAGCATGAACTATTAGATTGATCTAATTAAAACTAATTAAACCAGTTGGTGTCTAAGGTAAACCAGACCAGTGATTTTTAATTGGCAGTTCGCTTACTTGGCCATTTTTAATGGTGTTTAAGGCAAGCCTGGCAGACCCTTCCACTGATCGAACTTATCTGATCTCTTGGTGAGATTATGTTTTGATCGAATCGCTTAACTATTTAAGCTAACCCATGTCAGCTAGGTAAATCAATTTGACTAATTTAGGTGCTCCTAGACCAACCTATTAATGGTCTCCCTTAAGCTGACTTGGTAAAGTTAGTGGGAGGATCATGACAAGCTGGTTAATCTGATCTACTCACTTCTATAAATAAATTTTTTAAAATTATTAGGTTCCTAAAATAAAATATTTATATGATAACTGAATCATAGCCTCCCATTAAAGTGAATGATAATGGGTCCATCAGTTGGATAATCATTGGAGGCCCAAAGGCCTGGTGCTTATCGATCGATGAAATTATCATTCATTATATAATCTCTTGGATACATCTTTTTAAATGGTGGTCAAGTGGGCCAACCAAAGTTAGGCCTGATCATTCATTGGTTGGATGGACCAAGTATGATCATGTTAATGGCTGGATCTAATTGGATCCTTTTCTGAGAAGGCCAAAACCAACTGATCAGGGCCTGAGGCAAAATTTAATTACTGAAAATTATTTAGAGAAACAATTGGTTATGAACCTATCCTTATATGTACATGGGTGGGCTAACTAAAGTTAGACTTGTGTACAGTCTATGTGGATTCTACTACCCACTAAAAAATTAGGATAATTCTTCGAATTAGAGGTAGAGGCTACCAATTTGAATAAAATAATGGGAGAAACTTTGTGATTAAAGTCCAAATCTTTAGGTTTAATGAATCAATTACTAATTAAATTTTGGTTTTTCTTTATGCAGACATGGCCACTTCTCAATCGCTCCGATCATTATTAGATAATGATAAGTTAATGGGATCTAACTTTGGTAGCTGGTACCAAAAGTTGAAGATTGTTCTGGAGCATAAACGGATCCTATATGTGCTGACAGATCCTGCACCTAAGGAGCCAGCTGACAATGCACATGGAACAGTCAGAGATACTTATCAGAAGTGACTTAGTGATCGAACCACGATGCACTATATTATGCTGGTTGCGATGAGCGACGAGTTCAGTCGCAAGTTTGAGACAGCCTAACCAAATAAAATGCTCCAAGTGTTGGAGGATTCTTTTGGCACATCCGATGATGTTGAGAGGCACAAGACTAGTTATGTCATCTTCAATGCTAGAATATGGGATGGTGCCTCTGTCACTGATCATGTATTGTACATGATCGAGCTGATAGAGCGCTTGAGCAAGGTTGGCTTTTTCTTGCACAAACAACTTAGGAAAGATGCAATACTGAACTCGCTGCCCAAGTCTTATCTTTCATTCCTTATACGTTATAGAATGTCAAAGCCTGAAGTGGACTATCATGGGTTACTGAGGTTACTTCAAACTTTGAGAAGGATCACCAACTCCATAAGGAGTCGGTGAACTTAGTGGGAGGTTCGTCTTCTTATTCTCGATCCTTTGAGAAAGGGAAGAAGAACAAGAAGAAGAAAGCCAAGAAGGTGCATGTTCATGCTAGGACACCTGTGCAGGCTCAGACCTCAAAGACCAAGCCCAATAAGAGTCAAGCCGAATGCTTCTTTTGCAAGAAGCGGGGGCACTGGAAGAGGAACCATCCTCAGTATATTGCCTCCCTAGATTCGAACAGGCAGAGAAAGAAGCAAGCTATTGCTGGGCAAGGTATTTATATGATAACTCCTTGCAATTTCTCTATTTATGATATTACTGACTGGGTATTGGATACCGGTAGCCCTTACCATATTTACAATTTGTTGCAGAGGTTGCAGGTTAGTAGAAGATTCAAGCAAGATGAGAGATTCCTGAACGTTGGAGATGGAAGACCAGTTCCAGTTCAAGCTTTAGAAATTTTGAAACTTATATTTGAATCTCATACCATTGTTCTTAGTGATTATCATTTCTATCCTAGTTTCTTTTTAAATATCATTTCTATAGGCCTTTTGGCCATGAATAATTATGAAATTTCAATAAAGAAATGAGTTTGTAATGTCATTGTGAATGGTGTTATTGCTTTCTATAGATAATTGAACAATGGTATATATATATTATCATAATTTGTTAATGTAGTCTATTCTACTGGCAAACATCCTAGATTAAATAGTATATTAAATATCTACTTATGGCACTATAAACTAGGTTATATAAACAAGAATAGGATAAACAGATTGAATCGGAAGGAAATTCTTGAAGTTAATGATTGTGAATCACTTCCAACCTATGAGTCATATCTTCTTGGTAAAATGACCAAGTCACCTTTCATTGGAAAAGGTGAGAGAGCTAATGAGCTCTTAAGTCTAGTACATATTGATGTATGTGGACCAATGAGCACAAGTGCTAGAGGTGGATATGTCTACTTCATCACTTTCACAAATGATCTATCCAGATATGGATATATCTATCTGATGAAACATAAGTCAGATTCTTTTGAAATATTTAAACAATTCCAAAGTGGGTAAAAAAATAAACTAGAAAGAGTATTAAAATTTTTCGGTCTAACCGAGGAGGAGAATACCTTTCTGATGAGTTTCTCATATATCTAGGAGAGAATGAAATTCTCTCCTAATGGACTCCTCTTGGAATACCACAGCATAATGGTGTGTCTGAAAGGAGGAACTAGACTCTGTTAGACATGATCCAATTCATGATGGAATTTGCCAGCTTGTCGATATCCTTCTAGGGATATGCACTCGAATCGACTTGTTATCTATTAAATAGGGTTCCAAGTAAGTCTGTAGTTAAAATCCCATATGAGATATGGACAGGACGTAAGCCAATACTTTCATACCTTAGGATTTGGGAGTACCCGGCTTATGTCAAATGGTTAGTTATAGACAAACTTGGACCTAGGTCTGACAAGTGTACATTCATAGGGTACCCAAAAGAGATCAAAGGATACTATTTCTACCATGCTGATGAATAAAAAGTGTTCATCAGTCTTAGGACAACCTTTTTAGAAAAGAAGTTTCTTGATGAAAATTGCCTCTAAGGTTGAACTTGATGAAGTTCAACAAGTAGAAAGTCTGACATAGAATGTTGAACTTAAGTCGGATTTGATCAGATTAGATCCGAAGCCTAGTGAACCCGCATCATTAAGGCGATTCGATAGAGTACCCCACCATTCGGACAGATACTATGGATTCTTGGTCCAGGATGGTGATCCCATCGAACTTGATGAGAACAATGAGGATCCGATTACTTATATGGATGCGATGTAGAGATCCGACTCTGAGAAATGACTAGAAGCCATGAGATTCGAAATGGATTCCATGAAGGTCAATGATGTATAGATATTAGTTGACCTATCTGAAGGGGTTAAATCCATTATGTGTAAATGGATCTTCAGAAGGAAGAGAGGTGCAGACAAAAAGATGAAGATCTATAAAGCCCGTCTGGTTGTCAAGGGGTATCGTCAATGTTATGGTATTGACTATGATGAGACGTTCTCTCCTATGGCAATGCTCAAATCCATTCAGATCATGCTTGCCATTGCTACCCATCTGGACTATAAGATCTGGTAGATGGATATGAAGACAGCTTTTCTAAATGGAGAGCTGATCGAAGAGGTGTATATGATACAATCTGAAGGATTCACATCCACAGATGAGTCCAAAGTATGCAAGCTTTAGAGATCCATTTATGGATTGAAACAAGCATCTTGAAGTTGGAATATGCATTTTGATAAAGTGATCAAAATGTATGGCTTTGTTAAGAACGGAGAAGAACCCTGCATTTACAAATGGGCAAATGGTCTAGTAGTGGTATTTTTTATTTTTTACGTGAACGATATTCTCTTAATTGGGAATGATATTCCTGCACTAGAAGGAATAAAAGTCTAATTGTCATCATAGTTTTTCATGAAGGACTTGGGTGAAGCATCCTACATCCTAGTGATGAAGATTTATAGGGAAGATCTAAAAGGATGCTTGGTATATCCCAATCCACACACATAGAAATTGTGCTGAAGAGGTTCAGCATAGAGAATTCCAAAAAAGGCTATCTTTCGATAAGCCAAGAAATTTCTCTCTCTAAGAAGGATTATCCGACAACTCCTAAAGAGAGAGAGAGTGTATGAGTAGAATTCCATTTGCTTCAGCAGTGGGGTCTATTATGTATGCAATAATATGTACGAGATCAGACGTGGCATACTCACTACGAGTAGTGAGTAGATACCGGTCTGATCCTAAAGAAAATTACTGAAAGATGGTTAAAACCATCCTTAAGTATTTGAGAAATACTAAGGACCAATGGTTGGTTTATGATGAGTCAGATCTGAAGCTTATGGGATTTATAGACTCCAGCTTTCAATCTGATCATGATGACAATAAAAGTATGTCGGGATATATCTCTACTCTAAATGATGGAGCCATCTTCTGAAAAAATTTCAAGCAGCATATAGTGGCTGACTTTGTTTGCAAAGCAGAGTACATGACAGCATCAGATGCAGCAAAGGAAGCTGTGTGGCTGAGAAAGTTCATCACTGAGCTCGAAGTAGCATCCTCCATTGATGGTCCAGTCTTGCTCTACTACAATAGCACTGGCGCCATAGCTTAAGCAAAGGAATCAAAGGTACACCAGCAAACAAAGCACAATCCGCATCGCTTCCATTTGGTCCGTGAGATCATGGATCATGGTGACATCGACCTTCAAAAGATCGATGGAAAGAAGAACCTAGCCGACCCCTTCACTAAAACCCTGACAATCAAGGAGTTCGACAACCATAAGTCAAAGATGGATATTAGATACTGTGTCGAGTAACTTTAGGATAAGTAGGAGTTGTTGAAAATTATGTTCCAAAGTCAATCGTCAGTCTATTGACGATTGAGATATTGTAATTAATTTATTAATTAATAAAAAATATTTTGACATCTTTTTTCATCATAAATTTACATCTTCTAATGAACTCCATTATTGTGATGAAGTTCTTAGGACTATTTAGTTTCAATAAAGAGAGGATTTATCGATTAGTCCTTAAATTTGTTTATGACCAAATGATAGGCTGTTAATTAGGATGACAACGTCTATCGAGCATAGGTCGCTATATGCCATATAGGTTGGTTATTCTCTTAACCAAGATCTGTGGAGATACTGGTATGGCATATAGGTGAGATGTATGGGTACATCATCATTGAACATGACCAACTTCAGAGTATTCTGCTGTCGTAAATGTCTCTGATAGGATATAGGTATAAGTATCCCTTAGACCTGAGATCACCTCAGTGACTTGCAAGCAACTCACTGTGCTTTGGTACCAGACCAACTGAATTTTTAATTCAGCAATGGAAGACTTCTAGGCATAGTTAAGTACTTGCGAAGTCAGAGTGTGATCAAGATGAAATTGACCACTCCAAGAGTTGGAGAAGAATGTATCACTATATTTCAATATAGGAAATCCTTGGCCAGGGTAATCCATCAAATGAATTTGATATTTTGAAATACAATGTGGACAATCTGATCAGAGTTGACAGTTGAACTCTGATATGTCCTACGAGCATTGTGGTCAAGAGAATGAATTATATGGAAACTATATCCGCATGGGTTCTAAGGATGGTGTTCTACACCTTCGACCTATCTGGTCGTCGGATATCATTATTAGATGGTCACTTCGATTGATACAAACATTTATTTTTATGCTACCAACTTTGGTTCGTACCTATGAGATCACATACATTAGAGCTTATGATCTGATCAGATGGTTGATCAATTATTAAGAATCATTCTAGGATTAAATAATCAATACGATTGGTGTTTAACCTAGTGCAAGTGTTGAAAGAGGATTGATTAGCAATTGGATTATTAATTGACTTAATTTGATTAAGCCAATAGACTGAGATTAAGTCTAATTAAATATAATTTAATTAAATTTAGTTTAGGCTTGATTGGATCAAGTCCAATTGGTTTATTGGATAGGCCAGGTGCAAGGAAGAACTAGTCCTAGTCTAACTTGGACTCGGATTAACCCAATTTTTTAATTTGATTAGAAAATAAATCAAAATTAAATCTAATTTAGTATGATTTAATTAAGTTTTTAAATAGATTAGGGCTTTATTTAATTAGCTTAATTTAATCTTGATTTTATTTGGTTAAAAGATCTTATTTCACCAAGTCAAAATAGGAGTCCTAGTGTGACTAGGACTCCCTATCTCCTTGCACCACCCTGGTCCCAATGCCCTCCATACCTATTTTTTAGGTATTTTTCATGAAAATTTTTTTTCTTTCTGATTTCCACACCCCCTCTCTCCCTCTAAGTCATATTTGAAAGTTAGGTGGAAGACCAAGTCAAAGGAGGAATTGATTTTGCTTAGGATTCTATGAGATAGAATCCTTGTTGACCAAAACATCTTCTCTTGAGTGCCGTCTCCTATTTTAATTAATTCTTCTCTTATTATATAAAAATAATCTTCTTTTTTGTATGCCCTCCCTTGCTGGTCCATGCAAAAATTATAGAGGAGGCGCCCAAGAGTTGGACGCTCCAACAACTTTCCATGTTTGGATATTCCTAGTCTAAAAATTTGACCTAACTTGGACTATTCTTTTTTCTTATTTATTGGATAAATTTTATTCTAATTTTTTCATGAAATACAGAGCTTTAGGAGAGGTTTAGAATGTGCAAAAATCAAAGAAAGAGGATCCTTGGGTGTGGGGGTTCTATAGGCACCAAACTAGATATCTAGGTGAGAGAAAAAAGAAGAAGAAGAGGGTCTTCTTCTAGGACTGTTTTATTTTCAATCTCTCCTTCTTTCTTTTGAATTTTTTTTGAGAGAGTCTCAGATCAACAAATAATAAATGATAAAAATACACTAATAAAAATATTAAATTATAAAATAAATTAATCTATTTTTAAAAAATTAATATTTTTGTTAATTTTATGTGGAAAAGAAGACTACCAATATGAAAATCTTATTTTCTGGATCAGATAAAATAAATTTCAAGTAAAATAAACTTCAAACGAGCACGAAATTAAATTTCAAAGAAAATAATTATAAAAAAAAGAAGCTGGCCGGTTCGGTTCAAACCAGCTTAGCAGACCATCTGGCTCGACCATGCTCAGACCGACCGTCCGTTGATGCCTAGCTTACCCCATGCTAATGTCAAGATTTTTCATAGCGCATGGTGGACCGCTACAGTAACTAGGCAAGGGCATTTTGGGGATTTTAGGGGGACAAGCATGCTCCGATTGGCTGATGGAAGCGGTGGTCCATGCAACGTCGAGCTCATGCACAGTCTATAGAGGGTATTCTGAGAATTTTGCCTGATCCGATGGATGCTGTTTGCTGGGATTTGATCGAACGGCGAAAATCTGTGCACTGACGAACGACGGATGCAGCTCTCGATTAAGATCCAATGGTGGAGATGCATTACCAATTTTAAACTAAGAATCAGAGGCTTCTTTGGGCATGATCTGATGGTTTGGATTCGATCTTCAAGGCTGATCCAACGGTCCAAATGAATTCTGACTTGATTTGGATTTTTAAAATAATTTTTGAGTAGTTTTTGGCCCGTTTAATCAACATCCAACTATCAGAATTGATTCAAGGTTTTTTTTAAAGTTATTTTGAGAGTTTTAAACCCAATTCCAATGGGATTTCGACCTAAGACCACCTGGATTAGCCTATTTAAAGGCCTACTACCTACTATTGCCGAGGAAATAAAGAGAGAACAAAAATATAGAGTTGAAAATAAAGAAAAAATAGGGAGAAATAGAGAGAACAAAGAGAGAGGTGTTTAGGGAGAGAAAAGAAAGAGTTCTTTTTTTTGTTATTTTTCTTTCCTCTTCTTTTCTTCTTCCGAAGGCTAGTATACAAAGCGACTTTCTTCTTCATCGAGTTCTCCACACCAAAAGCAACGGACAATCAATTTCAGCGAATAAATAATCTAATTTTTTATATTTTTTATTTTATTTGCTATTTTTGAACTTGTTATCATGAACTAAATTTTTTTTACTAAGGCTAAGGTGTAGCCACTCTTTTGATGCAATATTCAGTATGATTTATTTTAAATTTTAAATTTTATTTATGAGGAGTATATAAATCTGATCTTAATGCTTTTAGATTACCGATCATCTTCTAATTGATCTGATGAACATAGATGATACGGACCAAGTACATCTATGTTATTGCTTCTTGATTATATACCTTGTATTATGAATCAAATTAGAATTCATATGCATGCGGAAATTTTAGTGCGCTTTGGACGCAGCATATTTTAATTAGAGGGTTTCACAAAACTTAATGCATTAATATTTATTTAAATTACACCTGGACCAAAGGATAATTAATAAATATTAATAGTTTTGCTATGCCTGGACCAAAGGATAGTGAATAAATTAGGAGACTCCACCGTCACATGAAATAAAATTAATCTAAATAACCTGAATATTGTATTGACTGAGTTGGTGAACCGATTGCCTTAGTAATCCATTGCTCTTTAAGTTTAAAACCCTAATAATTTACACTCTCTCTATTTTTTTTTAAAAATTTTTAATTATTTTTTTTATTTTATTCTTTAATTTTTTATTCTCATAAATCGATCTTCTAAATAAAGCATAGGAAAGAGCTTTTCAGTACTTATTTTTCAATCCTCTAGGGATGATACTCTACTCATTCACTTTATTACTTGATCGACTGGTGCACTTGCCATAGCTATAAATTAGCATGCATCAAGTTTTTGGCGCCGTTGTCGGGGATTGTGTCTAAAATAATATTAAAATTTTGATCCTAGCTTTACTTTAGAAATTTTATTTTTAATTTTTATTATTTTTATTTTTAAAAAAAATTTGTTCAGTGCATGACACGTACTGGACATAGTAACTTACTACCTTTAGATCCAGAAATTGAAAGGACCATTAGAAGACTACAACAAGAAAGAAACATGGCAGCTGAAGATCCTAACGACATCAATCTAGGATTGGATATGGCGACCGAAGGACAGCATGAAGCTATTCGACCAGTACATCATCCATTAAATGATTACATCACACCATCTATAGCCGATGCAGCTTCGAGCATCAGGAGACCGCCTGTACGAGCAAACAACTTCGAAATAAAATCGACGATGATCCAGATGATTCAATCAACTGTCCAATTCAGTGGACACGTGCATGATGATCCGAATGCCCATATTTCTAACTTTCTTGAACTTTGTGATACTTTTAAAATTAATGGGGTGTCGGATGATGCTATTAGATTAAGGTTATTTTTTCTTTCTCTTTATGGACAAAGCTAAGAGTTGGCTTCATTCTCTTCCTGCAGGTTCTATCACAACTTGGGATGTCCTAGCCCAAAAATTCTTAGCCAAGTACTTTCCACCTTCCAAGACTGCCAAGATGCGCAACGATATCACTTCTTTTATGCAGATGGACATGGAGACACTATATGAGGCTTGGGAGCATTTCAAGAAACTGCTGAGGAGATGTCCACATCATCAACTACCCGTATGGCTTCAGGTACAAACTTTCTATAATGGTTTATCTCCTACTAATCATTCTATGATTGATGCAGCAGCAGGAGGAACCATTAATCAAAAAATGGAGGAAGAAGCCTTTCGATCTGATCGATGAGATGGCATCAAATAGCTATCAAGTGGCAGACAGAATGCATGATGCCAAAAAGACTAGCAGCTGTGCAGGGAGTAGATTGCGTGCCAACCTTACTAGCTGAAATTGCAGCCCTTAGAGCCGAAGTCAACAACTTGAAGGGAACAGCTATGCATGTTCAGAGCATTCACTTGTGACCTATGTGGAGGAGGACACGATACGAGCAATTGCCAGATAGGTAATCCTTTTGCTAAAAGCAACTGATACAGCTAATTATATTGGTAATTTTTTTAGGCCGCAACAAAATAATCCCTACTCCAACACATACAATCAAGGGTGGAGGCAGCACCCAAATTTCTCATGGAGCAATCAAAATGCAGCACAACAGCCACCCCCGAGGATTCCAAGTACCTGAAAAGAAGTCCAACATGGAAGAGCTGATGGTCAAATTTATGCAAAACCAAGAAGCAACTATAAAAAATTTGGAAGCCAAACTTAGGCAGGACCAAGCAGCAGCAATTCGAAACTTGGAGATGCAAATAGGTCAAATGGCTAAGATAATCTCCGAGAGACCTCAGGGATCCTTGCCCAGCAACACGGAGACCAATCCAAGGGAGCAAGTCAATGCTATCACCCTAAGAAGTGGTACAAAGCTGGAGGAGCCACATCAGAAGAAAGAGACTGAAGAGCCAACTACAAATAAGGAACCATCAACTAAAATTCATCAGTCACCAAAACAACCAGCAGATGGATGGTCTCCAGGTATATAGTTTGCCGATCCAAATGTGAAGCCCTACGTGCCGCCACTACCATTTCCAGAGAGACAAATACAGCATCCAGATAAGAAATTTTCTAACTTTTTCAAAATTTTAAAAAATTTACATATTAATATTTCTTTTGTAGATGCTATTCACTCAAATGCCCAGGTATGCCAAGTTTCTCAAAGAAATTCTAACAAATAAGAAAAAGCTGAAGGAGCATGAGAGAATAAATTTGAATGAAGAATGCTCAGCAATACTTCAAAATAAATTACCACAGAAGCTAAAAGATCCAGGGAGTTTTACTATCCCTTGCATTATTGGTGATTGTAGTTTTGATAAAGTTTTATGTGATTTAGGAGCAAGTATTAATCTCATGCCTTTTTCTATTTTCAGGAAGCTGGGTCTAGGAGAACCAAAGCCTACCACTATTACTCTTCAATTAGCCGACAGATCCATCAAATATCCAAGAGGTATAGTGGAGGATGTCTTGGTAAAGGTAAACAAGTTTATTTTTCCTGTTGATTTTATTGTTCTTGATATGGAAGAAGATTATGATGTACCCCTTATTTTAGGGAAGACCCTTTTTAGCTACTGGAGGAGCTTTAATAGATGTTCAACAAGAAAAATTAATTCTTAGAGTCCAAGATGAACAAGTTACTTTTAATATTTTCAAAGATACTAAACATCCTGATGATAATCAAACTTATTTTCTAATTGATATTATTGACAATTCATTATATGAGAATTCTATAGAAAATAGGTTTGAGACTATAAAAGCTAGCAATGTCCAATTGAAAGAGGGCTCGATCAAACATGAAAGTATTCCAATTGAAGTGGCACCAGATTGATCCACTTTAGAACTCAAAGAAAGTCAAGCTGAAGACTATAAATCAGAACTACTAGATAGGTTGTTTCTTTTCTTTTTAGTTTTGATCATTTTTTTTTTTTTATTTTTTAGTAATTTATTGTTGCTCTTTTACTGCTTTGGTGTGTATTTTTAATTTTGTAAAGAAAAATCAATGAGAGCTCAAGCAAAATTTCAAAGCTCCAAAGAACCAGACTGAACCAAATCAGGTGTATTCCTTTCTATCCTTTATTGCACCCTTTATTTTTCTTTCTCCTTTAAGACAATGTAGAATAAGTTGGGGGTAAAAAAAAAAAAAAAGCTTGAGCAAGATTTTTAAATCATGTGTCAAGAAGAAAATCTTGAGCAAGATAGACTGGACAACTAATAAAAGATAGAAGTATCTGCTAATGAATGTAACGAGTTAAAGAAATAGATTAGTTGGTCAGACTTTTAGCAGCCTACTTAGGTCATTCAAAAGACTATTAGCACTTCTAATTGCATATGCACACTAACAAGGCAAAGTAGGTATTGATTATAAGGCCAACTGAGGATTCAATTATCACTAAAAATTGATAATTAATATACATTCTAATCAAAGAAACTTAAATTTAAGGAAAGAGCTACCTACCTAAAAATAAAGTATAAAAGGCAGAGTATATGTGGATTGCCTAAAGCCTAGTAATTGGGTCTCTACACCTAGGTCAAGTGTGAAAATTCATGTAAAATGATGGAGGGAAGGCTAGGATGCTCATCACATTAAAAAAAAAAAGGTAGTGTGAAAGCTACCTTAATTCATGAGTATAAAATTGAGAATGTATAGAATATTAACCAAAATAGATGATAAGAGAGGATACTTTTATCCTTTAAATTAATACTGAAATGCTAAGTTAGTCATCACAAACATAAGTACTGTAGATCTTTGATGTAATCTAAGAAAGTTATTAATTGTACTGATTGCAAAATTCCTTCTAAAGCTCAATGCTTAGTTAGTGGTATTTTCTAAACTTTTTGATCTTTAACTCTAGATTTATCTTTTTAATGGATGATCTTATTGAAACATGGTATTAAATAAAGCATTGCTAAGGGACTAGCAATGACTAAGTTGGAGGATGTGATAAGTGATAAAAATACACTAATAAAAGAATTAAAATATAAAATAAATTAATTTATTTTTAAAAAATTGATATTTTTATTAATCTTATGTAGGAAAGAAGACCATCAATATGAAGATCTTATTTTTCTAGATCAAATGAAATAAATTTTAAGCCAAATGGACTTCAAACGAGCCCAAAATTGAATTTCAAAGGAAATGATTATAAAAAAAAAGAAGTCGGCCGGTCTGGTTCAAATCGACTCAGAAAAATTGGCTCAGCAGATCGCCCGATCCGATTACGCTCAGATCGATCGCCCGCTGATGCCCAGCTTATACTATGCTAACGTCAAGGTTTTTTGTGATGCATGGTGGACCGCTACAGTAACCAGGCGAGGGCATTTCAAAGATTTTATGGGGACAAGCATGCTTCGATTAGCTGAAAGAAGCGGCGGTCCATGCAACGTTGGGCTCGCACACGGTCTACAAAGGGTATTCTGAAAATTTTGCCTGATCTAATGGATGTTGTTCGTCGGGATTTGATTGAACGACGAAAATTTGTACGCTAATAAACGGAGGGTGCAGCTCCCAGTCGAGATCTAATAGTGGAGATGCGTTACCAATTTTAAACTAAGAATCAGAGGCTTTTTTGGGTGCGATCTGATGGCCCAAATTCGATCTTCAAGGCTGATCCAATGATCCAAATGAATTCCAACTTGATTTAAATTTTTAAAATGATTTTTGAGTGGTTTTTGGCCCGTTTGATTGACATCCAACAGTCAAAATTGATCCAATTTTTTTTAGTTATTTTGAAAATTTTAAACCCAATTCTAATGGGATTTCGACCTAAGACCACTTGGATTAGCCTATTTAAAGGCCTGCTACCTGCTATTGTCGAGGAAAAAAGGGAGAACAAAAATACAGAGTTGAAAATAAAGAGAAAATAGGAAGAAATAGAGAGAATAGAGAGAGGTGTTTAGGGAGAGAAGAGAAAGAGTTTTTTTTGTTTTTTTTTTTCCTCTTCTTTTCTTCTTCCAAAGGCCAGTACATAAAGCGACTTTCTTCTTCGTTGAGTTCTCCACACCAAAAGCAACGGACAATCAATTTCAGCGAATAAACAGTCTAATTTCTTCATGCTTTTTATTTTATTTGCTATTTTTGAACTTGTTATAATGAACTAAATTTTTTTTTACTAAGACTAAGATGTATCCACTCTTTTGATGTAATATTCAGTATGATTTATTTTTAATTTTAAATTTTATTCATGAGAAGTATATAAATTTGATCTTAATACTTTTAGATTACTGACCATCTTTTAATTGATCTGATGAACATAGATGATATGGACCAAGTACATCTATGTTATTACTTTCTTGATTATATACCTTGTATTATGAATCGAATTAGAATTCATATGCATGCAAAAATTTTAGTGCACTTTGGATGCAGCGTATTTTAATTAGAGGATTTCACAAAACTTAATGCATCGATATTTATTTAAATTACACCTAGACCAAAGGATAATTAATAAATATTGATAGTTTTGCTACGCTTGAACCAAAGGATAGTGAATAAACTAGGAGACTCCATCATCATATGAAATAAAATTAACCTAATAACCTGAATATTATATTGACTGAGTTGGTAAATCAATTGCCTTAGTAACCTATTGCTCTTAAGTTTAAAACCTTAATAATTACACTCTTTCTATTTTTTTATAATTTTTAATTATTTTTTTATTTTATTTTTTATTTTTTTATTCTTATAAATCGATCTTCTAAATAAAATGATAAGTGGTAAAAATATACTAATAAAAGTATTAAATTATAAAATAAATTAATTTATTTTATTAGAAATTAATACTTTTATTAATATTATATAGAAAAAAAGATCACCAATATGAAGATCTTATTTTTTTGGTTCTGATGAAAAAAATTTCAAGCAAAACGGACTTCAAACGAGCCCAAAATCGAATTTAAAAAAAAAAAAAAACTGTCGATGCAACGCTGACGTCAGAATGACGTCAGCATTTTTCATGGCGCACGATGGACCATCTGAAGGATATTTTAGAAATTTTATAGCAAGAGGCGCGCTTTGATTGGCTGAAGAATACGGCGGTCCACGCAACACCGGGCTCGCGCATGGTCCATGGAAGGCAATTTGGGAATTCTGGCTGATCCAACGGATTTTTACTGAATTTGATCGGGAGAAAAGAAGGAGAATGGATACCCATCAATGGCTGAGATTTGACGAAAACTAAAGATGAATCAAAATGATATTTGATAAGTTGATAAATCTAAGATTGAGTTATTTTAATTTTTATGCCTCCCCGGCAACGGCGCCAAAAACTTGATAGGGACACGATGCTGTCGTTAAGACACCGTGTTTATCAATTTAAATCCGACTCTTTACTTTTTAAACTAACTAAAAATTATGAAGAAAGTGGTGAGTCGGGTCGAATCCACAGAGAGGCAATGATTTATTTCTAAAATCTTTGATTCTTTTTTTTTAAGAAAAGAAAGCAAGGATTTTTTTTTAAAAAAAATTAAAGTCAAAAAATAGATCTATAAATAAAAATAGAATTTAAATTATGCAAAAATAAATTTGATACTAAGATCTACTATTTAGATCTTAGCAACTACTTATAGTAAAATTAAAAAGCAATAAAGAACAAATAATTTAAAGAGCTAGAATTGAAAAGAATAATGAAACTTTCTTTATTAAATTTAAAACTAAGATGCAGAATTTAAATACAAGAAATTAAAGAAAATTCAGAATTTTAATACAAGAAATTAAAGGAAAAAGACTAGATGAAGATCGCAGATCGGCGTAGGCATGAAGATGGCGTAGAAGACCGGCTCTTCTTCTCAGCAGCACCGCAGCTTTGAAGCAACCTTTAATCCAGAGCTTGACTTCCACCCTATACCTTAGCTTCCCTTCCAACCCTCCTCCCTTTCTTAGAGGCTTAGGATCCTTTTTATAGAGCTAGAAGAGGTAGATATTTATTTCTAAAAGCAATATGGGACTAATTCCCTTTGTAATCATAAAAATTTGAATAAAATTTGAATAAAAACAACTCTGTTATGTCTCTGGTAAATCTGGTAAAATCAGGCTATCCGATAGGAATCGAACGGTTCAAAAATCGTCAAAATCGGATGCCTATCAGCCCAGATCAGCTCGAATTAAATTCTGGCCGTCCGATCGCGCTTGATCGAGGAAATCTGGCCGCAAATCGCGCTTCGGGAGTCCTGATCACCTGCCGGGAGCATTCTGGACCGTCGGATCGAAGCTGGAATCAGGCGCTGCCATTTGATGGTGATCCGAGTGAAATTGGCAATCGAAAAAAATGCTGACCGTCCGATCTTAACCGCAATCAACCGCAGCCGTCCGATCGCGCAATTACTGTTCCCATGGACCGCGTAGACCGGCCGCACCGCACACCGCAACCAATCAACGCTTCTGTCACCGAGTGAAATGACCAGATTGCCCTGTGAGCCGCGATAAAATTTTGTAGACCCTTTAAGGGTCTAGGTCCACCACGTGGCAGGCTCTGATTCGCCGGACTTTGCTGAGCTGGCGGTCCACGCCTGGATCGTAGACCGGCTGATGGCTTCAATGACTGAGTCGGCTTTGATGGCTCGGCTTGGCTTGGTGGCTCGGCTTGGCTTGGTGGCTCGGCTTGCGGAGCCGGTTGAGCCATTTTCTTTTTTTTTATTTAATTTTTATTTATTTTATATTTTTTTAAAAATTCATATCTTTTTCATTTTAGCTCCGTTTTACTTGAAATTTATTTCGTTGTGATCAAAAAAATGAGCTCTTTCTTTTAATAATAAAATTTTATTTTTTAATTTTTATTTATTTTTTATTATTTTTTAATTAATTTTTTAATTAATAAAAATATGAATTTTTTCAAAAATTATATATAAATTGATTGATAATTCTTAAAAATTAATATAAATTAATTAATAAATTAATACTTTTATTGGTGAATTTACGATGGCTTATCATTTCCCAAGCTTTATTCTTAAGTTCTCTATCTTTGAAAGAAGTACACCAAGTTTGGTAAATTATGAAATAAAACTCTAGAGCATTATTTTTGGTCGTGAATACTAACTTAGCATTTGGGTGTTGATTCAAAGGGCAAATGAATCTTCTTTTTATCACCTATTTTGGTTAGTTTTATATACTCCCAAGTTAAGTGCATGAATTAAGGTAGCTTTCACACTGCTTTTCTTTTTTTTTTTTTTTTTTTAAATTGTGCTGAGCATCCTGGCCTTCCCTTCACCATTTGATGTGAACTTCTACATTTAAGGTGCAAAGTTCTAGTTTAGGGCAATCCACATATACTCTATTTTTTGCACTTTTTTTTTTTTTTTTTTTTTATTTTAGAAAGCAGGTAGCTCTTTCCTTAAATTCAAGTTTCTTTAATTGAAGTATATATAAACCATCAATTTTTAGTGATAATTGAATCCTCAATTTAGCCTTATAATCAAACACCTGCTGTGCTTCATTAGTGTGCATGTGCAAGTAGAAGTGCTGTTAGCCTTTAAATGACCTAAGTAGGTTGCTAATGGTCTGACCAAATAATCTGCTTCTTGACTCGCTACCATTATTAGTTAATACTTTCTAACTTTATTACTTGTCCTAGTTTATTTTGCTTAAGATTCTCTTTCCCAAAATATGGTTTGTTCAAATTTTTTTTTTTTTTTAATAATAGTTTTATTATATATTATTTATTTATTATTTTTATTTTATTTATTTAATTAATTTTTTTTAAAATTTTTTAATATTTTATTTATTTTATTATTATTATTATTATTATTAATTTTTATTTTTTATTGATTTATTTTATATATATATATATTGTTTTATTTTTATTATTTATTATTATTATTATTTATATATATATATATATATATATATATATTTTTTTACTTTTTACCCAACTGAATTGACATTGTCCTCAATAAAAGAGTGTAAATTATGTTTATTTATTTAGCATGGGTCTTGAAGCTTATGATCCTTCTTCCGCTTTTTGGTTCTCCAACTTAGCCTAAAAGAAAAAATAAATATTAGATTCAAGAAGTATTGGGTTGCCTCCCAATAAGCGCTAAGTTTATTGTCTTCAGCCAGACAAGATGCAGTTTAATTCATTGTGGTTCTATTAATTGCACTTGATCAATATTTCGATGTAATGATATCCCTTCGATATATGGTTTAAGCCTTTGGCCATTTACCTTAAAAAAATTTTTAGTCCTGGGATCATAGAGTTTAATTGCACCATGTGGGAATACATGATTAACTATATAAGGTCCATCCCATCTGGATTTTAGTTTTCCAGGAAATAATCGAAGCCTTGAGTTAAATAACCAGACTTGTTGATTTGGCTCAAAGGTTTTTCTTGAAATATGTTTATCATGGAAGGCTTTCATTTTTTCCTTATAAATTTTTGAATTTTCATAAGCTTCTTGCCTTAATTCTTCTAATTCACTTAATTGTAACATCCGATTGGAACCAGCTTTGTTTAAATTGAAATTTAATTATTTTATTGCCCAATATGCTTTATGTTCAAGTTCTACCAGAAGGTGACATGCTTTTTCATAGATTAATCTATAGGGAGACATTCCAATGGGTGTTTTATAAGCTGTCCTATAGGCCCATAATGCATCATCCAATCGATCTGACCAATCTTTTCGATCAGGCCTAATAGTCTTTTGTAAGATATTCTTGATTTCCCTATTAGAGACTTCTACCTGACCACTTGTTTGCGGATGGTATGGTGTAGCTATCTTATGTGTCACCCCATATTTTCGTAATAAAGTTCTAAAATTGATGATTTGTAAAATGGGTACCCCCGTCACTAATGATAGCACGTGGAAATCCAAACCTGGAAAAGATATTCTTCTGAATAAATTTTAGAACTACTTTATGATCATTGGTTCGAGTTGCTATTGCTTCAATCCATTTAGAAACATAATCAACAGCTACCAAAATGTATTCAAATCCATTGGAAGGTGGAAAAGGTCCCATAAAATCAATTCCCCATACATCAAAAATTTCAACCACTAAAATGGGGTTCAAAGGCATCATGTCTTTCTTTGAAATATTCCCTAAGGCTTGACACTTAAAACACTCCTGACTAAAAGTATGGGCATCCTTAAATAATGTTGGCCAATAAAAAACCACTTTGTAACACTTTGGCCGCAGTTTTTCATCCAGAAAAGTGTCCTCCACAAGCAAGAGTATGACAAAATTGTAAGATACTCCATTGTTCAGATTCAGGAACACATCTACGAATGATTTGATCAGCACAAATTCTAAAAAGCTCAGGATCTTCCCAAAAATAATATTTGATTTGAGCAAAGAATCGATCCTTTTCATTCTTAGACCAGCCATCAGGAATTTGTCCTATGACTAAGTAATTGACAATATTTGCAAACCAAGGAGTCTTTGTATGTGAAACTGTTAACAATTGTTCATCTGAAAAAGATTCTCTGATTGATACAGGTTCATTATCTTTCACTAGGATCCTAGACAGATGGTCTGCTACAACATTTTTAGATCCCTTCTTATCTCGAATTTCAATGTCAAATTCTTGTAACAGTAAAATCCATCTAATTAATCGTGGTTTAGCATCTTTCTTTGAGAGCAGGTATCTCAAGGCTGAATGA
>QRFJ01001241.1:25305-44044 GCA_006176705.1 Cocos nucifera | reverse complement strand
GTTCAGATCTGATCAGATCAAGAGATATATTTCAAAAATTTTTCTCTTGATCCCAATCAGATCTTGATATATTTCAGATCTGATTCTTATTATTTTAATAAAATAAAATAAAAGATAAATTAAATCAAATTTAATTTACCTGATTTGGGTAATCCTATTACCCTGTTGATGATCCTGTTTGCAGCGGAAGGTTCTGGATCTAGCCACGCAAGCGCCTGGCCTCTACCGGTATCCACTCGGGCTGGATCTGGAGATCCTCTTCTTCTCTATCACACCTCCAAAAATCAGATCTGAATCTGATCTGGAGGATCTTCAAAACTCCTTTTGAAGATCAGCAGTCGTCCTTTGCAGCAGTGCAGCCTTCTTGCTTTTGATCGCCTTTCTTTGATCTGAATCGCACCAACCAAGGTCCAAAACTCCTTTTGGACGTGGAGAGCAAGGGGAGAAGAGTGGTTTGGCATGGAGGAAGGAGGGGAGAGGCAGCCTTGGGGCATGGGGAAACTTGATCTCATCATATCTCATTTCTCATACAATCTGAGTTGGGCGTACAGGGTCTTATTTATAGACTAGCTGTGATCCAACTCCTCTTCTTCCCAACCAATCACAACCCTTTGTGAAATCAGATCTAAATCTGATTGGTGGGAATAGAGTCCCCTGGATTCCTCCTTAGAGGGTGCCTAAGACCAGTCAAAGTTGGTTCTTAGAAGAACTCTAATTGGAATCCAAAAAGGAGATGGAGTCCTTGTCCAACAAGGACTCCTAGGCGCCTCCAACTTGGGCACACGCCTAGGGTGGCGTGCGCCCTTCTCCTTGCCAGGTTCTGGCAGGGGGACAGGCCCCCACCAGCTCTCCAATAGGTGCATGACATGTGGTCAAAAGTCAAAGTGTCAATGGTCAACGTTTGACCAGTCAAAGGTAGACTTTTGACCAAAGTCAAAGAACAAGAAATGGCAGGTGACCAAAAATGGCAGGTAATGTCTTACAAAATAAGACAACCTTTTCTGACTTGGACAACCTCCAGTCAGACCATATGAAGGCCTCTGATTGAGCACAAACTCCTTTGGCTCAGACAGGACAACTTATTTATGATAGCAAAAGAAGAACGTTAGGTTCAATCGAGTGCTAGCACGATTTCCTTGAACCTAATTGAATCTCATTCAGATCAATTGAACTAGATCAGTTCAATTGATGATCACCAGATTCAAACCCTTGTTTGTGTGACCCAGTTAGGTTCAGTTCTGTATGGTAATGGGATATGTCATGATCTCTATCATCGACATCATCGAAACTCCTTTCGATGGATCAGAACTCTTCTGATTCGAACAGCTAGAATGATCGATCATCTAAATCATTCTAATTGCTCCCAAAATCCACCAGTGACACCTAGCAGTATATGGTGGCAACCCATCAGAGCTGAATGCGAACCTCTTGGTGCAGCTACCTGTGTGATTCAAGTTCTTCTATCTTGAGCCCCGATCAGATTAGGGTTAAGGTAAACTCGTCAAACCCTAGTCTCTGTCATATGATGTAATCATTCGATTCGAGTCCAATGTGAAAATCTAAATAGAAACTCTTTCTATTATTTCACTCTGCCATGGCCATGGATTTCTGGACTTGATTCTCATGATTATCATAGGGCTGCTCCTCTACCACCGAGGTAGATAGATTCCATCTTGATGCCATCCAGTTCCTACAATGAACATGCTATAGCCAACATACACCTCAGGGTTCCATATGGCTAGGAGACCGAGTAATGGTGTAGTCAAACTATAACACCCTCAAGGTGAACTGCCGATGCACCTCAGGTCAAAGAACCAGACACACTACTGCAGCATCGAGTCAGTCATTGACGAGAAGGTAGACTCCCTAATGACTACTCGAGGTGGTCACGCTCAGTGCCCTCGTTCTCTAACGAGTACCTGTACTCTCGCTCCGGTGTCTCCACACCGTAGACTCAAGACTCATCTACTAAAGAGAAGCGATTGTACACCAACCTTCCGGATCAATCACCATCCTCGTGATGATCCTATGGTCGGGAGCAATTTATGAGTTAATAATGATTATTCATGTCTTAAATTTTCAACTCTTGAAAATATGAATTATCATTACCATTAACTCAAAGGATGTATCACAGACACTAAATACACATATGTGATAGAAAATAACCCATTTTATTGATTTTAGTCAAAATTATAATTTTGCCCCTAGAAGTGTATTACAAGTGTCAGCCAATTCTGGCTTCTAGGGCACATATATCTAACAATCTCCCACTTGTCCTAAAGCCAATTGGCTACAAGTCTAAGTCCCATCTTCTCAAGGTGGGCTTCGATCTTCTGCTGGCCCAACGGCTTTGTAAGTGGGTCTGCCACATTATCTGTGGAGTTGACTCTCTTGACCTCGACATAACCCTTCTCGAGGTAATCGCGGATGAGGTGGTATCGCCGCTCAATATGCTTGGATTTCTGGTGAGACCTCGGCTCCTTAGCAAGGGCTATGGCGCCATTGTTGTCGCAGTATAGAGGAATGGCATCTGATGGCATTACTCCGAATTTCTGCAGCAAACTTCTTGTACCAGAATGCTTCCTTCGCAGCCTCTGATGCAGCGATATATTCTGCTTCCATGGTGGAATCTGCTATCACCGTTTGCTTGGAACTCTTCCAGCTGACAGCTCCACCATTGCACACAAACAGACTCCCAGATGTCGACTTTCGATCATCTATATCGGACATGAAATCCGAGTCTGTGTATCCCTGGACTTGGAGTTCTCCGTTACCAAAGACCAACATCATATCCTTAGTTCTTCTCAAGTACTTAAGGATACATTTCACAGAAGTCCAGTGTTCTTCACCTGGATTTGACTGATATCTGCTTGTGACACTCACAGCATGGGCTATATCAGGTCGTGTACATAGCATGGCATACATGAGGCTCCCTATTGCAGAAGCATAAGGGATCTTGCTCATGCGTTCTATTTCCTCAGGTGTGCTGGGGCACATCTTCTTGGAAAGATGAATACCATGTCTGAAGGGTATTAATCCCCTCTTAGAGTTTTCCATACTAAACCTCTTTAGTACTTTCTCTATGTACATCTTCTGTGAAAGTCCTAGCATCCTATTCGGTCTATCCCTATAGACCTTAATTCCTAGAATAAAGGATGCTTCACCTAGGTCTTTCATGGAGAATTCCTTGGACAACCATGACCATGGGATATCATTCCCAATAAGGAGGATGTCATCCACGTACAATACGAGGAAGACAACAGCGCTCCCACTGACCTTTTTGAAAACACATGGTTCCTCTTCATTTTTGATGAAACCAAACGATCACATCATTGAAATGTTTCCGAGAGGCTTAAGTCCATATATGGACCTTTGCAGCTTGCAAACCTTGTGATCAGTATCACTGGATGTGAAACCTAGCGGCTGTTCCATATGATATCTTCCTCAAGATATCCATTTACAATGATATTTCATAATCGAAATGTCAACCCAAAGAAAATCCTGAGGCCTTCGAATAGGTCTGTGAAGCTCATCATGGATCGGTACTACCATATCCAATAGAGTCCGATTTCTCCATTCTGAAATCCCGTTGAGTTGAGGTGTTCCTGGTGGAGTCCATTGAGAGACTATGCCATTTTCCTTGAGATAGTCTAGGAATTATCCTCGGCTAAGGTATTCACCTCCTCGATCTGATCGAAGAACCTTAATGAGTTTTCCAGTTTGTTTTTCTACTTCATGTCTGAATTCTTTGAACTTTTCAAAAGCTTCAGACTTGTGTCTCATAAGATACACATACCCATACCTAGACAGATCATCGGTAAAGGTAATGAAGTAGACAAAATTGCCTCTAGCCGGCACATCAAATGGGCCGCACACATCAGTATGTACTAGGGCAAGGAGATCTGTGGCCCTCTCCCCATGTCCAACAAAAGGGAGTTTAGTCATTTTGCCTTGAAGACAAGATTCACAAGTTGGATATGACTCGAAAGTCAATGGACTCAATAGCCCATTTTTCTCCAATTTGTTGATCCTATCTTCTGCTATATGACCTAATCTCAGGTGCCATAGATATCTGTCGTTTGGACTATCCCTAGGTCGTTTGGCATTCACGTTTTGCTCGATAGTTAGAACAGGTACATCAATATGTAGCTGATAAAGACCATTAATAAGGAAACCATTTGCAATTTTATTTCTTTCATAAAGAATGTTACAATGGTCCTTAAAGAAGGTGATCACATAACCTTCTTGTGCTAAGCATGAAACAGAAATCAAATTCCTGCTAGCTGCAGGCACATAAATAACAGTCTTTCAAAACTAAGTCTAAACCAGATGGTAATCGAAGAGGGTATGTTCCCACGGCTACTGCAGCAACTCTTGCTCCATTACCGATGCGTAGGATCATGTCTCCATCCCTCAGCCTCCTGCTATCCTCAAGACCCTGCATAGAAGTGCACAGATGAGCACTAGAACCAGAGTCAAGCACCCAACTGGATGCAGAAGAAACCGTAAGGTTAGACTCAATAACGAGCATACCTCCAGAAGGACCTTCCTTCTTGTTCTTCAGGGTGGCCAGGTAAGTAGGGCAGTTCCGCTTCCAATGGCCGTCGCTGTTGCAATGGAAACACTTTCCTTTGACATCGGCCTTTTTCTTCGGCTTCTGCCTTCTTCTTCTTTGATCCTTCCACCTTTTGCTTTTTCACAGACTTCTTTTTCTTTCCATAAGACTTTCTTTTGGAAGAAGTCCGTTCCATAGCAAGAACTGAGCCTTTAGAACCTTTCATAGAAAGCTCAGCGGTAACCAGCATATTCATTAATTCGGCCAAGGAATTTTGAAGTTTATGCATGTGGTAATTCATGATGAATTGCCCATATGCATCAGTCAAGGATTGCAGAATAATATCGTTCTGCAGGTCCAAGTCTAACTTCACACCGAGCTTCTCAAGCTCTTCCATGTCCTTGATCATTGTCAGACAGTGATCTTGGACTGACTGCCCATCACGCATCTTAGCCTTAAAAAGTCATTTCGTGACTTGATATTTGGCTGCGCGACTCTGTTCACCAAACATCTCCTGCAGGTGAGCCAACATTTGGCGAGCAGTTTCGATATCCTCATGTTGGCGCTGGAGCTCATCAGACATCGAGCCCAACATGTAATATCTGGCCTTATTATCTTCGTCTATCCATTTTTCCAGAGACGCTCTCTGTTCAACAGATGGACGGGCTGGTAAGGTGGGAGGGTCCTGGTCCAAAACATGGGTTAACTTCTCGAAACCCAAAACTAATTTTGTAGTTCCTGAGCCAATCTTTATAATTGGGTCCAGTCAGTCTATGTGTGTCCAGGATACGTGCCAATGGGTTGGACGCAGACATTTTCCTGTAGAGAGTCAAAGATTCTAGTTAGATACTGTAATTTTGACTTGACCAATTTATTTAGGGAATTTTATTTTTAAACAAATTAGCTCCCACTATTTTCTCGGATCCCTACACTCCCTCTGTAGAGATGCAAAAATCTCCATGATTAATGATTTCTAGTGGGTGGTGCGGTCTCACCAACTGACTCATCACCTCACCTAACAGTTATTGGTGATGGGTTAGCCAATGAGTGAACAACTCTTGTTCAATGATTCTCTAATCATGGTGCACCCAAACTTGGTCTCTAATTCATGAATCTCACCGTATCCGAAATATTGATCCACTCCTTAGTTAAGTCAGACCCACCATTTGCATAGACTGGGTTCCTAATTGAGTCTCTCACCGTATCCAAAATATTGAGCCCAACTCATCCTCCAGCCCATAGCATCCAATGCCTAATAGACATGGTTGCATCTTTCCGGTGCAACTGAGCCACTGTATCCAGCCGAGAACAATCAACCCCGGGAAGGGCCCGCACATCTACAATGGTGGAAGACCTCAGACTTAATCTTTTCTTAGGGAGAATTGATTCAGGTCTCATTAAACTAGACTTGGCTTAGTCATAACAATTATGACTAACCTAGTGGCATGGGTTAGCTCGGATTATTGACCACCTCAGATCAGAACTGTGTCAACAGATATGGCCAGGTAAGTGAGACCGGTGGAAGGAATATGCCATTAACTCGTACAAGAATGCATTCAGGTCGAGTAGCTTCCAATTAAAAACCAGTCGGTCGTATGTGCCAAACTTACCTTAGACACCAAATTGTTGAGCCAGAACCAATTGGGTTAGCCTACAATCCAGACTCTAACCTCTGAGCCTAATTAGGTCTTGCTTGATCGTGACTCGATCTTGACCCAGACTTAATCCTATTAGGCTGGTCAATTTAAGCATTGTTGATCCCATCTAACCAACTCTTGATTCGGTTTGATCAACCGCTTAGACCTAATTGAGCTACCCAAGCCCGAACCCAGTATTATGAATATGTCTTAGATCTGAAATTCTCAATTTTAGACCTAATTAATATTCCATAAACTTAATTCTTAATTAAGTAGGGTTCATAAACAAAATATGCACAATAAATCCTAGGGTTTCAGGATCTAGGGTTTTGCAGAAAGTAAGTTTTGGGTTTCTGATTAAGGACGAACACGCAGCACCCCTACACATCATAAGAACACCCCATCGAATGGGAAGAGAGGGCCTTTAAACCCTTCTTCGTTCTTATGACCGGACGGCCAAGAGGAACGCCTTAATCAGGAACATTCAATACTACAAAACAGTATCAGATCTATATCATATATCTCATATACAAAGTAGATCTAATCATGGCATATTTTGCATACATCTCATGTATCGAAATCATGCATATTTTCAGATCTAAATTATCTCATAATAATCTAAAAAATTAGATTTAAATTGATCTAATCAAAATAAATTCTAATCTAGACAATTATGTAGAACTATTCTACAACTAGTCTAGACATGCATCAATCATATCTCATATGATATTTAAAATTAAATAATTTTTATTTGCTATTTTTTAGATGTTATTATAACACTTATAATATCAAAAAATAGTAAATAAATAGATCTAAAATATGATTTAATCAGATTAAATCAAAAACATGCAAGACTATTCTATAGAACTATTCTATTCTTAGAACTAGTCATGCATATCTTCTAATCTTAGATCCAAATCATTTAATTTTAATTTTTTCTGATTTCAGATCTGATCACATCTCATGTGACATCTGAAAATCAATTATTTTTTAATTAAAATAAATTTAAAATTAGATCTAAATAATTTTAGAACCATGGCTCTGATACCAGTTGAAGGGAAAATCCTGATTTTCCGGTCCAGGTTCGTTCAGATCTGATCAGATCAAGAGATATATTTCAAAAATTTTTCTTTGATCTCCAATCAGATCTTGATATTTTAGATCTAATTCTTATTATTTTAATAAAATAAAATAAAAGATAAATTAAATCAAATTTAATTTACCTGATTTGGGTAATCCTATTACCCTGTTGATGATCCTGTTTGCAGCGGAAGGTTCTGGATCTAGCCACGCAAGCGCCTGGCCTCTACCGGTATCCACTCAGGGTTGGATCTGGAGATCCTCTTCTTCTCTATCACACCTCCAAAAATTAGATCTGGATCTGATCTGGAGGATCTTCAAAACTCTTTTTGAAGATCAGCAGTCGTCCTTTGCAGCAGCGCAGCCTTCTTGCTTTTGATCGCCTTTCTTTGATCTGGAATCGCACCAACCAAGGTCCAAAACTCCTTTTGGACGTGGAGAGGAAGGGGAGAAGAGGTTTGGCATGGAGGAAGGAGGGGAGAGGCAGCCTTGGGGCATGGGGAAACTTGATCTCATCATATCATTTCTTCAATCTGAGTTGGGCGCAGGGTCTTATTTATAGACTAGCTGTGATCCAACTCCTCTTCTTCCCAACCAATCACAACCCTTTGTGAAATCAGATCTAAATCTGATTGGTGGGAATAGAGTCCCCTGGATTCCTCCTTAGAGGGTGCCTAAGACCAGTCAAAGTTGGTTCTTAGAAGAACTCTAATTGGAATCCAAAAAGGAGATGGAGTCCTTGTCCAACAAGGACTCCTAGGCGCCTCCAACTTGGGCACACGCCTAGGGTGGCGTGCGCCCTCCTCCTTGCCAGGTTCTGGCAGGGGGACAGGCCCCCACCAGCTCTCCAATAGGTGCATGACATGTGGTCAAAAGTCAAAGTGTCAATGGTCAACGTTTGACCAGTCAAAGGTAGACTTTTGACCAAAGTCAAAGAACAAGAAATGGCAGGTGACCAAAAATGGCAGGTAATGTCTTACAAATAAGACAACCTTTTCTGACTTGGACAACCTCCAGTCAGACCATATGAAGGCCTCTGATTGAGCACAAACTCCTTTGGCTCAGACAGGACAACTTATTTATGATAGTAAAAGAAGAACGTTAGGTTCAATCGAGTGCTAGCACGATTTCCTTGAACCTAATTGAATCTCATTCAGATCAATTGAACTAGATCAGTTCAATTGATGATCACCAGATTCAAACCCTTGTTTGTGTGACCCAGTTAGGTTCAGTTCTGTATGGTAATGGGATATGTCATGATCTCTATCATCGACATCATCGAAACTCCTTTCGATGGATCAGAACTCTTCTGATTCGAACAGCTAGAATGATCGATCATCTAAATCATTCTAATTGCTCCCAAAATCCACCAGTGACACCTAGCAGTATATGGTGGCAACCCATCAGAGCTGAATGCGAACCTCTTGGTGCAGCTACCTGTGTGATTAAGTTCTTCTATCTTGAGCCCCGATCAGATTAGGGTTAAGGTAAACTCGTCAAACCCTAGTCTCTGTCATATGATGTAATCATTCGATTCGAGTCCAATGTGAAAATCTAAATAGAAACTCTTTCTATTATTTCACTCTACCATGGCCATGGATTTCTGGACTTGATTCTCATGATCATCATAGGGCTGCTCCTCTACCACCGAGGTAGATAGATTCCATCTTGATGCAATCCAGTTCCTACAATGAACATGTCTATAGCCAACATACACCTCAGGGTTCCATATGGCTAGGAGACCGAGTAATGGTGTAGTCAAACTATAACACCCTCAAGGTGAACTGCCGATGCATCCTCAGGTCAAAGAACCAGACACACTACTGCAGCATCGAGTCAGTCATTGACGAGAAGGTAGACTCCCTAATGACTACTCGAGGTGGTCACGCTCAGTGCCCTCGTTCTCTAACGAGTACCTGTACTCTCGCTCCGGTGTCTCCACACCGTAGACTCAAGACTCATCTACTAAAGAGAAGCGATTGTACACCAACCTTCCGGATCAATCACCATCCTCGTGATGATCCTATGGTCAGGAGCAATTTATGAGTTAATAATGATTATTCATGTCTTAAATTTTCAACTCTTGAAAATATAAATTATCATTATCATTAACTCAAAGGATGTATCACAGACACTAAATACACATATGTGATAGAAAATAACCCATTTATTGATTTTAGTCAAAATTACAATTTTGCCCCTAGAAGTGTATTACAAGTGTCAGCCAATTCTGGCTTCTAGGGCACATATATCTAACAACTTCCACACAGGGATTGGCTTCTTTAAGACCCCTCCCCCTGAGTCTCCTCCGATTGCGAAAGAGCCCTTGGTTGCTCTCCTCTTGCTTCAGACTGGCGTCTGAGGAATTGATCCAACTAGTCTCTCTTGATAAGCTCCTCGATTTCATCTTGAAGCTGAATGCATTCTTCAGTATCATGGCTGTGGTCACGATGGTAGAGATAGTACTTGCTTCGATTGTACTTATTTGGAGGAGATCGTAATTCTTCTGATTTTGGTAGCTGATTCTTAATTTCCATCAAAACTTGAGTTTCAGGAGCATTAAGGGGGCGTAGTTGTGGAACCTTTCACGAGGAGAATTTCTTCGTGCCCTTCTATTGAGACTTCTTTGATGATGAGCTCGATGAGGAGTTTGGGCTCGCTTGCGCTCGGAGGGAGTCCTTGAGCATGGTCGAACTTTATTTGACCCTCCTTCAGCGGCGGGTCTATTAGACTCGCCCGCCCGCCATTCTCCTGTGGCTTCTTCATCCTTCAACTTGAAGGCTTCTTCTATACGGACATATCCCTCAGCCCGAGCTAGCAGATCGGCAAAATTTCTGAGATACTTCTTCTCTAGAAAAGATAATAAATCATTCTTCTGAAGGCCATCCTTGAGTGCGGTCATTGCAACAGACTGATCTAGATTTTGAACTTTCAATGCAGCAGCATTAAATCGAATGACATAAGTTCGGATAGATTCTCCCTCCTTCTACTTGATATGCAGTAAGAAATCCAAACCTCGGTGCGGACGTTGGTTGCTGACGAAGTGAGCTGCAAACTGATGACTCATTTGGTCAAAAAAAAAGATCGTACCTGACTTCAACACCGAGTATCTTGCTTTAAGGTATCTTGCTGCTTTCTTTAAGGTAGATTGGATCAGAAGTTTCATCGTAGCTTTTAAGTTGGGAAAGTTTGAAGTTCGACAGAACAAGCTCTTGCATAATTCAGAAAGAGAAAGGAGGATCGGTGCAGACGTCGTCATGAAGAGTCGGGGCGATGTGGTGGAGTTCTTCAATCCATTGGCTTATTTTCTGGAGCCTTTGATTCAAGAGATCTTTACGATCATTGATCTCTAAAATTTTCTACTGGGATGGGAGCAAAGCTTCCCCCGAGGTTGAATCATGGTCCGAGTAATGGCTCTCCACCCTCTATTTTTTCTTTTTGGAGGTCACCGATCGATTAGCCTGAGTCGGCCATCCCTAAACTGAATCATGGGGCTCCGAAATAGCCTGCTCCAGTTAAATTGGTGCAAGAGCCTGCCGATGTATGGCCGGCACCACCTCCATAAGACCGCAAACCTACTGGACCAGTAGGTTGAACTGCTCCACATCCATTATGGCTGCAGGTGGAGCTTGAGTTACCGAAGCTAGAGTGGGAACGGATTGATCTGGATGGGATCTGGTTGCAGAGGTCGTTGATCGTCGAGTCGAAGCTTTTCTGAGAGGTATTTTTTTTTCGAAAAGAACTCTAGGAAAGAAGAAGAGAGATCACTACTGAGCACTCCTTTAAGATAAAGAAAACCTTAGAAATAGATGGCCCTTCCTCTAGTGCCAATTCTGTTGGTGCAGAATTTGGTTGACGCTGGATCGAGCTGGAGTTGGAGAAGATGAGGTCACCATCGGTGACCTGCAAAATAAAGTCCCATTCAGAGTTGGTGGTGGTGGCTTTGGTAGAACTCTCCGACGATCAAGTCAGCTCTTCTGACCAATAGAAATGGAATGCTCGAATATAAATTCGACAGAGTTTTGGAGAAGGATAAGAGAGCTTAGAGAAAACGTATCTGAAGGATCCCTTTTTATAGACAAAGCTTGTCATAACCATCCGATAGTGGATCGCTCTAGGCCACATAAAATTTATTACGGAGAGAGGTGTCGCTCGTAATAGACTGATAATGATAGTCATAATCATCCGGAGGGAGTAGGCATTTGGAATTTGATTGAAGAAGAAGTCCGAAAGAAGTTCGGCTCCTGTAGAAATTCGACAGAAGGAGATATTTGGAAAGAGTTTGGCTCTTGGAGGAATTCGACTGAAGAAGAAGTCTGGAAGGAGTTTGACTCTTGAAGAAATCCGATTGAAGGAGAGATTCAAAAGAAGTTCGACTTCTGAAGAAATCCGACTAAAGAAGATATCGGAAAGGAGTTTGGCTCCTAGAGAAATCCGACTGAAGGATAAATTCAGAAGAAGTTCATCTCCTGGAGAAATTCGACTGCTGGAGGAGTCCGAAAGAAGTTCGACCGTCGGAGGGGCCCAACTGATGGAGAAGTCTGAAAGTAGTTTGGTTGAAGTCCGAAAGAAGTTTGACTGCTAGAGGAGTTTGGCTACTGAAGGAGTTCGACCGCTGGAGGGATTCGGCTGGAGTTCGACCGCTGGAGTAAGAATTTTTAATCGAAGCTCTTCCATGATTACTAGTTGCATTAGGCTAAGTGTCAGACTGGACTTCGGCGGGAGCGGAATTTATCCCCAATAGGATGTGAGAAGGGAGCACGTGCACCCTCTTATGCATGGAATTCTTTACAAGAATTATTAATTCTCGTGGAGAATAGATGGCACAATATTTGCATGATGTGTCTCCTGGGAAGATTAGTCAAACTAGTCTCTTATTTGACATCCAATTGAACCAATCCAATCCAAATTGGTTTGGCCCAATTAAATTAGAATAAATCTAACTTATTTAGGCTTAATTAGGCTCAGTTAAATCCTAGTCAGGAATTAATCATGACAAACCTCAAATCAGAGATCAAACCTCCTTGATGATTAGATCATCTTATAATCTAATCGGATCAAATCCAAATGAATCCAATTTAATTGGTTTTGATCAAAAATAATCACTCAATCAAATTGAGTTAATTAGTGATCAAATCACTAATTAATCTTTCGTTGATCAGCTATTAGATCGAGTAGGAACCTCTAGTGTGTGTGATCCCGCAAATTCAAACCTAAGCCGGTAGCATAGGAATCAATTTTCTATACTAATTGAAGTGACCATCTAGCAATGGTACCCGATGTCCAGATAGGCTAAATGGTGCAATCGCAATATTCAGAATCTACATGAATATGGTTACCACATAATTCATTCCTTTGACCTCTGTGCATAGGATGACTTTAGGGTTTGACTGTCAATCCTAGAAGATACATCCAAATCATATCTCAAAGCAATTAGTCCGGTAATCCCTTATAAGGACTATCCTGACCAAGGCTTTGCTAAATTAAAATACTATTGAGCACAGCTCCTGAGTTCAGGAGTGGTCTATCCCATCTTGACTCACACACCGACTTTTCAAGTACTTGACTGTACCCAAAAATCTTTCATTACTAAATTAGAAATTCTAATAGTCTGTCATCAAAGTATAGTGAGTTGCTTGAAAGTGACTGTGGTGATCTCAGATCGGAGGGACACTTATGCCCATATTCCATCAAAGTAATTCTTGATAGTAGAAAAGCTCTGGAGTTAGTTACGTTCAGTGCAGATGTACCCCTACATCTCATCTGCTTTTCATACCAATATCTCCATACTCCTTGGTTAAGAGGATAATCAACCTATATGACACACAACGATCTATACTCGATAAATATTATCGTCTTTGGTAACAACGTATCATTGATCACGAACTATTTTAAGAACTAAACGATAAATTCTTCTTTATTGATTCTAAATAGTCCTATGAACTTCATCACATCAGATGGGAGTTCATTAGAAGATGAAAGATATATGATGAAAAAGCTAGAATAATTTTTATTTAATTAATAATTAATATATAATTATATTAATTAACTCAATCATCAATAGGCTGATGATTGACTTTGGAACACTATTTTCAACATCATCTAAGTTGTAGATGAATAGAATTAGTATATAAATTATCAAATAATAAAAGTTATTTGGCCTATTCATCATAAAAGTTCTATCTTTCTTAAATAAACTTCTAAATTATGATGAAGTCCTTAGAACCATAATTAATTGATAAAGAAGAATTTATCAGATGGTTCTTAAACTATTCATGATCAAATGATAAGTTATTAATAAGGACGATAACTTATCAAATGTAAATCGCTGTATGCTATATGCATTGGTTGTCCTCGTAATCAAGTGGTGTGGAGACATTGGTATGGCATCTAGATGGGATGTAGAAATACATCTACATTGAATGTGATCAATGTAGCACTCTACTGTCAATAGTAGTTAGTAAAGACCGATGGGAATAAGTGTTCCTTCGATCTGAGATCACCATGGTGATTTGCAAGCAACTTATTATACTTTGATGCTAACCTACCTATATTTCTAATACAGGATCAGAAGGTTTCTGGGTATGGTCAAGTGCTTGTAGAATCGGTGTGTGAGTCAAGATGGGATTGACTACTCCTAATTAACTTCAAGAAGAGAATGTCTTGCTCTAGTTTAATTTAGCAAAACCTAGACCTGGATAATCCTCATGAGGAGTCATGGGATTTATGAAATTTTAAAATATAATATGGATGACTTGTATAAGTGTTAATAGCTTACTCAAAGTCATCTCGAGCATTATTAGTCAAAGAAAAGAATTATACGATAACCATAGATCAAGGTTCTAAGAATGTTGCTTTGCATACATTCAATCTATCCGAACATCGAGTACCATTGCTAGATGATCATTTTGATTAGTATAGAAATTGATTTTTATACTACCAGCTTAGGTTCAAACCTATAGGGTCATACACATTAGAGGTTGTTACCTGATTAGATGCTTAATCAATGTTTGAGAATCATTTAGTGATCGAATCATCAATGCGATTGATGATTGATCAAGTGCAAGTATTATGGGAAGATCGATTAGCAATTAGCTTAATTTGATTGAGCAATCAGACTGAGATTAAGTCTAATTGAATTAGATTCAATTAGAATTAGTTTAGACTTAATTGGATTAAGTCTAATTGGTTTATTAGATAAGCCAATTGTAAGAAAAAACAAGTCCTTATTAGACTAGGACTTGAGTGTACCTAATTTCAAATTAATTTAGGATTTAAATAAGATTTAAATATAGTTTAAATCTAATTTAATTAGATTTCTAGTTGGACTAGGATCACCCATAATTAGGTTTGCACTAATCCTAGTTAAATTGGATTCAAAATGATTTGACCTAGTTTACATTGGAGAGTGCTAGTTAGACTAGGACTTCTCCGTTCTCCCACACCCCACATATTTGTTTCTAGATTGTTTACATAATTTTTCCATGCCAATAAGAGCCTCCACCATGCCCCAATATCTTGTTGTTTTGGAATCTAATTTGAGTTGGTCAAATTAGGTCAGTGGTTAACCCATGGATTTTATTTGATAGAATCCTAGATCTTCAAAACTCCTCCTCTCTCCTTTAGAATTTTTTTCATGCCCACCCATTCTTTTTGTGCACCTTCTCTCCACTTTTTGGGGCGTTGCTCTCCTCATCTCCATAAACAAAAAATTGGGGAGGTGTCTAAGAGTTGGACACCCCCCAAATTTCTTTATTTAAATCCTTAGAAGATAGGGATTTGACCTAGTCCAAGAGAGAAAGGAGGTGCCACTTTTTTAGGAGCATGAGGCATCAAAATCCCTGGAATTCCATGGAGAAAACCAAAAGAGAATAGGGAGAAGGCATGGAGGTTATAGGCACCAAGTTTCTTGGAGAAGAGGCCTTCATCTAGACATCAAAAGTTAATGTCTTAAAGGGATAAAGGTAAGAGAAGATTGTCTTCTCTTATGGTTTTCTTTCATGCTTTTCCTTCTTATTTTTTTATGTAATTTTTCTATAAGAAAAAATCTGAAAGAGAGAGGGAAAGGGTGTAAGGGATGCATGCTCCAAGGAGTTGTTGGCATGTTGGTTTGTTTTGGATTTGATTTGATCATGTCCTAATATGAGAAGAAGAAGAGAAGAAGGTCTTCTCTTAGGATTTCTTTAAGAGTCCTTCTTCTCCATCATTTGTGAGGATTTTACCATCAAAAAATCAGAGAGAGAGGGCTATGGAGAAGGTCTCCTCTTCTCCTAGCATGGAGATGCATTCAGGACATCAAAGGTTGATGTGCTGAAAGAGGATCTGTCTTCTTTTAGGATAGTTTTTGGATCTTTTATTTTCTGATTTTTTAAGAGATCCAATAGTTAGATTTCTCCCTCAATCCTTCTTGTATTCTTCATCTCTTGGAGGATCCAAGAGATCTAAAGAATATCTTTTTAATTAACTATCAGGAGGGATCCGCAAGAAGCTAGCACTTCAAGTAGATCTTCGTTCGATGAACCTCCGATCTGTGTTGCAGTCTCATATGAATTACCTGTAGAGATCGGATGCATGTGCAGCTCCAAGCAACAAGGACAATAATGGAACTCAACTATGGTGTTCTTGACCCATGCAAAAGTATGAGATTTGATCTCCAATCTGACCTAGATATGATCTAGGATTTCTAGAATAGTTCTAGATCTAAGTATTAATTTGATCAATACCAACTTGATTTATTTTTAGATTTATGTTTGCATCATGACATGTCATAGATCATAGATGTAGAGTTTAGTGATTAGATCTCATACATAATTAAATTAAATTATTTAATCTATGTCTTTCATTGCTTGTAAATTCAAAAAAGTTTCGAAATGCATGCATCAAACCCTGCATGTTGTCCAACACTAGTACTCTAATGACGTGCCTCACTTAAGCTCTACTGAATATCAATGGCCATTTTGAAAATTACTCAAAAAAATTTAAAATTTTAAAGCTAAAAGGTATCTAAAATTAAAAGATTATTTAACTGTTGCTATAACAGATCGATAGCAGTAGTTTCTAAACTATTGCTATAGAAAGATATAGCAGTAGTTACAGAACTGGTGCTATAGATATCTATAGCAGTGGTTATTTAACCGCTACCATAATTAAACAATTTTAGCAGTTTCAGAACCACCGCTATAGATCAATAGCAATAGTTTTATAATCGCTGTCATAGATTATGAAAGCAGTTGGCACGTACTTATGGCAGTGGTTGGCATGGCTATTGATGCGTGCTAATCTATAGCTATGGCAAGTGTACCAGTCGATCAAGTAATAAAGTGAATGAGTAGAGTATCGTCCATAGAGGATTGAAAAATAAGTACTGAAAAGCTCTTTCCTATGCTTTATTTAGAAGATCAATTTATGAGAATAAAAAATTAAAGAATAAAATAAAGAAATAATTAAAAATTTTAAAGAAATAGAGAGAGTGTAATTATTAGGGTTTTAAATTTAAGAGCAATATATTACTAAGGCAATCGGTTCACCAACTCAGTCAATACAATATTCAGGTTATTAGATTAATTTTATTTCATGTGATGGTGGAGTCTCCTAATTTATTCACTATCCTTTGGTCCAGGCATAGCAAAACTATCAATATTTATTAATTATCCTTTGGTCTAGGTGTAATTTAAATAAATATTAATGCATTAAGTTTTGTGAAACCCTCTAATTAAAATATGCTGCATCCAAAGCGCACTAAAATTCCTGCATGCATATGAATTCTAATTTGATTCATAATACAAGGTATATAATCAAGAAGCAATAACATAGATGTACTTGGTCCGTAACATCTATGTTCATCAGATTAATTAGAAGATGGCCAATAATCTAAAAGCATTAAGATCAAATTTATATACTCTTCATGAATAAAATTTAAATTTAAAAATAAATCATACTGAATATTGCATCAAAAGAGTGGCTACACCTTAGCCTTAGTAAAAGAAAATTTAGTTCATGATAACAAGTTCAAAAATAGCAAATAAAATAAAAAGCATAAAGAAATTAGACTGTTTGATTGCTAAAATTGATTGTCCATCGCTCTTGGTGTAGAGAACTTGGTGAAGAAGAAGAAGCTCCTTGATCACTGTTCTGATTATCGGAAGAAAAAAAATTAAAATCCTTTTTCTTTCTCTCAAAAATCTCTCTTCTCTTTTTACCTCTCTTCTCTCTTTCTCTTCTTTTTCTTTTTCTATTTCTCTCACTCTCCCTCTCTTTTTTTATTTTTTTTTCTCACTCTTTTCTTTTTACGACAACAGCAAGTCCTTTATTTTTATAGGCTAAGAAATCGATTTTTCCCCAAAATCCATTAGAAATTAGGTTTAAAACTCTCAAAATAACTCAAATTAGGATTCTGAATGATTTTGATCATTGGATGTTGATCAAACGGTCCAAAAATTACTTAAAAACTCTTTAAAATATCCCAGATCAAGTCAAAATTCATGCCAGCTGTCGGATCAATCGTTGGATTGAATCTGGGCCATCCGATCGTGCACAAAGAAGACTTTTGATCTTTAGTTTAACGTCGGGATGAATCTCAGCAGTTGGATCTCGACCGGAAGCTGCGGATGCCATTCGTCAGCACATATGTTTCGGTCGTTCGATCAAATCCCAGTGAAAGGCATCCATCGGATCAGTCAAAATTTCCAAATTGCCCTCTATAGATCATGCGCAAGCCCAGTGTTGCATAGACCGCCACTTTCTTCAGCCAATCGAAGCGCGCTTCTTCATGTAAAATTCTTGAAATACCCTCAAGTCGGTCCACCGTGCGCTCCAAAAAATGCTGACATCAGCACTGCATCAGCGGGTTGGTCTGTTGGGTGCGGTCGAACCGGATGGTCTACTGAACCGGTTTGAATCGGACCAATTTTTTTTTTGAAATTCAATTTCGGACTCATTTGAAGTCCGTTTTGCCTAAAATTTATTTCATCTGAATCAGAAAAATAAGATCTTCATATTGGTGGCCTTCTTTCCTATATAAGATTAATAAAAATATCAATTTTTAAAAAACTAAATTAATTTATTTTATAATTTAATACTTTTATTAGTATATTTTTATCACTTATCACACTCTCCAACTTAATCATTGCTAGTCCCTTAGCAATGTTTTATTTAATACCATATTTTAATAAGATTATCCATCACAAAGATAAAATTTAGGACTAAAGGTCAAAAAGTTTAGAAAATACTGCTAATTAAGCATTGAGCTTCAGAAGCAAATTTTTTAGTCAATATAATTAAAAACTTTCTTAGAGCACATCAAAGATCTATAGCACTTATGTTCGTGATGACTAACTTTAGCATTTCAGTATTAAATTAAAAGAATAAAAGTATCCTCTCTTATCACCTATTTTGGTCAATTTTCTATACATTCTCAATTTTATACTCATAAATTAAGGTAGCTTTCACACTGCCCCCCTTTTTTTTT
>QRFJ01001241.1:0-25280 GCA_006176705.1 Cocos nucifera | reverse complement strand
CCTCATACTAGACTCAGCTATTGTCCTATTGAGCTTCAGTCTGCGATTGATTTTTGTTGGCTTAGAATTAAATGTTTGAAGTTGATGATTATCGTCAGCTAGAAGTTGGTCTGTGAGGAAGGTGGGTATGAGGTTGATTATAATGTAGTGATTGACAAGACTGACTAGGCTGACCCATTGTATAGGATATAGTTCTGGTAAAATTGGAGCCTATTTGATAATTCTTGAACTGGTGGGATTTGGTCTAAGCCGCTTGAGTTTGTGTGCGAGTTCCAAGAGAAATTTAGGATGGTTTCTCAACAGGATATATGAATTTGAAAATGGCGTCATTAAAGTGCGTTTTTGAGTAACCTTGAGCAGCTTGGGACTTGTTCTTGATAAGAGGTGGTAATTGTCACCGTGGGACATTTCACTTACATGAGTGTTGGGGCTAGCAACAATAGAGCAAATCACTTTATTAGAAGCTGGTGTTGTATATGTGCAGGGAGATTGTTTGACTAAGTTTTAGGAATTTGATTAATTTCTGTTGCAATAAGGTCGACTTTATCTAATTTTCTGTGCTATTATGTCAAATCTGCTAGAATTGAGTTCCGAAGTTTTGATCTCATAATTCCTGCCCGTTTTTGTTGAGAAAATTACTCTTCATAGAAGTAATGAAGCATGGTTTAATGAGTTTTCACTTAAAGTTTCAACAAGGTATAAGCTTCATACTCCACTTGTTGCTCATGAATGCACTCCACAGATGCATCACCATCTGCTTATATTGATCTACCTAACCTTCATAGGAAAGTTGTACATTTGCCACTTAGATAGCCATGTGGTGGCTTTTCTAAGATTCCTTTAAGTCTTTCCGCATGATTCATGAATCTGTTTCCCTCGAAGCTGAGCAAATCCCGTGATGGACTCACTCTCAGTATTGTTCGTCCGTATGGGAAAAATTCTTAAAGAAATTCATTTAATGCATCTCTGCCATTGTGAATTGTTACTTCCTAATGTCCAAGCAGTACTTGCTTTTACTTTTAATGGAGAAGGGAACAAAAGGTCCAGTCATAAGGGCCATCATCAGAAAAATTCTGATATTTTCCGTTAGAGCAGATTTCTAAGAACTCATCCCAGATGTTTGTAAGGTCTTCATTGGCTTCCATAAAAAAGGGAGGCATTGGATTGTGGTCGACTTTCTCTAGTGACTAGTAGGTGATATCAGGTATGTGGATGAAGTCGATGGGATTGATAGGGAGGATAAAGTATTCCTTTTCATCTGCCTACGGTGTTTTCACGATTTCAAGCATTGATTACTGTTATCTTAACATGAATTAGTCTTTCTTCAGATCTGACAGATCTGGTATATGAAGAGTGTCTTCTACCGTAGATGTTCTAGTGCATATTGATTTGGTTCGATTTTTTTTTTAAATTATTATTATTTTATTATTTTTTATTTTTTTTTTTTGTTTAAGAAAAGAAGAGAGAAAAAGAGAGGAAAAATCTAAGAATTTAAAATCTGGAGTAAGATAGGAGGAGTTTAATTTTATAGTTAGATATTATTTGGCAAACAACGTTAGGCATCATCCTGCTAAAGTTATCACTAGACTTAGAGCCTCCTACAATGCCCAGAATCCACCTTCAAGCCCTTCCCAATAAGATTATCTAAACCATCAAAACTGAGCACCAGGGTAAGTATAAAGTCGGTGGGTAGTCACCTCTGATTGCTTCCTTAGAACACCAAAATGTGCTTGGCAGTAAAGCCGCACCACCAGACCAATTCAAGTAAACCACCTTCTTTCGAGCATCAGTTTACCACTAACACTTTCCTAGAACCAGTCCCAAAATTGATTAATCCTATTGGGTTCAATCTTAGGAATGTCTTTGTCTACTGAGCTGATAATCTTAAAGCGTTATGTCTAATTGGATGTTAAGAGTGAAGGTTGTGGTTAGTGAGATGCTGTTTGTTGTGTTGTGGGCTAAGGAAGGATGATCAAATCCCACCTTATCTTGTTTAAGTGGTGTTCGTGCCTTAATTTGTTTAGTATCAAGAATATGCCAAAGAAAAAAAAAATTCCAATCCCAAGAGTTCTATGCATTATAAACTAATAATTAAAATTTATAAAGGGCTGTACTGTGACTCCAGCAATCACCAAAAATAAGAAAAAACTATATGAGGTGACTCTAAATAATTAAGGTTTCTAATTTATGATTGAGATTTTATTAGGTTATGGTAGGTAATATTTTTAATTAATTTTAAAAAAAGAAATTTTAGAAAATAAGAAAGAGATTTAGCGGTTGTAGGAATGATTCAACCGATAGGATTGAGAGTTTTGTTCATACCCTAATCTTCTTAGTCCTTTTTTTACTCTTTTTGCATAAATAAGTAAAAAAATATGGTAGGCCAGTTAAAAAAAATCAAAGAAATAAAGAAATTTAATTTTATGCCTCTCCGGCAAGACGCGCAAAAACTTGATAGGACACGATGTGTCGTTAAGACACGTGTTTATCAATTTAAATCCGACTTACTTTTTAACTAACTAAAATATAGAATAAAGTGGTGGAGTCGGGTCGAATCCATAGAAGAGCAATGATTTATTTATGAAATCTTTGATTTTTTTTTTTTTTTTCAGAAAAAAAAGCAAGGATTTTTTTTTAAAAAAATTAAAGTCCAAAAATTACGATCTATGAATAAAGAATAGATATTTAATTATGTAAAAATAATTTTTGATACTAGATCTACTATATTAGATACTTAGCAACTACTTATGTAAAATTAGAAAGCATATAAAGACAATATTTAAGAGCTAGAATTGAAAAGAATAATAAACTTTCTTTATTAAATTTAAACTAAATGCGAATTTTAATACAGAATTACACAGAATAATTTAGAATTTTATACAAGAAATTAAGGAAAAAGACTAGATGAAGATCGCAGATCGGCGTAGAGCATGAAAGATGTCGTAGAAGACGGGCTCTTCTTCTCAGCAGCACCGCAGCTGTTGAAGCAACCTTTAATCCGAGCTTGACTTCCACCTTAGCTTAGTTCCCTTCCAATCCTCCCCCTTTTTCTTGGCTTAGGATCCTCTTTATAGAGCTAGAGCTAGAAGAGGTAGATATTTATTTCTAAAAGCAATATGGGACTAATTTCCCTTTGTAATCATAAAAATTTGAATAAAATTTGAATAAAAACAACTCTGTTATGACTCTGGTAAATTCTGGTAAAATCTGGCTATCCGATAGGAATCGAACGGTTCAAAAATCATCAAAATCGGATGCCTATCAGCCCAGATCAGCTCGAATTAAATTCTGGCCGTCCGATCGCGCTTGATCGAGGAAATCTGGCCGCAAATCGCGCTTCGGGAGTCCTGATCACCGTCGGGAGCATTCTGGACCGTCGGATCGAAGCTGGAATCAGGCGCTGCCGTTTGATGGTGATCCGAGTGAAATTGGCAACCGAAAAAAATGCTGACCGTCCGATCTTAACCGCAATCAACCGCAGCCGTCCGATCGCGCAATTACTGTTCCCATGGACCGCGTAGACCGGCCGCACCGCACACCGCAACCAATCAACGCTTCTGTCACCGAGTGAAATGACCAGATTGCCCTGTGAGCCGCGATAAAATTTCTGTAGACCCTTTAAGGGTCTAGGTCCACCACGTGGCAGGCTCTGATTCGCCGGACTTTGCTGAGCTGGCGGTCCACGCCTGGATCGTAGACCGGCTGATGGCTTCAATGACTGAGTCGGCTTTGATGGCTCGGCTTGGCTTGGTGGCTCGGCTTGGCTTGGTGGCTCGGCTTGCGGAGCCGGTTGAGCCGTTTTTTTTTTTTATTTAATTTTTATTTATTTTATATTTTTTTAAAAATTCATATCTTTTTCATTTTAGCTCCGTTTTACTTGAAATTTATTTCGTTGTGATCAAAAAAATGAGCTCTTTCTTTTGATAATAAAATTTTATTTTTTAATTTTTATTTATTTTTTTATTATTTTTTAATTAATTTTTTAATTAATAAAAATATGAATTTTTCAAAAATTATATATAAATTGATTGATAATTCTTAAAAATTAATATAAATTAATTAATAAATTAATACTTTTATTGGTGAATTTACGATGCTTATCAACTCATCAAGCAAATTCAGATCTTAATTTGAGTTTTTTGAGTAAACCATTTTGAGATTTTGGGGGAATCAAATTCTTTATCTATAAAAGAGTGAGAGAAAAGAGAGAGAGGGAGAAAGAGAGAGAAAAAGGGAGAGAGAGAAAGAAAGAGGAGAGAGATAGAAAAAAAAAGTGATTTATGAGAAAATTAAAAAGGATTTTTGATTTTTCTTTGATGATCAAGACATCAATCAAGGAGCCTCTTCTTCTTCGCCAAGTTCTCCACATCAAGAGCAGCAGACAATCAATTTCAGCAATCAAACAGTCTAATTTCTCTATGCTTTTTATTTTATTTGTTATTTTTGAACTTGTTATTATGAACTAAATTTTATTTTACTAAGGCTAAGGTGTAGCCACTCTTTTGATGCAATATTCAGTATGACTTATTTTTAAATTTTATTCATGAGGAGTATATAAATCTGATCTTAATGCTTTTAGATTACTGGCCATCTTCTAATTGATCTGATGAACATAGATGTTACGGACCAAGTACATCTATGTTAATGCTTCTTGATTATATACCTTGTATTATGAATCAAATTAGAATTCATATGCATGCAGGAATTTTAGTGCGCTTTGGACGCAGCGTATTTTAATTAGAGGGTTTCACAAAACCTAATGCATTAATATTTATTTAAATTACACCTGGACCAAAGGATAATTAATAAATATTAATAGTTTTGCTATGCCTGGACCAAAGGATAGTGAATAAATTAGGAGACTCCACCGTCACATGAAATAAAATTAATCTAAAAATCTGAATATTGTATTGACTGAGTTGGTGAACCGATTGCCTTAGTAATCCATTGCTCTTGAATTTAAAACCCTAATAATTTACACTCTCTCTATTTAATTAAAAACTTTTAATTATTTTTTTTTATTTTCTTTAATTTCTTATTCTCATAAATCGATCTTCTAAATAAAGCATAGGAAAGAGCTTTTCAGTACTTATTTTCCAATCCTCTAGGGACGATACTCTACTCATTCACTTTATTACTTGATCGACTGGTGCACTTGCCATAGCTATAAATTAGCACGCATCAAGTTTTTGGCACCGTTGCCGGGGATTGTGTCTAAAATAATATTAAAATTTTGATCCTAGCTTTACTTTAGAAATTTATTTTTAATTTTTATTATTTAAAAAAAAAAAATTAGTGCATGACACGTACTGGACATAGTAACTTACTACCTCTAGATCCAGAAATTGAAAGGACTATTAGAAGACTACAACAAGAGAGAAACATGGCAGCTGAAGATCCTAACGACATCAATCTAGGATTGGATATGGTGACTGAAGGACAGCATGAAGCTATTCGATCAGTACATCATCCATTAAATGATTACATCACACCATCTGTAGCCGATGCAGCTTCGAGCATCAGGAGACCGCCTGTACGAGCAAACAACTTCGAAATAAAATCGGCGATGATCCAGATGATTCAATCAACTGTCCAATTCAGTGGACACGTGCATGATGATCCGAATGCCCATATTTCTAATTTTCTTGAACTTTGCGATACTTTTAAAATTAATGGGGTGTCGGATGATGCTATTAGATTAAGGTTATTTCCTTTCTCTTTACGGGATAAAGCTAAAAATTGGCTTCATTCTCTTCCTGCAGGTTCTATCACAACTTGGGATGTTCTAGCCCAAAAATTCTTAGCCAAGTACTTTCCACCTTCCAAGACTGCTAAGATGCGCAACGATATCACTTCTTTTATGCAGATGGACATGGAGACACTATATGAGGCTTGGGAGCATTTCAAGGAACTGCTGAGGAGATGTCCACATCATCAACTATCCGTATGGCTTCAGGTACAAACTTTCTATAATGGTTTATCTCCTACTAATCGATCTATGATTGATGCAGCAGCAGGAGGAACCATTAATCAAAAAATGGAGGAAGAAGCCTTCGATCTGATCGATGAGATGGCATCAAATAGCTATCAATGGCAGACAGAGCGCATGATGCCAAAAAGACTAGCAGCTGTGCAGGGAGTAGATTGCGTGCCAACTTTACTAGCTGAAATTGCAGCCCTTAGAGCCGAAGTCAACAACTTAAAAGGAACAGCTATGCATGTTCAGAGCATTACTTGTGACCTGTGTGGAGGAGGACATGATACGAGCAATTGCCAGATAGGTAATCCTTTTGCTAAAACAACTGATACAGCTAATTATATTGGTAATTTTTTCAGGCCGCAACAAAATAATCCCTACTCCAACACATACAATCAAGGGTGGAGGCAGCACCCAAATTTCTCATGGAGCAATCAAAATGCAGCACAACAGCCACCCCCGGGATTCCAAGTACCTGAAAAGAAGTCCAACATGGAAGAGCTGATGGTCAAATTTATGCAAAACCAAGAAGCAACTATAAAAAATTTGGAAGCCAAACTTAGGCAGGACCAAACAGCAGCAATTCGAAACTTGGAGATGCAAATAGGTCAAATGGCTAAGATAATCTCCGAGAGACCTCAAGGATCCTTGCCAAGCAATACGGAGACAAATCCAAGGGAGCAAGTCAATGCTATCACCTTAAGAAGTGGTACAAAGCTGGAGGAGCCACATCAGAAGAATGAGACTGAAGAGCCAACTACAAATAAGGAACCATCAACTCAAATTCGTCAGTCACCAAAACAACCAGCAGATGGATGGTCTCCAGGTATACAATTTGCTGATCCAAATGTGAAGCCCTACGTGCCGCCACTACCATTCCCAGAGAGACAAATACAGCATCCAGATAAGGAATTTTCTAACTTTTTCAAAATTTTAAAGAATTTACATATTAATATTCCTTTTGTAGATGCTATTACTCAAATGCCCAGGTATGCCAAGTTTCTCAAAGAAATCCTAACAAATAAGAAAAAGCTGAAGGAGCATGAGAGAATAAATTTGAATGAAGAATGCTCAGCAATACTTCAAAATAAATTACCACAGAAGCTAAAAGATCCAGGGAGTTTTACTATCCCCTGCATTATTGGTGATTGTAGTTTTGATAAAGTTTTATGTGATTTAGGAGCAAGCATTAATCTCATGCCTTTTTCTATTTTCAGAAAGCTGGGTCTAGGAGAACCAAAGCCTACCACTATTACTCTTCAATTAGCCGATAGATCCATTAAATATCCAAGAGGTATAGTGGAGGATGTCTTGGTAAAGGTAAACAAGTTTATTTTTCCTGTTGATTTTATTGTTCTTGATATGGAAGAAGATTATGATGTACCCCTTATTTTAGGGAGACCCTTTTTAGCTACTGGAGGAGCTTTAATAGATGTTCAACAAGAAAAATTAATTCTTAGAGTCCAAGATGAACAAGTTACTTTTAATGTTTTCAAAGATACTAAACATCCTGATGATAATCAAACTTGTTTTTTAATTGATATTATTGACAATCCATTATATGAGAATTCTGTAGAAAATAGGTTTGAGACTATAAAAGCAAGCAATGTCAAATTGAAAGAAGACTCGATCAAACATGAAAGTATTCCAATTGAAGTGGCACCGGATTGATCCACTTTAGAACTTAAAGAAAGTCAAGCTGAAGACTATAAATCAGAACTACTAGATAGGTTGTTTCTTTTCTTTTTAGTTTTGATCATTTTTCTTTTCTTTTATTTTTCAGTAATTTATTGTTGCTCTTTTACTGCTCTGGTGTGTATTTTTAATTTTGCAGAAAAATCAATGAGAACTCAAGCAAAATTTCAAAGCTCCAAAGAACCAGACTGAATAAAATCAGGTGTATTCCTTCCTGTCCTTTATTACATCCTTTATTTTTCTTTCTCCTTTAAGATAATGTAGAACAATAATTAATAAAAAAAAAAAATCATGTGTCAAGAAGAAAATCTTGAGCAAGATAAACTGGATAAGTGATAAAAGATAGAATTATTTGCTAATGAATGTAATGAGTTAAAGAAGTAGATTAGTTGGTCAACTTTTAGCAGCCTACTTAGGTCATTAAAAGATTATTAGCACTTTTTATTGCACATGCACACTAACAAGGCAAAGTAGGTATTGATTATAAGGCCAACTGAGGATTCAATTATCACTGAAAATTGGTAATTAATATACATTCTAATCAAAGAAACTTGAATTTAAGGAAAGAGCTACCTGCCTATAAATAAAGTGCAAAAGACAGAGTATATGTGGATTGCCCAAAGCCTAGTAACTGGGTCTCTGCACCTAGGTCAAGTGTGGAAATTCACGTAAAATGGTGAAGGAAAGGCCAGGATGCTCAGCACAGTAAAAAAAAAAAAAAAAAAAAAAGAAAAAAGAAAAGGCAGTGTGAAAGCTACCTTAATTCATGAGTATAAAATTGAGAATGTATAGAAAATTGACCAAAATAGGTGATAAGAGAGGATACTTTTGTTCTTTTAATTTAATACTGAAATGCTAAAGTTAGTCATCACGAACACAAGTGCTATAGATCTTTGATGTACTCTAAGAAAGTTTTTAATTGTATTGACTGAAAAATTTGCTTCTGAAGCTCAATGCTTAGTTAGCAGTATTTTCTAAACTTTTTGACCTTTAATCCTAGATTTTATCTTTATGATGGATAATCTTATTAAAATATGGTATTAAATAAAACATTGCTAAGGGACTAGCAATGACTAAGTTGGGGGGTGTGATAAGTGGTAAAAATATACTAATAAAAGTATTAAATTATAAAATAAATTAATTTATTTTATTAGAAATTGATATTTTTATTAATCTTATGTAGGAAAGAAGGCCACCAATGTGAAGATCTTATTTTTTTGGTTCTGATGAAAAAAATTTCAGGCAAAACGGACTTCAAACGAGCTCAGAATCGAATTTCAAAAAAAAAAAACCGCCGACGCAACGCTGACGTCAGGATGACGTCGGCATTTTTCGCGGCATACGATGGACCATCTGAAGGGTATTTTGGAAATTTCACAGCAAGAGGTGTGCTCTGATTGGCTGAAGAATGCGGCGGTCCATGCAACACCGGGCTCGCGTATGGTCCACGGAGGGCAATTTGGGAATTCTGGCTGATCCAACGAGCGGTTTTCACCGAAGCTTGATCGGATGGCCGAAAAGAAGGCACTGATGGATGGAATCCATAGCTCCCGATCGAGATCCAATGGTTGAGATTCATTCCGACGTAAAACTAAAGATCTGAAGGCTTATTTCAATACGATCGGACGGCCCAAATTTATTCCAACGATTGATCCAACGGCTGATATTAAATCCGACTTGATCTGGATTATTTTAAGGGGTTTTTGAGTGGTTTTTGGACCGTTTGATCACCATCCAACGGTCAGAATTATCCAGATCTTAATTTGAGTTGTTTTGGGAGTCTTAAACCTAGTTTTTTATGGATTTTGGGAGAAAATCAAATTCTTTATCTATAAAAACCTATGGTTGTCGTGAAAAAAAAAAAGGAATTAGAGAGAGACAAAGAGAGAGATGGGGAGAAAGAGAGAGAGGGAGAAAGAGAGAGAAAGAGAGAGAGAGAGAAAGAAAGAGGAGAGAGATAGAAAAAAAAAAGTGATTTATGAGAAAATCAAAAAGGGTTTTTGATTTTTCTTCGACGATCAAGACATCGATCAAGGAGCCTCTTCTTCTTCACCAAGTTCTCCACATCAAGAGCAGCAGACAATTAATTTCAGCAATCAAACAGTCTAATTTCTCTATGCTTTTTATTTTATTCGCTGTTTTTGAACTTGTTATTATGAACTAAATTTTCTTTTACTAAGGCTAAGGTGTAGCCACTCTTTTGATGCAATATTCAGTATGACTTATTTTTAAATTTTATTCATGAGGAGTATATAAATCTGATCTTAATACTTTTAGATTACTGGCCATCTTCTAATTGATCTGATGAATATAGATGTTATGGACCAAGTACATCTATGTTAATGCTTCTTGATTATATACCTTGTATTATGAATCAAATTAGAATTCATATGCATGCGGGAATTTTAGTGCGCTTTGGACGCAGCATATTTTAATTAGAGGGTTTCACAAAATCTAATGTATTAATATTTATTTAAATTATACCTGGATCAAAGGATAATTAATAAATATTAATAGTTTTGCTATACCTAGACCAGAGGATAGTGAATAAATTAGGAGACTCCACCATCACATGAAATAAAATTAATCTAAAAATCTGAATATTGTATTGACTGAGTTGGTGAACCGATTGCCTTAGTAATCCATTGCTCTTGAATTTAAAACCCTAATAATTTACACTCTCTCTATTTAATTAAAAACTTTTAATTATTTTTTTTCTTTAATTTCTTATTCTCATAAATTCGATCTTCTAAATAAAGCATAGGAAAGAGCTTTTCAGTACTTATTTTCCAATCCTCTAGGGATGATACTCTACTCATTCACTTTATTACTTGATCGACTGGTGCACTTGCCATAGCTATAAATTAGCATGCATCATAAAGCATTAAAAAGAGCTTTTCAGTACTTATTTTTCAATCCTCTAGGGATGATACTCTACTCACCTACTTTATTACTTGATCGATTAGTGCACTTGCCATAGCTAAAGATTAGCATGCATCAGCAAACTCTCATCTTTCTTCTCATATTTTAGAGAGTTTAAATTTCAAAGAAGAGAGCATCAGATCGACCATTAAAGAAGGATCAGCATAGTACTAGCATGCTGTGTTGATTTCCTATATCAGACTTCATATAAGAGATCGTAGGCTCGTGTGGACGGCTCCTAGAGGTTGGATGCATGTGCGGCTCATGACTTCATCCTCAAGCCCAGATCAACAAGTTAGAACGTCTAAACTTGCTCAGATAATAGTTATGATCTATAATCTTCATACCTATATTTGATGTAGTATAGATCTAGGTTGATTTGATCAATCTTTTTCTTTCTTATTTGATTTTAATTTTTGATTTAATATCATGCCTTAATCATATAATAAATTTAAGATCTAGATATTTACATGATTATTTAAATAAATTTTAGATTTATTTAAGTCTTCCACTATAAGATCTTGAAAAAATTTTAAGATCTACCTATAAAATCCTAGATCTGATTCTTTCACTTGACTATACCCAGAAACCTTTCAAACCTATATTAAAAATATAGGCAATCCGGTACCAAAGTATGGTGAATTTATTGCAATTCACCATGGTGATCTCAGATCGGAGAGACACTTATATCCACTGGCCTTAGCTAACTACTCTTGATAGTAGAGTGCTACATTGATCATATTCAGTATAGATGTACTTCTACATCCCACCTGAATGCCAAATCAGTATCTCCATACCACTTGATTACGAGGACAACCAATGCATATGGCATACAATGACCTACACTCGATAAATTATCATCCTTATTAATAACTCATCATTTAATCATGAATAATTTAAGAACCATTCGATAAATCCTTCTTTATCAATTGATTATGGTTCTAAGAACTTCATCATAATATAGAAGTTCATTTAAGGAAGATAGAACTTCTATGATGAATCAGCCAAATAACTATTATTATTAGATAATTTATATACTAATTTTAATCATTTACTACTTAGATAATTGACTTTAGGACATATTTTCCAACAAACTAGATTCTGAATATATAAATTTATGGTTCCCTGTCTGCTTTTGGTAGAAAGATAACAAAGCATAATTAATTGAGTTTTTACTTGAAGTTTCAAATAAGGCATAGGCTTCATCCTCACTCTTGCTTATAAATGCATCTCTACAGAATGTATCTACCATCTGTCTATAATGATCTCCTAAATCTTCATAAAAAGCTTAAACTATTTGCCACTTAGATAAACCATGGTATGGGCATTTTCTAAAAAGTTTCATAAGTCTCTCTCATGACTCATGAATTTATTCTCCTAGAAGCTGAGCAAATCCAGTAATGGCTCACCTCATAGTGATGGTTCTACCTATGAGATAATTTTTTTTAAGAAACTCATGTTGCAATTCAGCCCAAGTTTTGATTGGTCTTCCTATTGTGCCAAGTTTAAGGGCATCATCAAAAAAATTTTGGATTTTTACCATAAAGCAGATTTTTAAAAATTTATCTAGATACTTACAAGGATCTTCATTAATATTCTCATAGAATGATGGAAGCATCTGGATTATGGTCGACTTGATCTCATAGTGACTTGCAGGGATATTAGGTAAGTGGATATAAGTCGATGAATTATAGATGGAAGGAATAAAGTATTTCTTCATCTATCTAGATGGTTTTTTAGGATTTTTAGCTATTTAAGTATTAGGTTTAATATGGATAAGCCATTCAATTTTAGGATTAGGCTCAACTAAATCAGGAAAAGTAATCTCCTACTGTGAATATACTAGTACAACCCTAAGATATGGTTCAAAAAAATATTTTTTTATTATTTTTTATTTTATTAATTTTAATTATTTTATATTTTTTATAATTTTTATAATTTTATAATTTTATTATTATATTTATTTTTTATTATTTTTAAAAATTATTTTTAATTTAATTTAATTTATTTTATTTTATTTTATTTTATTTTTGGAAGAGAAGAGGAGAGAAAGAGAGGAAAGAGAGGAAAAATTTTAAAAAAGAGAACCTAAGGAGTCCTAAAGCTAAGAAGAGAGAAAAGAATTAGTTTTGATTAGATTGATGTTTTATTAGCAATCAAATTAGAAAATCAATCCTAAGTAAAAGTTATCTTAGATCTAGACAGCTCCTAACTATCAATGTTACTTTCAAACCCTCCAAGTAAAAGATCAACCACTCAACTAGTCAAGTAAATGTAAGATTATAGGAGTTTCCTCGCTACTTTTCTTAGATACCAATCAAACGACTAACTCTAATCTGATCCAACTTTTTGAATTTCTTATCCTAATAAGCTTGAATTCCTAGAACTAATGTCTAACTAGTTTTAAATTAAAGGCTTAGGTCAATAAGGGATGTTGGTTGGTTGTTTGTGGACCAAGAAAGGATGATAAAATTTTTACCTTATCTTAATTAATGGATTATGCCTTTAAATTGATTTAAGATGAATATGCACAATCACTTTCAAATAAGGGGTTATATGCAACTAAATTAGATGCATGAATGAATTGAACTTTAAAGGCTTACCTTGTCTCTAGCGATCACCAAAAAAAGAAAAAAAAATCTAATATGATGGATGCTCTAAGAAATTAGAATTTTTATTCTTGTCATAAAGCTTTTAATTAGATTTAACTAGATATTTTTTAAAATTAATTTAAAAATAAAATAAATAATATTATAAAAAGATGTAGAGTTAGGATTGATCTCATCAAACAAGATTGAAAGCTTCTTTTCTTATCTTAATTTTTTATTTTTTTATAAAATAAATAAAAAAAAGTTAGTAAGCAATATTTATAAGAAATTAAAGAAATCAAAAATTTTAGTTATAATTTATTTATAAAAAATAAAAAATCAAAAATAATTTAAGGCTCCTATCTTCTTCAATAATGGTGCCAAAAATTTGATAGACCGTGATATTGTCATTAAGATATTATGTTTATTAGTTTAATTTTAATTTTTTAATAATTAAAAATATATAAAAAATAGTAAGTTGGATTGAATACACAGAAAAGATGGTACTTTGATTTAAAATATTTAATTTTTATAATTTTTTAAAAAAAATAAAATTAAAATTAAAAAATAGAAATTAAAATTATATAAAATTAAATAATAAAAATTTAAATAGTATAAAAATAAATTTTGGATACTAAAATCTACTATCTAGATCTTAGCATCTACTTGCAATAAAAATAAAATTTATAATAAAAAGTAAAGAGCATGAATTTAAAAAGTAGAAAAATAAATTTTGCATTAATTTAAAGATTCAAAGATTAAATATATAAAATTAAAATAAATAAATAAATAAATAAAAACTAGAATAGGTGATCTTGATCTTGGATCGGTATTGGAATGAAGATGGTGTAGAAGATGAGCTCTTCCTCTCGACACCATCTATCTTGAAGCAACCATCAATGCAAGCGTGGCTCTATCCTATATCATAGCTTCATCTTGATCGAAGACAACTATTTTTGGAGGCCTAAGGGTGTTTAAATAGATGCTGGAGGGGAGAAATTTTGTGATTCCATCAATATGGGACTAAGGCAGAGATATTCGAGTGAAAATCAATTTAAAACATTGCCTAGGTTGCATTCAATTGAGTCTTCTATGAGTTCTAATGTTCTAGCCGTCAGATGGGAATCCAAAGGCTCAAAAAATACCAAAAAATAATATTTATCAGCCTAGATTCAGTTGGAATATCTCCTGGCCATCCGATCGAGTTTGATGGAGGAAATTTGATCGTTAGATGGAGCTCTAGGAGTTAGAATTAGGTCAGAAATGTTCGTCAGCCATTGGATCGAGTTTTAGAAGAGATCTAGCCATCGGATCATAGCCAAGAGCATTCATAGTTGTCAAATGGTGTACGGTGCTGGAGGATTTCAAATCAAAATAGGATTTAATCATGACCATTGGATCTGGACTAGCAGTGACCAGGATTGTCCGATTGTGCCATTACTATTCCTATGGATGGGTTGGATTGAGCTTCATGAAGACCGCAACGAATCAGCACACACTACGATGGTAAAAAGATTGAAGTGCCCTCTGGTCATGATCCACCATGAGATGCGTTGTTTTTTACGTGAGCCTGACATCATGGCTAGGCTGGCGGCTTAGCTTAGTGCACGGACTTGCTGAGTGGGCCATCTATAATAGGCTGGCTGGGCACGTCGGTTGAGTTGAGTGCACCGACTGAGCCAATTTTCTTTTTATTTTTATATATATTTTATTTTTTCTTTGAAGCTTCGCACCAGATCCAATTTAAATTGAATTTGCTCCAAATTTGCTTCATTTTAATCAAAAAATTAAGCTCTTTTTATTTATAAATATTTTTAAAAAAAAATAAATAAAAATAATAATTCTTAAAAATAAAAATAAATTAATCTATAAATTAATATTTTTATCGATGAATTTATGATAATTATCAATGAGGCTTGATCATAGGTAGCTCAGGCTCAGGAGCGTGCATCATAGGCTAAGGAGCATGCATCTTAGGCCCAACAGTGCGTAGACCAGGCCCAACAACATGCAGACCAGTTACAGAGCATCATGTATCTTATGGTGTCACAGCTCTCCACTCATCTTAGAGTTGATTTTTCGAGCATTCAAGATATGTTGGTTAGCGTTCCAACTTCTTTAGCTCCAGCTCCAGCCCCTCTAGCTTCTACTATAACTACTCTTGGTGATGACAAGATGTTTAGAGAAGATGATTTTGATTTAATAGATTTTTTATATATTTTTATTTTTATTTAAAAAATATTGTAATATAATTTGATCAGTAATATAATTTGAGTTTTATGTAAAATTTTTTATTCTTTCAAGTTTTAATTTGAATAATTATATATGAACTATATCTATCAGGTAAAAAAAGATAAAAAATAGTAAATTTAATTTTTTTTATTTCAAAGATCCATGGCAGCGGCTGAAAATCGCTACCATAGCTGATAAGTGGTAAAAATATACTAATAAAAGTATTAAATTATAAAATAAATTAATCTATTTCTTTATAAATTGATATTTTTATTAATTTTATGTAGGAAAGAAAGCCACCAATATGAAGATCTTATCTTTCTAATTCAGATGAAACAAATTTCAGGCAAAAAGGACTTCAAACAAGCTCGAAATTGAATTTTAAAAAAAAATAAAAATGGTCTGGTTCAAATTGGTTCAGCAGATCGTCCGGTTCGATCACACCCAGCAGACCAACCCGCTGACGTCAGCATTTTTTATGGCACACGATGGACCGACTTGAGGGTATTTTGAAAATTTCACATGAAGAAGCGCACTCCGATTGACTGAAGAAAGCAGCGGTCTACGCAACACCGGGCTCGTGCATGGTCTACAGAGGGCAATTTAGAAATTTTGGCTGATCCGACGGGCGTCTTTCACTGGGATTTGATCGGACGATCGAAACAAAGCACTAACGAATGGCATCCATAGCTTCCGATCGAGATCCAACGACTGAGATTCATCCCGATGTTAAACAAAAGATCAGAAGCCTTCTTTGTGCATGATCGAATGGTCCAGATTCAATCCAACGATTGATCCGATGGCTGGCATAAATTTCGACTTGATCTGAGATATTTCAAAAGGTTTTTAAGTGATTTTTGGACCATTTGATCAACATCCAATGGTCAAAATTATTCAAAATCCTAATTTGAGTTATTTTGAGAGTTTTAAACCTAATTTCTAAAGAATTTTGGGGAAAAATCGATTTCTTAGCCTATAAAAATAGAGGACCTGCTGTTGTCGTAAGAAGAAAAGAGTGAGAAAAAAAAAAGAGAGGGAGAGTGAGAGAAATAGAAAAAGAAAAAGAAGAGAAAGAGAGAAGAGAGGTAGAAAGAGAAAAGAGATTTTTGAGAGAAAGGAAAAGGATTTTAATTTTTTTTCTTTCGATAATCAGAACAGCGATCAAGGAGCTTCTTCTTCTTCACCAAGTTCTTCACACCAAGAGCGATGGACAATCAATTTCAGCAATCAAACAATCTAATTTCTTTATGCTTTTTATTTTATTTATTGTTTTTAAACTTGTTATCGTGAACTAAATTTTCTTTTACTAAAACTAAGGTGTAGCCACTCTTTTGATGCAATATTCAGTATGATTTATTTTTAAATTTAAATTTTATTCATGAGGAATATATAAATCTGATCTTAATGCTTTTAGATTACTGGCCATCTTTTAATTGATCTGATGAACATAGATGTTACGGACCAAGTACATCTATGTTATTGCTTCTTGATTATATACCTTATATTATGAATCAAATTAGAGTTCATATACATGTAGAAATTTTAGTGCACTCTAGACGTAGCGTATTTTAATTAGAGGATTTTACAAAACTTAAAGTATTAATATTTATTTAAATTACACCTAGACCAAAGGATAATTAATAAATATTGATAGTTTTGCTACGCCTGGACCTAAGGATAGTGAATAAATTAGGAGACTCCACCATCACATGAAATAAAATTAATCTAATAATCTGAATATTATATTGACTGAGTTAGTAAATCGATTGCCTTAGTAATACATTGCTCTTAAATTTAAAATTCTAATAATTATACTCTCTCTATTTCCTTAAAATTTTTAATTATTTTTTTATTTTATTTTTTAATTTCTTATTCTCATAAATCGATCTTCTAAGTAAAGCATAGGAAAGAGCTTTTCAGTACTTATTTTCCAATCCTCTAGGGATGATACTCTACTCATTCACTTTATTACTTAATCGACTGGTGCACTTGCTATAGCTATAGATTAGCACGCATCAAATTTTTGATGCCGTTGTCGGGGATTGTGTCTAAAATAATATTAAAATTTTGATCCTAGCTTTACTTTAAAATTTTATTTTTATTATTATTTAAAAAAAAAAATTATTCAGTGCATGACACGTACTGGACATAGTAACTTACTATCTTTAAATCTAGAAATTGAAAGAACCATTAGAAGACTATAACAAGAAAGAAATATGGCAGCTGAAGATCCTAACGATATCAATCTAGGATTAGATATGGCGATCGAAGGACAGCATGAAGCTATTCGACCAGTACATCATCCATTAAATGATTACATCACACCATCTGTAGTCGATGCAGCTTCAAGCATTAGGAGACCACCAGTGCGTTTAAGCAATTTGAAAATAAAATTGGCGATGATCCAAATGATTCAATCAACTGTCCAATTCAGTGGACACGTGCATGATGATCCAAATGCCTATATTTCTAACTTTCTTGAACTTTGTGATACTTTTAAAATTAGTAGGGTGTCGGATGATGCTATTAGATTAAGGTTATTTTCTTTCTCTTTATAGGACAAAGCTAAGAGTTGGCTTCATTCTCTTCCTGTAGGTTCTATCACAACTTGGAATGTCCTAGCCTAAAAATTCTTAGCCAAGTACTTTCCACCTTCCAAAACTGCCAAGATGCACAATGATATCACTTTCCTTATGCAAATGGATATGGAGACACTATATAAGGCTTGGGAGCATTTCAAGAAATTACTGAGGAGATGTCCACATCATCAACTACCCATATGGCTTCAAGTACAAACTTTCTATAATGGTTTATCTCCTACTAACCGTTCTATGATTAATACAGCAGCAGGAGGAACCATTAACCAAAAAATGAAGGAAAAAGCCTTCGATCTGATCGATGAGATGGCATCAAATAGCTATTAGTGGAAGACAGAATGCATGATGCCAAAAAGACCAGCAGCTGTGCAGGGAGTAGATTGCATGCCAACTTTACTAGCTGAAATTGTAGCCCTTAGAGCCAAAGTCAACAACTTGAAGGGAATAGCTATGCATATTCAGAGCATCACCTGTGATCTGTGTGGAGGACACGATACGAGCAATTGCCAGATAGGTAATCCTTTTGCTAAAACAACTGATGCAGCTAATTATGTTGGTAACTTTTTCAGGCCACAACAAAACAATCCCTACTCCAACACATACAATCAAGGGTGGAGGCAGCACCCAAATTTCTCATGGAGTAATCAAAATGCAGCACAACAGCCATCCTCGAGGTTTCAAGTACCTAAAAAGAAGTCCAACATGGAAGAGCTGATAGTCAAATTCATGCAAAATCAAGAAGCAACTATAAAAAATTTGGAAGCCAAACTTAGGCAGGACCAAGCAGCAGCAATTCAAAACTTGGAAATGCAAATAGGTCAAATGGCTAAGATAATCTTCGAGAGACCTCAAGGATCCTTACCCAGCAACACGGAGACCAATCCAAGGGAGTAAGTCAATGCTATCATCCTAAGAAGTGGTACAAAGCTGGAGGAGTTACATCAAAAGAAAGAGACTAAAGAGCCAACTACAAATAAGGAACCATCAACTAAAATTCATCAGTCATCAAAACAACCAGCAGATGGATGGTCTCTAGGTATACGGTTTACCGATCCAAATGTAAAGCCCTACGTGTCACCACTACCATTTCCAGAGAGACAAATACAACATTCAGATAAGAAATTTTCTAACTTTTTCAAAATTTTAAAGAATTTACATATTAATATTCCTTTTGTAGATGCTATTACTCAAATGCCCAGGTATGCCAAGTTTCTCAAAGAAATTCTAACAAATAAGAAAAAGCTGAAGGAGCATGAGAGAATAAATTTGAATAAAGAATGCTCAGCAATACTTCAAAATAAATTACCACAGAAGCTAAAAGATCCAGGGAGTTTTACTATCCCCTGCATTATTGGTGATTGTAGTTTTGATAAAGTTTTATGTGATTTAGGAGCAAGTATTAATCTCATACCTTTTTCTATTTTCAGGAAGCTAGGTCTAGGAGAATCAAAGCCTACCACTATTACTCTTCAATTAGCCGACAGATCCATCAAATATCCAAGAGGTATAGTGGAGGATGTCTTGGTAAAGGTAAACAAGTTTATTTTTTCTGTTGATTTTATTATTCTTGATATGAAAGAAGATTATGATGTACCCCTTATTTTAGGGAGACCCTTTTTAGCTACTAGAGGAGCTTTAATAGATGTTCAACAAGAAAAATTAATTCTTAGAATCCAAGACGAACAAGTTACTTTTAATGTTTTCAAAGATACTAAACATCCTGATGATAATCAAATTTATTTTCTAATTGATATTATTGATAATTCAGTATATGAGAATTCTATAGATAATAGGTTTGAGACTCTAAGAGCTAGCAATGTCCAATTGAAAGAGGACTTGACCAAACATAAAAGTATTCTAATTGAAGTGACACCGGATTGATTCAATTCAGAACTCAAAGAAAGTCAAGCTGAAGACTATAAATCATAACTACTAGATAGGTTATTTTTTTTCTTTTTAGTTTTGATTTTTTTTTTTCTTTTATTTTTGATAGGATCGCGATGTTGTCATTAAGACACCGTGTTTATCAGTTTAATCTAATTTTTTAAAATAATTGAAAATACGTAGATAGCAGTGAGTCGGATCGAATCCATAGGGAAGGTAGTATTTTAGATTTGAAATCTTTGATTTTTGAAAAGAAAAGAAAAATAATTTGAGTTTTGGAATCAAAAGTGAAGTCGGAAGATTAAAAATAAAAATTAGAAGATACAGAAATTTAAACTTGGTACTAAGATCTACTAATTAGATCTTAGCATCTATTTACAATAAAATAAAAAGTAATAATTAAAGTATAGAAATTAAATTATAATAAAAATAAAAAGTAAGAAATTAAAGTACAAAAATAAAATTTTTATTAATTAAAATTTTAGAATTAAAATACATGAAATTTAAAAAGAATAAAATAGCTTGATCTCTGATCTTGGATCGGCATTGGCAGAAAGATGGTGTAGAAGCCTAGCTCTTCTTCTCGACATCCGTTACTTCGAAGCAGCCTTTATCCCATAGCCTGGCTTCGCCCTATACCAAAGCTTCACCTTGATCGAAGATGTTGATTTCTGGAGGTCTAGGATCCTTTTTATAGAGCTAGGAGGGCTGGAGAGTTTGCTTCTAGGCAATATGGGACTAAGGGTCTCTTTGATCGTCAAAATATAAAGAAATTTAAATAAAAATTAGACTAAAAGAAGTTCTAGATGAATTCTACTACTTTGAATGAAATCTGGCCATAAATAAAAATCCAACGGTCCAAAAATCATCAAAATTGGATGAGTATCGGCCCAGATCAGGTCGGATTAAATTTTGGCCGTCGGATCGCATGTTGATGGAGGAAATCTGGCCACAAATCATGCATTAGAAGTCTTGATCACTGTCGAGAGCATTCTAGACCATTGGATCTTCATCACTTGGTTTTTTGGCCATCGGATCGTGCTAGATCGCTGATAGAATTTGAATTAAATCCGAAAATAACCACCATCATTCGATCTTGACCGTAATCAACCGCAGCCGTCCGATCGTGCAATTACTGCTTCCATGGACCATGTGGACCGACCGCACCGCACACCACAGCCAATCAGCACGTCTGTTGCCAAGTGAAAAGATCAGATTGCCCTATGAGCCGCGATAAATTTCTGTGGACCCTTTAAGGGTCCAGGTCTGCCACGTGTCGCGCTGTGATTCGTCGGTTTCTACTGAGCTAGCGGTCCACGTCTGGATCGTGGACCGACTAATGGCTTCATCGGTTGAGTTGGCTTTGATGGCTTGGCTTGGCTTGCGGAGCCGACTAAGCCATTTTCTTTTTTATTTAAATTTTATTTATTTTATTTCTTTAAAAATTCATATCTTTTCTGTTTTAGCTTTATTTTGCTCGAAATTTATTTCGTTGTGATCAAAAAAATGATCTCTTTCCATTGATAATAAAATTTTATTTTTTAATTTTTATTATTTTTTAATTAATTTTTTAATTAATAAAAATATAAATTTTTTAAAAATTATATATAAATTGATTAATAATTCTTAAAAATTAATATAAATTAATTAATAAATTAATATTTTTATTGATAAATTTATGATGCTTATCACACCCCCCAACTTAAACTTTGCTCATCCTCGAGTAAAGAAAGAATTTAGTTTTAAATACCTTTTAACTTTAAAATTTTGAATTTTACCTAAGCAGTTTTCAAAATGGCCATTGATATTTAGTAGAGCTTAAATGAAAAATATCATTAGGATATTAATACTTATCAATAGAAAAATTAAGTAAAGAACATTAAATTTTTTAGAACTTTTTCTAAATTATCCCACCTTTATCTCTAATTTGTCTAAACTTTCATATAGACAAGTATATTGCTATTTCCGTCTTTCATTTATTGATTTTTATTTTCACATTGTCCACTTTTTTGTGCGAATATCATTGCTTACTTAGGCAACGGGATTTGGTTACTCAGTGGAAAACCAATATTTTTTTTTTTAACGTTATACCACTATTGAGTGTCTTAACTCCTTAAGCTTTCTATTTGATCCATGTAGCAAGTCTTGGGCTAATGACTCTCAAACTAGTTGGCTTTAGGACGCTAGGTATAGAATACCCTTCGAACTTACTAGCTCGAATCAAACAGGCTACGAGTTAAGACTAGCTTTACAACGAGCTTCTTTGCCCTTCCCACCTTTTGATGCGAAACTCAATGCTTGCTTAGGCAAAGAGGCCCGATTACTTAGTGAGAAGTACTTGAAAACTATTTTATTAAAATATATATGAAGAAACGTATAGTTACCCTACACAAGCCTATAAAAAGTAGACTTTTTTTTGATGCTAGTAAAAATAATTAGAAATGCTCCAAGGAAAAACTTTTTTATTATTCTAGACTTAACTCTTTATTTGAATTTTCTTAATACTTGATTCCCTCAATATCTCACAGATTCTCTGATCTGTGCAGTCAATTTTTTTTTAAAAATGCTTAGTTTAATTCGATTCTTAAGTATAATCAGGTGTCTAAATACTAAATACTAACTTTTTCGAGGACTTAAAATTTTAAAATTTTTTATTTTTCTCTCCCCCCGACTTAATCGACATTGTCCTCAATAGAGAAGAAAAAATAAAGGATGTAATAAAGAACATGGAAGAATACACCTAACTTAGTATATTTTTGGTCCAGCACATGTCTTTAAAAATTTGAGCTCTCCCTCCAACTTATTTAAATTATTCTAAAAAGAAAATAAACTAAAAAGATAAATTAGATAAAAACTAAATATTGGGTTGCCTCCCAACAAATGCTAAGTTTACCGTCTTCAGCCAAACACAATACTGAAGGAAAATCCTGATTTTTCGGACCAGGTTCGTTCAGATCTGATTAGATCAAGAGATATATTTCAAAAAAAATTTTCTTTGATCTAGATCAAATCTGGAATGTTTCAGATCTGATTATTATTATTTTAAAAATTAAACAAAATCTAGATAAATTAAATCAAATTTAATTTACCTTGATATGGGTAATCCTATTATCCATTGATGATCCTGTATGCAGTGGAAGGTTCTGGATCTAGCCATGCAAGTACCTAGCCTCTACCGATATCCACTCGAGCTGGATCTGGAGATCCTCTTCTTCTCTATCACGTCTCCAAAAATTAGATCTGAATATGATCTGGAGGATCTTCAAAACTTCTTTTGAAGATCAGCAGTCGTCCTTTACAGCAGTGCAGCCTTCTAGCTTTCAGTCGTCTTTCTTTGATCTGGATCGCACCAACCAAAAATCCAAAACTCCTTTTGGACGTGGAGAGGAAGGGGAGAAGGTGGTTTGGCATGGAGGAAGAGGGGAGAGACAGTCTTGGGGCGTGGAGAATTGTGATTTAATCATATATTTTTTCTTTGAGTTGGGCGCAGGATCTTATTTATAGACTAACTGTGATCCAACTCCTCTTCTTCCCAACCAATCACAACCCTTTATGAAATTAGATCTAAATTTGATTGGTGGAAATAGAGTCCCCTGGATTCCTCCTTAGAGGGCACCTAAAACCAATCAAAGTTGGTTCTTAGGAGAACTCTAATTGGAATCCAAAAAAGAGATGGAGTCCCTATCCAATAGGGACTCCTAGGCGCCTCCAACTTGGGCACACGCCAAGAGTGGCCTGTGCCCTCTTCCTTGCCAGGTTCTGATAGGAGGACAGGCCCCCACCAGCTCTCCAATAGGTGCATGACATGTGGTCAAAAGTCAAAGTGTCAATGGTCAACATTTGACCAGTCAAAGATAGACTTTTGACCAAAGTCAAAGAACAAAAAATGGCAGGTGACCAAAAATGGTAGGTAATGTCTTACAAAATAAGACAACCTTTTTTAACTTAGACAACCTCCAATCAGACCATATGAAGGCCTCTGATTGAGTACAAACTCCTTTGGCTCAGTCAGGACAACTTATTTATGATAGCAAAAGAAGAACGTTAGGTTCAATCGAGTGCTAGCATGATTTTCTTAAACCTAATTAAATCTCATTCAGATCAATTGAACTGGATCAGTTCAATTGATGATCACCAAATTCAAACCCTTGTTTGTGTGACCCAGTTAGGTTTAGTTTTCTGTATGGTAATGGATATGTCATGATCTCTATCATCGACCATCATCGAAACTCCTTTTCGATGATCAAAACTCTTCTGATTCGAACAGCTAGAATGATCGATCATCTAAATCATTCTAATTGCTCCCAAAATCTACCAGTGAACCTAGCAGTATATTGGTGGCAACCCATAGAGCTGAATGCGAACCTCTGGTGCAGCTACCTGTGTGATTAAGTCCTTCTATCTTGAGCCCTGATCAAATTAGGTGTTAAGGTAAACTCGTCAAACCCTAGTTTCTATCATTATGATGTAATCATTCAAATTTGAGTCCGATGTTGAAAATCTAAATAGAAAACTCTTTCTATTATTTTACTCTGCCATGGCCATGGACTTCTAGACTTGATTCTCATGATTATCATAGGGTTGCTCCTCTTACCACCGAGGTAGATAGATTTCCATCTTGATTGCCATTCCAGTTCCTATAATGAACATGCTATAGCCAACATTACACCTCAGGATTCCATATGGCTTAGGAGACCAAGTAATGGTGTAGTCAAACTATAACACCCTCAAGGTGAACTGTCGATGCATCTCAGGTCAAAGAACCAGACACACTACTATAGCATCGAGTCGATCATTGACGAGAAGGTAGACTCCCTAATGACTGATCGAGGTGGTCATGCTCAGTGCCCTCATTCTCTAACGAGTACCTGTACTCTCTCTCTGGTGTCTCCATACCATAGATTTAAGACTCATCTATTAAAGAGAAGCGATTGTACATCAATCTTCCGAATCAATCACCATCCTCATGATGATCCTATGGTCGGGAGCATTTTATGAGTTAACAATGATTATTCATGTCTTAAATTTTCAACTCTTGAAAATATAAATTATCATTACTATTAACTCAAAGGATGTATCACAGATACTAAATTACACATATGTGATAGAAAAATAACCCATTTTATTGATATTAGTCAAAATTATAATTTTTGCCCCTAGAAGTGTATTACAAGTGTCAGCCAATTTCTGGCTTTAGCCGAGCACATATACTAATAATTTCTCACTTATCCTAAAAGCCAATTGGCTACAAGGTCTAAGTTCCCATCTTTCTCAAGGTAACTCCGTTCTTCTGCTTGCCTAACGGCTTTGTAAGTGGGTCTGCCACCTGTATCTATGGAGTTGACTCTCTGACCTCGACATAATCCTTCTCGAGGTAATCTCTCT
>QRFJ01001240.1:249608-299378 GCA_006176705.1 Cocos nucifera | reverse complement strand
CTCAGGTGTGTAGGCAAACATTTCTTGGAAAGATGAATACCATGGTCCTGAAGGGTATAATCTCCTCTTAGAGTTTTCCATACTAAACTCTTTAGTATTCCTCTATGTACATCTTTCGTGAAAGTCCTAGCATCCTATTCGGTCTATCCCTATAGACATAATTCCTAGAATAAATGATGCTTCACTAGGTCTTTCATGGAGAATTCCTTTAGACACCATATTTTTGATTGTTGTCATCATGGGAATATCATTCCCAATAAGGGAGGATGTCATCACGTACAAAATGAGGAAGACAACAGCGCTCCCACTGACGCTTTTTGAAGAACACCTGAGGAAATAGAATGCATGAGCAAGATCCCTTATGCTTCTGCAATAAGGAGCCTCATGTATGCCATGCTATGTACACGACCTGATATAGCCCATGCTGTGAGTGTCACAAGTAGATATCAATCAAATCCAGGTGAAGAACACTAAACTTTTGTGAAATGTATCCGTAAGTACCTAAGAAGAACTAAGGATATGATGTTGGTCTTTGATAACGGAGAACTCCAAGTCCAGGGATACACAGCCGTTGGGCCAATTAGCTTTAGGACAAGTGGGAGATTGTTAGATATATGTGCCCTAGAAGCCAGAATTGGTTGACACTTGTAATACACTTCTAGGGGCAAAATTATAATTTTGACTAATATCAATAAAATGGGTTATTTTCTATCACATATGTGTATTTAGTGTCTGTGATACATCCTTTGAGTTAATGGTAATGATAATTCATATTTTCAAGAGTTAAAAATTTAAGACATGAATAATCATTATTAACTCATAAAATGCTCCCGACCATAGGATCATCACGAGGATGGTGATTGATCCAGAAGGTTGGTGTACAATCGCTTCTCTTTAGTAGATGAGTCTTGAGTCTACGGTGTGGAGACACCGGAGCGAGAGTACAGGTACTCGTTAGAGAATGAGGGCACTGAGCGTGACCACCTCGAGTAGTCATTAGGAAGTCTACCTTCTCGTCAATGACTGACTCGATGCTGCAGTAGTGTGTCTGGTTCTTTGACCTGAGATGCATCGGCAGTTCACCTTGAGGGTGTTATAGTTTGACTACACCATTACTCGATCTCCTAGCCATATGGAACCCTGAGGTGTATGTTGGCTATAGCATGTTCATTGTAGGAACTGGATTGCATCAAGATGGAATCTATCTACCTCGGTGGTAGAGGAGCAGCCCTATGATGAATCATGAGAATCAAGTCCAGAAGTCCATGGCCATGGCAGAGTGAAATAATAGAAAGAGTTTCTATTTAGATTTTCACATCGGACTCGAATCGAATGATTACATCATATGACAGAAACTAGGGTTTGACGAGTTTACCTTAACCCTAATCTGATCGGGGCTCAAGATAGAAGAACTTAATCACACAGGTAGCTGCACCAAGAGGTTCGCATTCAGCTCTGATGGGTTGCCACCATATACTGCTAGGTGTCACTGGTGGATTTTGGGAGCAATTAGAATGATTTAGATGATCGATCATTCTAGCTGTTCGAATCAGAAGAGTTCTGATCCATCGAAAGGAGTTTCGATGATGTCGATGATAGAGATCATGACATATCCCATTACCATACAGAACTGAACCTAACTGGGTCACACAAACAAGGGTTTGAATCTGGTGATCATCAATTGAACTGATCTAGTTCAATTGATCTGAATGAGATTCAATTAGGTTCAAGAAAATCGTGCTAGCACTCGATTGAACCTAACGTTCTTCTTTTACTATCATAAATAAGTTGTCCTGACTGAGCCAAAGGAGTTTGTGCTCAATCAGAGGCCTTCATATGGTCTGACTGGAGGTTGTCCAAGTCAGAAAAGGTTGTCTTATTTTGTAAGACATTACCTGCCATTTTTGGTCACCTATCCATTTCTTGTTCTTTGACTTTGGTCAAAAGTTGACCTTTGACTGGTCAAATGTTGACCATTGACACTTTGACTTTTGTCCACATGTCATGCACCTATTGGAGAGCTGGTGGGGGCCTGTCCCCCTGCCAGAACCTGGTAAGGAAGAGGGCACACGCCACCCTTGGCGTGTGCCCAAGTTGGAGGCGCCTAGGAGTCCCTATTGGACAAGGACTCCATCTCCTTTTTGGAATCCAATTAGAGTTCTCCTAAGAACCAACTTTGACTGGTCTTAGGCACCCTCTAAGGAGGAATCCAGGGGACTCTATTCTCACCAATCAGATTTAGATCTGATTTCACAAAGGGTTGTGATTGGTTGGGAAGAAGAGGAGTTGGATCATAGTTAGTCTATAAATAAGACCCTGCGCCCAACTCAAGGTGTAATTTTGAAGTGATTAAAAGCAATCACAATTCCCCATGCCCAAGGCTGCCTCTCCCCTCTTCCTCCATGCCAAACCACCTTCTCCCCTTCCTCTCCACGTCCAAAAGGAGTTTTGGATTTTTGGTTGGTGCGATCCAAATCAAAGAAAGGCGACTAAAAGCTAGAAGGCTGCACTGCTGCAAAGGACGACTGCTGATCTTCAAAAGGAGTTTTGAAGATCCTCCAGATCAGATCCAGATCTAATTTTTGGAGACGTGATAGAGAAGAAGAGGATCTCTAGATCCAGCCCGAGTGGATACCGGTAGAGGCCAGGCACTTGCATGGCTAGATCCAGAACCTTCCGCTGCATATAGGATCATCAATGGGTAATAGGATTACCCATATCAAGGTAAATTAAATTTGATTTAATTTATCTAGATTTTATTTTATTTCTAAAATAATAATAATCAGATCTAAAATATCTTAGATCTGATCTAGATCAAAGAAAAAAATTTTTGAAATATATCTCTTGATCTGATCAGATCTGAACGAACCTGGTCTAGGAAATCAGAATTTTCCTTCACCTGGACCAAAGGGTAGTGAATAAATTAAGAGACTCCACCGTCACATGAAATAAAATTAATCTAAAAATCTAAATATTGTATTGACTAAGTTGGTGAACCGATTGCCTTAGTAACACATTACTCTTGAGTTTAAAATCCTAATAATTTACACTCTCTCTATTTTTTTAAAAACTTTTAATTATTTCTTTTATTTTATTCTTTAATTTCTTATTCTCATAAATCGATCTTCTAAATAAAGCATAGGAAAGAGCTTTTCAGTACTTATTTTTCAATCCTCTAGGGACGATACTCTACTCATTCACTTTATTACTTGATCGACTGGTGCACTTGCCATAGCTATAAATTAGCACGCATCAAGTTTTTGGCACCGTTGTCGGGGATTGTGTCTAAAATAATATTAAAATTTTGATCCTAGCTTTACTTTAGAAATTTATTTTTAATTTTTATTATTTTTTAAAAAAAAAAATTTAGTGCATGACACGTACTGGACATAGTAACTTACTACCTTTAGATCCAGAAATTGAAAGGACCATTAGAAGACTACAACAAGAAAGAAACATGGCAGCTGAAGATCCTAACGACATCAATCTAGGATTGGATATGGCGACCGAAGGACAGCATGAAGCTATTCGACCAGTACATCATCCATTAAATGATTACATCACACCATCTGTAGCCGATGCAGCTTCGAGCATCAGGAGACCGCCTGTACGAGCAAACAACTTCGAAATAAAATCGACGATGATCCAGATGATTCAATCAACTATCCAATTCAGTGGACACGTGCATGATGATCCGAATGCCCATATTTCTAATTTTCTTGAACTTTGTGATACTTTTAAAATTAATGGGGTGTCGGATGATGCTATTAGATTAAGGTTATTTCCTTTCTCTTTATGGGACAAAGCTAAAAGTTGGCTTCATTCTCTTCCTGCAGGTTCTATCACAACTTGGGATGTCCTAGCCCAAAAATTCTTAGCCAAGTACTTTCCACCTTCCAAGACTGCCAAGATGCGCAACGATATCACTTCTTTTATGCAGATGGACATGGAGACACTATATGAGGCTTGGGAGCATTTCAAGGAAACTGCTGAGGAGATGTCCACATCATCAACTACCCGTATGGCTTTAGGTACAAACTTTCTATAATGGTTTATCTCCTACTAATCATTCTATGATTGATGCAGCAGCAGGAGGAACCATTAATCAAAAAATGGAGGAAGAAGCCTTTCGATCTGATCGATGAGATGGCATCAAATAGCTATCAATGGCAGACAGAATGCATGATGCCAAAAAGACTAGCAGCTGTGCAGGGAGTAGATTGCGTGCCAACCTTACTAGCTGAAATTGCAGCCCTTAGAGCCGAAGTCAACAACTTAAAGGGAACAGCTATGCATATTCAGAGCATCACTTGTGACCTATGTGGAGGAGGACACGATACGAGCAATTGCCAGACAGGTAATCCTTTTGCTAAAACAACTGATACAGCTAATTATATTGGTAATTTTTTTAGGCCGCAACAAAACAATCCCTACTCCAACACATACAATCAAGGGTGGAGGCAGCACCCAAATTTCTCATGGAGCAATCAAAATGCAGCACAACAGCCACCCCCGGGATTCCAAGTACCTGAAAAGAAGTCCAACATGGAAGAGCTGATGGTCAAATTTATGCAAAACCAAGAAGCAACTATAAAAAATTTGGAAGCCAAACTTAGGCAGGACCAAACAGCAGCAATTCGAAAACTTGGAGATGCAAATAGGTCAAATGGCTAAGATAATCTCCGAGAGACCTCAAGGATCCTTGCCCAGCAACACGGAGACCAAATCCAAGGGAGCAAGTCAATGCTATCACCCTAAGAAGTGGTACAAAGCTGGAGGAGCCACATCAGAAGAAAGAGACTGAAGAGCCAACTACAAATAAGGAACCATCAACTAAAATTCATCAGTCACCAAAACAACCAGCAGATGGATGGTCTCCAGGTATACGATTTGCTGATCCAAATGTGAAGCCCTACGTGCCGCCACTACCATTCCCAGAGAGACAAATACAGCATCCAGATAAGAAATTTTCTAACTTTTTCAAAATTTAAAGAATTTACATATTAATATTTCCTTTTGTAGATGCTATTACTCAAATGCCCAGGTATGCCAAGTTTCTCAAAGAAATCCTAACAAATAAGAAAAAGCTGAAGGAGCATGAGAGAATAAATTTGAATGAAGAATGCTCAGCAATACTTCAAAATAAATTACCACAGAAGCTAAAAGATCCAGGGAGTTTTACTATCCCCTGCATTATTGGTGATTGTAGTTTTGATAAAGTTTTATGTGATTTAGGAGCAAGTATTAATCTCATGCCTTTTTCTATTTTCAGGAAGCTGGGTCTAGGAGAACCAAAGCCTACCACTATTACTCTTCAATTAGCCGATAGATCCATTAAATATCCAAGAGGTATAGTGGAGGATGTCTTGGTAAAGGTAAACAAGTTTATTTTTTCTATTGATTTTATTGTTCTTGATATGGAAGAAGATTATGATGTACCCCTTATTTTAGGGAGACCCTTTTTAGCTACTGGAGGAGCTTTAATAGATGTTCAACAAGAAAAATTAATTCTTAGAGTCTAAGACAAACAAGTTACTTTTAATGTTTTCAAAGATACTAAACATACCTGATGATAATCAAACTTATTTTCTAATTGATATTATTGACAATCCATTATATGAGAATTCTGTAGAAAATAGGTTTGAGACTATAAAAGCGAGCAATGTCAAATTGAAAGAAGACTCGATCAAACATGAAAGTATTCTAATTGAAGTGGCACCAGATTGATCCACTTTAGAACTCAAAGAAAGTCAAGCTGAAGACTATAAATCAGAACTACTAGATAGGTTGTTTCTTTTCTTTTTAGTTTTGATCATTTTTCTTTTCTTTTATTTTTTAGTAATTTGTGGTTGCTCTTTTACTGCTTTGGTGTGTATTTTCAATTTTGCAGAAAAAATCAATGAGAGCTCAAGCAAAATTTCAAAGCTCCAAAGAACCAGACTAAACCAAATCAGGTGTATTCCTTCCTGTCCTTTATTACATCCTTTATTTTTCTTTCTCCTTTAAGACAATGTAGAATAATTAATAATAAAAAAAAAAATCATGTGTCAAGAAGAAAATCTTGAGCAAGATAAACTGGATAAGTGATAAAAGATAGAATTATTTGCTAATGAATGTAATGAGTTAAAGAAGTAGATTAGTTGGTCAACTTTTAGCAGCCTACTTAGGTCATTAAAAGATTATTAGCACTTTTTATTGCACATGCACACTAACAAGGCAAAGTAGGTATTGATTATAAGGCCAACTGAGGATTCAATTATCACTAAAAATTGGTAATTAATATACATTCTAATCAAAGAAACTTGAATTTAAGGAAAGAGCTACCTGCCTATAAATAAAGTGCAAAAGATAGAGTATATGTGGATTGCCCAAAGCCTAGTAACTGGGTCTCTGCACCTAGGTCAAGTGTGAAAATTCACGTAAAATGGTGAAGGAAAGGCCAGGATGCTCAGCACAAAAAAAAAAAGAAAAAAAAAAGAGAAAGGCAGTGTGAAAGCTACCTTAATTCATGAGTATAAAATTGAGAATGTATAGAAAATTGACCAAAATAGGTGATAAGAGAGGATACTTTTGTTCTTTTAATTTAATACTGAAATGCTAAAGTTAGTCATCACGAACATAAGTGCTATAGATCTTTGATGTACTCTAAGAAAGTTTTTAATTGTATTGACTGAAAAAATTTGCTTCTGAAGCTCAATGCTTAGTTAGCAGTATTTTCTAAACTTTTTGACCTTTAATCCTAGATTTTATCTTTATGATGGATAATCTTATTGAAACATGGTATTAAATAAAATATTGCTAAGGGACTAGCAATGACTAAGTTGGAGGGTGTGATAAGTGGTAAAAATATACTAATAAAAGTATTAAATTATAAAATAAATTAATCTATTTTTTTAAAAATTGATACTTTTATTAATCTTATGTAGGAAAGAAGGCCACCAATGTGAAGATCTTATTTTTCTGGTTCAGATGAAATAAATTTTAGGCAAAACAGGACTTCAAACGAGCCCAGAATTGAATTTCAAAAAAAAAAAAAAATCCGCCAATGCAACGCTGACGTCAGGATGACGTCAGCATCTTTTGCGGCGCACGGTGGACCAACCGAAGGGTTTTTCGAGCATTTCACAACAAGAGGCGTGCTCTGATTAGCTGAAGAACGCGACGGTCCATGCAACACTGGGCTCGCACATGGTCCATGGAGGACAATTTGGGAATTTTGTCTGATCTAACGGGCGGCATTCACTGAAATTCGATCGGATGGTCGAAACGAAGGCACTGATGGATGGCATCCGTAGCTCCCGATCGAGATCCAATGGCTGAGATTCATCCTAAAGTTAAACTATAGATCAGAAGCCTTTTTTCTATGTGATCAGATGGCCCAGATTTGATCTAATGGTTGATCCAACGGCTGGCATTAAATCCGACTTGATCTAGGTTATTTTAAGGGGTTTTTGAGTGATTTTTGGACCATTTGATCAACATCTAACGGCCAGAATTATCCAGATCTTAATTTGAGTTATTTTGGGAGTCTTAAACCTAGTTTTTGATGGATTTTGGGGGGAAATCTAACTCTTTATCTATAAAAACATGTTGTTGCCGTGAAAAAAAAAAATCAGAGAGAGAGACAAAGAGAGAGACAGGGAGAAAGAGAGAGAGGGAGAAAAAGAGAGAGAGAAAGAGAGAGGAGAGAGGTAGAAAGAGAAGAGTGATTTGTAAGAAAATCAAAAAGAATTTTTGATTTCTTTCGATGATCAAGACATCGATTAAGGAGCCTCTTCATCTTCGCCAAGTTCTCCACATCAAGAGCAGCAGACAATCAATTTCAGCAATCAAACAGTCTAATTTCTCTATGCTTTTTATTTTATTTGCTATTTTTGAATTTGTTATCATGAACTAAATTTTTTTTTACTAAGGCTAAGGTGTAGCCACTCTTTTGATGCAATATTCAGTGTGATTTATTTTTAAATTTTATTCATGAGGAGTATATAAATCTGATCTTAATGCTTTTAGATTACTGGCCATCTTCTAATTGATCTGATGAACATAGATGTTACGGACCAAGTACATCTATGTTAATGCTTCTTGATTATATACCTTGTATTATGAATCAAATTAGAATTCATATGCATGCGGAAATTTTAGTGCGCTTTGGACGCAGCGTATTTTAATTAGAGGGTTTCACAAAACCTAATGCATTAATATTTATTTAAATTACACCTGGACCAAAGGGTAATTAATAAATATTAATAGTTTTGCTATGCCTGGACCAAAGGGTAGTGAATAAATTAGGAGACTCCACCATCACATGAAATAAAATTAATCTAAAAATCTAAATATTGTATTGACTGAGTTGGTGAACCGATTGCCTTAGTAACACATTACTCTTGAGTTTAAAACCCTAATAATTTACACTCTCTATTTTCTTAAAAACTCTTAATTATTTTTTTATTTTGTTCTTTAATTTTTTATTCTCATAAATTGATCTTCTAAATAAAGCATAGGAAAGAGCTTTTCAGTACTTATTTTCCAATCCTCTAGGGACGATACTCTACTCATTCACTTTATTACTTGATCGATTGGTGCACTTGCCATAGATATAAATTAGCACGCATCACTCTCCTCTCCATGCCCAAAGGAGTTTGGGATCCAAGTTGGTGCAATCCAGATAAGAGAAAGGCGATAGAAAGCTAGAAGGCTGCACTGTTGCAAAAGGACAACTACTGATCTTTGAAAGGTGTTTTGAAGATCCTCCAAATCAGATTCAGATCTAATTTTTGGAGACGTGATAGAGAAGAAGAGGATCTCCAAATTCAGCCTGAGTAGATACCGGTAGAGGCCATGCACTTGTGTGGGTAGATCCAAAATCTTCCACTACTTACAGGATCATCAACGGGTAATAGGATTACCCTACAACAAGATAAATTAAATTTGATTTTATTTATCTAAATTTATTGTAATTATTAAAATAATAAAGATCAGATCTGAAATATTTCAGATCTGATTCGGATCAAAGAAAAAAACTTTTGAAATATATCTCTTGATCCGATTAGATCTGAATGAACTTGATCTAAAAAATCAGAATTTTTTCTTCAATACTTTCTACTAAGATACCTCCCTCGACTGCTGCATCGTCGATCCTATCTCAACCCTCCATCTCAAGGAAGCGCTACTGCAGTACTCCAGTACACTCTGCCTATCACATAACCATCAACACTCCAACCTTTCCATCAAGATCAATCAGCAAATCATGCACCAAATCCTTTCATCCTAGAAAAATCCCTTCTTATTAATCCTCTCAACCTCCACCTTCAACTCGCTGCTCCCGATTGGCCAAACCACAGCAATAACAAGATAGATTTGAGACATACCATGAAATTCTTATGTAGATTTTTGATTTCATCTTGTACGATGATAAGTACCATAAATTCATCAATAAAAGTATTAATTTATTAATTAATTTATATTAATTTTTAAGAATTATTAATTAATTTATATATAATTTTTAAGAAATTTATATTTTTATTAATTAAAAAATTAATTAAAAAATAATAAAAATTAGAAAATAAAATTTTATAATTAGTGGAAAGAGCTCATCTTTTTAATCATAACAAAATAAGATTGAAAAAAATAGAGCTAAAATAGAAAATATATGAATTTCTAAAGAAATAAAATAAAAAAATTTAAATGAAAAATAACATACGGCTCAAGCCACCATGTCGTACCAGTCGGCATGCCAAGCCATCCACGCTAGCCGACTCAAGCCCAAAAGCCATATGCCGGTCTATAGCATAGTGTGGACCACCAGCTCAGCAGACACCAGCGAATCATAACTTGCCACATGGTGGACCTAGACCCCTAAAGGGTTTATAGAAAATTCATCATAGCTCACAGGGCATTTTGGTCTTTTCATCTATCAATAAAAGGCGTTGATTGGTTGCGGTGCATAATGTGGCTGGTCCATGCGGTCCATGAGAATAGTAAATATGCGATCGTGCGGTGGTGGTTGTTTGCGGCCAAGATCAGACGGTCAAGATTTTTTTGATTGCTGATTTCACCTGGATCGCCATTGGATGACAGCGCTTGATTCCAGCTTCCATCCGACGGTCCAAAAGTCTCCCGATGGTGATCAAACTCTCAGGCGCATGATCAATGACCTAAATTCCTCCATCAAGCGCGATCCAATGGTCAGAAATTAATCCGACTTGATTTAGGCCATTACACGTCTATTTTTGGTATTTTTGGAAGCATCGGATCACCATCCAACGGTTAGAATTAAAAGAACTCAACTGGGGCTATTTTAGTCTGAATTTCACTTGGATTTCTTCCTATTTTTATGATTAAAACAACCCTTAGTCCCACATTGCCTCCAAAAAAAATATCTAGCCTCCCTAGCTCTATAAAAAGGACCCCAGGCCTCCAGAAATTAATATCTCTGATCAAGATAAAGCTTTGGTACAGGATGAAGCCAGGATATGGGTTAAAGGCTGCTTCAAAGCAACGGATGTCGAGAAGAAGAGCTGGACTTCTACACCATCTTTCTGCCAATGCCGATCCAAGATCAGAGATCAGCTTATTTTAATTTTCTTTTTTTTATGTATTTAAATTATAAAATTTTAATTAATAAATATTTATTTTTATGTTCTTTAATTTCTCTTTATTTTTATTATAATTTAATTTCTATATTTTAATTATTATTTTTTATTTTTCTACAAGTAGATGCTAAGATCTAACTAGTAGATCTTAGTACCAAGTTTACTTTTCTGCATAATTTAATTTTCACCTTACAATTTTAATTTCTGACTTTAAATTTTTTTTTAATTTTTTTTTTAAAAAAATCAAAGATTTTAAATCTAAAAATATTACCTTTCCTATGGATTCGACCCGACTCACTACTATCTATGCATTTTTAATTATTTTAAGAAGTCGGATTAAACTGATAAACACGGTGTCTTAACAACAACATCGCATTCCTATCATGTTTTTGGCACCATTGTTGGAGATTATTTTTGATTTTTGATTTTGATTTCCTTAATTTATTAAAAATAATTTCGGCAAATGCACCATATTTTTGGCACCATTATCGAGGAAGGCATGGACATTAAATTTTTGATCTCTTTGATTTTTCTATAAATAAATTATAAATAAAATTCTTATTTTATTATAAATATTGCTTGCTAATTTTTTTTTATTTTACAGAAAAAGAGGTTAAAGAACAAAAAGAACCAGGGCAAGTAATAAATTATTTAGTTTTGCTTGGTGAGATCAATCCTAACCCTAGTCCTTTTTATTTATTTATTTATTTTATTTAAAAATTAAATTTTTAAAAAATATATTCACTTAAATCTAATTAAAAATCTTATGATAAGATTAGAAACCCTAACTGTTTAGAGCATGCATCATATTAGTTTTATTTTTATTTTTATTTTTATTTTTATTTTTGATGATTGCTGGAGGCAAGGTAAGCCTTTCAGAATTCAATTAGTTGCATGCATCTAGTTTAAATTGCATAGAACCCTTTGATTGAAAATTTTTTTATGCATATTCATATTAAATCAAATTAAGGGCAACACCCAATTAAACAAGATAAGGTGGGGATTTGATCACCCTTCCTTAGCCCACAAACAACCAACCAGCATCCTGCATTGACCTAAGCCTTTAATTTTAAAATCAATTAGACATCAACCCTAGGAACTCGAGCTCAATAGGACAAGGAATCCTAAGAGTTGAACCAGGTTAGGATAAGTCAATTTGACTGGTGTCTAGGAAAGTGGTTCAGGGACGATTGGGCCCGAAGGAAGGTGGTTTCTAATTGGTTCCGTTCGCTTACCTGGCCAAGCATAATTGGTGTCTAAGGCAAGCAACGGGGGGACTCCCACCGACCTTACACTTACCTGGCTAGTTGATTGGCTAATCCTACACTTGGAGGGCTTGAAGGTGACCTTGGCAGTTAGGAGCTGTCTAGATCTAGGATAACCCTTAGTCAGGATTGATTGACCAACTTGATTGCTAACCAACATCAAACCTAATTAAACTTAATTCTTCTCTCTCTTCTTAGTTCTAGGACTCCTTAGGACCTCTTCTTTAGAACTCTTCTTTCTTTCTTCTCCTTCTCTAAAAATAAAATAAAATAAAATAAAATAAAAATTAAATTAAACTAACTAAAAAAATATTAAAAATGATAATTTAATTTTAAATTTAATTAATAAATAAAATAATTAATTTTAATATAATAAAATAATAATAAATATAAAATAAAATATAAAAAAAATTTTTTGAACCATACATTAGGGTTGCACTAATACATGCATACGGTAGGAAATTACTTTATTCTGATCTTAGTTGAACCCAACCATAATAATCAAATGGCTAATCTGAACCTAATAGTCCAAAAATTAGATAAAGTTGACCTTCTTGCTCAAAAAATAGATCAACTCCTAATCCTAGGTCAATAATCTTCTGTATAATTTACATCATCTTCTAATTATCAGGAGATTTGTTCAATCTATTCTAGCCCAACCCATCATGTGAGTGAATCTCCTATGACTGCACAGTTTCCACATTTTATCCAAGAATAAGTTCAAGCTATTCAAGGATACTCCAAATTGATTGACCCATTTTCAAATTCATATAATCCAGATTGGAGCAACCACCATAATTTTTCTTAGACATCCCAATAGACTCAAGCTCAAATCCAAATTTTACCTGTCCAAAACTATCAAAATAGGCCCCAATACCAAAACTATGCCTATAATAATGGCAGCCTAGTCAGTTTACCCAGCCACTACATCATAATCAGCCCTCATATCCACCTCCTCAATAGACCAATCTAGTCAATGATAGATTTAACCAACTTTAATAATTGATTCTGAACTCAACAGCAATCTATCGCCAGACTAGAAGCTCAAATAGAACAATTAGTTGAGTCTAACATAAGGAGAGAACTAGATCAACTACCGAACCTACCAATTTCAAACAACCCATCTAATGTCCACCAACCACCTGGACCAAGTTATCAATTTAATGTCTCACTTAAGAATCCTCAATTTGAGAATACCAAAGTAATTCCTGAACTTAAAAGCTATAGGATTCTTATGGACCCATACCAAGACCAGGTGAGAGAGGCTAGTACTGATGCTAGCCAAAATAAAAATTTAGAGGAACTGGTTAGTACTGAGACTAACCACATAGAAGAACCCGAGCCAGGAATTAGTACTGATGCTAGTTCCAGTTTAAATGAGATAGAAATAAGGGAAAAAGAGAATAGATGATTTACCCGAGACTTATAAACCTAATGTCCTATTTCCTTCAACCCTAGAAGCTGGTTCTTCTTACAAAAATCAAGAGGCATGTAATGAAATGTCAATGGAGTTGTTTAAGCAAGATCACATTAATTTACCTCCAGAATTAAAACCATCTTTAGTCACCATTCCAGCACCCATTGAATCAAACTTAACTCCTAATACAAAAACTCCATTCATGAGCATTTTAGAAGAACAAATAGGAGAAATTCTTAATAAACATGGGTCTGAGAATGGAATCATAAATTATATCCCTAAAATTAATAATGAATATATCAATAATGGATTATAAATCAACTTTCTGAGATTGGCAATCCAAAACCATTGAAATTTGTCAATCCAATATTCGACACAGGATAGTAAGCTGCATTGTGTCTGGCTGAAGACGGTAAACTTAGCGCTTGTTGGGAGGCAACCCAATATTTAGTTTTTATCTAATTTATCTTTTTAGTTTATTTTTTTTTAGGATAATTTGAATAAGTTGGAGGGAGAGCTCAAATTTTCAAAGGCATGTGCTGGACCAAAAATATACTGAGTTAGGTGTATTCTTTCCATGTTCTTTATTACATCCTTTATTTTTTCTTCTCCATTGAGGACAATGTCGATTAAGTTGGGGGAGAGAAAAATAAAAATTTTAAAATTTTAAGTCCTCAAAAAAGTTAGTATTTAGTATTTAGACACCTGATTATGCTTAAGAATCGAATTAAACTAAGCATTTTTAAAAAAAATTGATACACAGATCAGAGAATCTGTGAGATATTGAGGAATCAAGTATTAAGAAAATTCAATAAAGAGTTAAGTCTAGAACATAAAAAGTTTTTTCTTGGAGCATTTCTAATTATTTCTACTAGCATCAAAGAAAAGTCTACTTTTTATAGGCTTGTGTAGGGTAACTATACGTTTCTTCATATAAAAAATTTATTTTAATAAAATAGTTTTCAAGTACTTCTCACTGAGTAACCGGGCCTCTTTGCCTAAGCAAGCATTGAGTTTCGCATCAAAAGGTGGGAAGGGCAAAGAAGCTCGTTGTAAAGCTAGTCTTAACTCGTAGCCTATTTGATTCGAGCTAGTAAGCCCGAGGGGTATTCTATACCTAGTGCCCTAAAGCCAACTGGTTTGGGAGTCATTGGCCCAAGACTCGCTACATGGATCAAATAGAAAGCTTAAGGAGTTAAGACACTCAATAGTGGTACAACGTTAAAAAAAAAAAAAAAAATAAAAAAAAATTGGTTTTCCACCGAGTAACCGGATCCCGTTGCCTAAGTAAGCAATGATATTCGCATCAAAAAGTGGGCAATGTAAAAATAAAAATCAATAAATGAAGGATGGAAGTAGCAATACACTTGCCTATATGAAAGTTTAGACAAATCAGAGATAAAGGTGGATAATTTAGAAAAAGTTCTAAAAAATTTAATGTTCTTTACTTAATTTTTCTATTGATAAGTATTAATACCCCAATGATATATCTCATTTAAGCTCTACTGAATATCAATGGCCATTTTGAAAATTGCTTAGGTAAAATTCGAAACTCTAAAGTTAAAAGGTATTTAAAACTAAATTCTTTCTTTACTCGAGGACGAGCAAAGCTTAAGTTGGGGGGTGTGATAAGCATCATAAATTCATCAATAAAAGTATTAATTTATTAATTAATTTATATTAATTTTTAAAAATTATTAATCAATTTATATATAATTTTTAAAAATTCATATTTTTATTAATTAAAAAATTAATTAAAAAAATAATAAAAATTAAAAAATAAAATTTTATTATCAATAGAAAGAGCTCATTTTTTTGATCACAACGAAATAAATTTTAAGTAAAACGGAGCTAAAATGAAAAGATATGAATTTTTAAAGAAATAAAATAAATAAAAATTAAATAAAAAAAAAATGGCTCAAACGGCTCAGCCGCCATCGCAAGCCGAGCCACCAAGCCAAGCCAAGCCAAGCTCGTGCCAAGCCATCAAGCTAGTCGACTCAGCCATTGAAGCCATCAGCCGGTCCACGATCCAGGCGTGGACCGCCAGCTCAGCAGAATCCGGCGAATCAGAGCTTGCCACGTGGTGGACCTAGACCCCTAAAGGGTCTACAAAAAAATTTATCGCATGGCTCACAAGGGTAATTTAGTCTTTTCATCTATCAATAAAAGGTGCTGATTGGTTGCGGTGTGCGATGTGGTCCGGTCCACGCGGTCCATGGGAACAGTAATTGCGCGATCGGACGGCTGTGGTTGTTTGCGGTCAAGATCGGACGGTCAAGATTTTTTTGATTGCTAATTTCATCCGGATCACCATCGAACGGCAGCGCTCGATTCCAGCTTCCATTCGATCCGACGGTCCAGAAAGCTCCCGACGGTGATCAAACTCTCAAGCGCATGATTTGCAACGGCCAGATTTCCTCCATCAAGCGTGATCCAACGGTCCAGAAATTTAATCCGACTTGATCTGGGCTGATTACACATCCGATTTTGATGATTTTTGGACCGTTGGATTCCTATTGAATGGCAGAATTTTATCAAAGAGAGTCATATCAGAGCTATTTTAATTCAAATTTTATTAGATTTCTTTATATTTTGATGATTACAAAGGCAATTAGTCCCATATTGCCTTTAGAAAAAAATATCCAGCCCTCCCTAGCTCTATAAAAAGGACCCCAGGCCTCAAAAATCAACATCTCCGATCAAGGTGAAGCTTTGGTATAGGGCGAAGCCAGGCTATGGGTTAAAGGCTGCTTCGAAGCAACGGGTGCCGAGAAGAAGAGCCGAGCTTCTACACCATCTTTCTGCCAATGCCGATCCAAGATCAGAGATCAGGCTATTTTATTTTCTTTTTTTTATGTATTTAAATTATGAAAATTTTAATTAATAAAATATTTATTTTTATGTTCTTTAATTTCTTACTTTTTATTTTTATTGCAATTTAATTTCTACATTTTAATTATTGCTTTTTATTTTTCTATAAGTAGATGCTAAGATCTAACTAGTAGATCTTAGTACCAAGTTTACTTTTCTGCATAATTTAATTTTCACTTCATAATTTTAATTTCTGACTTCAAATTCTATTTTTAAATTTTATTTCTTTTTTTTTTAAAAAAAAATCAAAGATTTCAACTCTAAAAACACTACCTTTCCTATGGATTCGATCCAACTCACTACTATCTACGCATTTTTAATTATTTTAAGAAGTCAGATTAAACTGATAAACACGGTGTCTTAACGACAACATCGCATTCCTATCATACGACTTCTCCTTTCCTTTCATGCACCATCAAGCTCTAAAACTTGGCTCTGATACCATATTATCGTCCATAATATTTCAAGCATCATCTAGCTCTGATACCAAATTGTAGACCCATGATATTGCTTGAATGCCAATCATCCTTAACATCACAAGCACCGATATCATGTTGTGGAAGCTCCTGATATTTAGCATGGACCTAAAGAAATCTGTGGCATTCTCTATGGGCAGCAAACCACCGATTCTCCACTTGGATCTGTGATGGGGTGCCTCCCTCCTTAGGCTTGAGGGAGATGCCCCCCTTCTCTAAGGCTTCTTCAAGAACCCTAGGGTGGCAACTCTAAAGAGAAGAGAAGAAGAGAGTTGAGGGAGAAAAGGTCTGTATTAATTCCAACCTTGAAAACCCTAATACAATCTATATATTTATACATAGCCATTAGGCACGACCAAAAAACTGTCCGGCTAACCCAATACATGAAAGCACTCACCGAGCCCATGTACACCCATGTCTCTCATGCTCTCATCCTCTGGATCTAGACCTGACCCATACATGAATTAACCCCCTTAAGACCTCTCAAACCAGGACTTATGACCCCTAGGATGAACCCAGACCCTAGCCCAAAATAGACCCTCGCGTAACTCTGCCCATGCACTGAGCCGGCTAAGTTCCACTGGGTCGGCTCAGTCTAAAAGTGAGCTGACCCAGTCCTATGCCGTGCTAGCAGTCCCAAATGCATAGCTCTTTATTTTGCCTATGCACTGAGACTTAGATGACCAAGTTTTGGACTAAGCCGGCTAACCTACAGAAAATCTTCTTTTTGTAGTCTTGATTTTCCGACTTTAGTTCCTTGCTTCACCTTGTGTCCCAGATCTCGAAAACACCAACCAAGCCCCTGGAATCTCCGGAGCCAACCCCCTGACTCCTCCTATGGCCTTCCAAGGCTTAGAAGCACCATAAATCCTCACATTATCGATCCTAATTAGGTCATCCATATTGTATTTCAAAATACCAAATTCATCTCATGGATTATCTTGGCCAAGATTTTGCTATATTGAAATACAATGATGCATTCTTCTCCAACTCTTGGAGTGGTCAATCCCATCTTGATCACTCATCAACTTCATAAGTACTAGACTGTATCCAAAAATCTTTCATCACTAAATTAAAAATTTAATTAGTCCAGTACCAAAGCACAGTAAGTTGCTTGCAAGCCACTATGGTGATCTCAAGTCTAAGAGACACTTATATCTATATTCCATCAGAGCAATTCTCGACAGTAGAATTCTCTAGAGTTGATCATGTTCAGTGATGATGTATCTTTACATCTCACTTGTATGCCATACCAGTATCTCCACACTCCTTGGTTAAGAGGACAATCAATCTATATGGCACACAACGATCTATGTTAGATAAGTGCTATCATCCTAATTAACAGTGTATCATTTGATCATGAACAATTTAAGAACTAATCGATAAATCCTTTTTTTATCGAAACTAAATAGTCCTAAGGACTTTATCACAACAATGAAGTTCATTAGAAGATGTAAACTTTATGATTAAAATATCAAAAATATTTATTTTATTTATTAATAAATTAATTATTGAATTGCAAGATATGCTAACTGTTATATAGACTGATGATGGACTTTGGAACAATTTTCAACAACTCTCACTTATCCTAAAGCCACTCGGCCATAAAGACGCAGCTAATCATAATAAACAACACAATCACTCTCAGACTCTCTTGCACTCACAACACACAGGCCACAACCCCCACGACACGGCCTTCATATCGCCTGGGCATTTAGATGAAAGAGACCAACACCCCCGATCAGGTTCTTTCTTTTTTCGATTTCTGAAGAATCAAACAATTGCCTCAATCCCACGATCTCGTTCCCACTAGTTAAAAGCAGAAGCGTTATCGTGCTTCATCGACGGTATGCCTTTGGTTTTCTTTGCCTGAGCAACATAAGCACTCCACATATTTGCGCATGGAGCAGGGACTGGACTCAAAGGAGAGTGCTACTCCGAGCTCGATGATGAACTTTCTTAGCCACATAGCTTTCTTCACTGCATTTGATGCTTACGATTAATACTCCATCGTGCAATAGAGTCGACCACAGATAACTACTGCATGGAACTCTATCTTAGCCAGATGACTCTAACCATTTAGGATAAAGAGGGTATAACCCAACATAACTTCTACTGTCATCCATGGGTAATTAAAAAATAGAGTCTATAAACCCACAAGTTTTAGATTATAACTCTGCATTAAAACCAACCATTTAGTCCTTAATATTATTTTCAAATACTTCAAGATGGCTTAACTACTTTCTATTGATTTTCTTTTGGATCAAATTGGAATATGCTCACTACTCCGTAATGATGCTATGCCACATTTTGATCTGTACATTCATTGGCGTACATGAATATCCCATTTATCGAAGCAATGGGACTCTATTCATATGCTCTCTCTTCTTCAAGAATTGTCAAGATAATCCTTCCATAGATAGAGAAATTTCAGATGTCCCATTCAGAAATAAGCCTCTTCTATGGACCTTCTCTGATAAACCTCTTCAACTACGAGTTTTATTACGTGGACTAAAAATAACCCAATGTATCCTTCTTTAGCATTCTATCCTCCTATAGATGTTATCACCTAGGAAATAAGAGCCAATAGCAGATGCTATCATCCAAACGTCCTTAATAGAGAACTGAGATAGATAATAAACATTTTTATTCCTATATAATGCCAAGAAGGATGTCATTTTCGATATAGAGGAAATGTCATCTATGTACCAAGAACAAGAAATAACCAGCACTTATAGGCATATATCATCACTCGCAAAATATTAGGGGTTTCTCTCATTCTTAATAAAGCCATACATTTTGAATTCAGCCTTATCAAAAGCGGACCTCTCTTCAATGCCTTTCCAAAGTCTTAAATGCAAATCCTGTTCAATTCATAAATGATATCCTGAGTATTGCACCAATCTATTGGACTCCATCTAATGGAAATATGTGGAACCCCTCAATGCTGTATTACTATACACCTCTCTCGGTCAAACTCTCATATTCAGAAAAAAGTTGTTTTCACCCGATTCCATTTGCCATGGTCTCATAGTTCAGATGCGACTAACTATCGCAAATTATTCGAAATGGATTTGAGCATGCCACCACAAAAACTATCTCATCATAGACAATGAATACCATAATGCTGACAAAATATTCTATTGGCAACCAAATGGGCTATTATACGATCATCGCACCTTCCCACGATCCACTGCCTTATTACCACTTTTGCAAGACCCCTATCCACACCTAGTGGGTTTTATCCCTATCGACGATGGTCAACCAATCATCCACACATCACTGACATTCATGGATTCCATCTCAAATTTCATGAGCCAATCAAACACATTTTCCAATTTAAGAGAATCTACAGCCTTTGCATTGAATCCATATAGATGAGTTGAATCCCGTATCATTCCTCTCGAGTTCAATAGGATCCACGTTCACTGATCTCAACAGCACCAGAAAACGCCGACCAAGTAGAATATCTATCTGACTGATGCGGTACTCTACAAATTGCCTTAATGATGCGGGCTTACATTGAGTTTCGATTTGACCTAATCAATTCGATTCTAGTTTCAAGCAATAGATTGCCGATCTTTCTATCTGTTGAACTTCATTCAAGGTTCAACCTTAGAGGTATAGTTCATTCACAGGAAATAGTTATTTCTAAAAGATGCCTTAAGGTTGACGAATGCCTTTCCTTGGCCGCGTTGGATTTCACACGTTCAAGAATATTTCGATTAGTTTTCTTTGGGTAAGCAATGTCCTAAAATGTGCACTTATCAGACATGGGTTCCAAGTTATCTGATGATTACCATTTCATTATAACTAGAACCTTCCAATACCCTAAGATATGAAGTACTAGCTTACGTCCTATCCATCATCTCATTATAGAGTCTTTAATTACAGACCTCACTTGCGAATCTATTTAATAGATAGCAAGCCGGATTCGAGCTGACTCCTAGAAGGATAATCGATAAGCTGGCAAAATTCCATGCCTTAATCGACTATGTCTAATAGAGTCTGATCACTGCAGACTTTCTTCTCAGGAGACACCTATCGAGCCCAATTCTTATTTGCATATGGTATTTCTGAGGAGTCCATTGAAGAGAGAATTCCATTTTCTCTACTTAGGATATATGTGAGCAAATTCATCAGAAAGGTTATTTTCTCTCTTGGTCAGACCATAAGATTTTAATACTCTTTATTAGTTTATTTTTCTACTTCCACTTTTTGAAATCATTTGACATTTTTAAATGACTCCGACTTAATTTTTCATCAATAAACATTTATCCATACCTCGAAGATCATCTTATGAAAGTTAGTAAAGTTAGATATATTCCACCTCTGGTACTAGTGGCTCATTGTCCATATATTATTAAAATGTACTAGACCTAAGAGCTCTCGTGGCTCTCTCACCTTTTTCGAGTAAAAAGATGATTGTTCATTTTTTCGAAGAAGACAAAAGCATAGGATGAAAGGTGATACTCTAGCTCTCGCAATCACTAACCTCTTAGAGGATGTGGCCTCTTGAGTGTCGGAATCGCCTATTTATCCTATTTTGTTAAATTATGAATAGCCTACAGTGCCATAAGTAGATATCAGACACCATATCTAATCAGGATGCTTGTCAGTGCGAAAAGACTACATTAATAGGTTGTGATATCATATAAATTTTATTATCATTATCAAAAAATATATAATACCATTCCCCCAAATAGCATTACAAAATTCTTATCTTTATTGAAATCTGAATAAATCTGCGATTTGATTTCAGCCAATTAAGGCACCTACATAAATAATCGATAGATATCATAAGGCTAACGTATGATCACTAAAAGTAAACGAGATTTCAATTATGAACCGAATATCATATGGGGAACACAATATAATTTCAAGGATTCGTAATGATAGAAACTGAACTGATCTTCCATCTCAATCATTTCAGGAACCTCCTCACCTATGACTCAGTAATCTCCCTTTGACCTGCAACGAATTACAAATATGAATAAGGGCCCTACCCATATCCAATATCCCCTAATCAATTTATATTCATAAATAGAGGAATATATATCAAGAAGTGTATTAATATATATCACGACACATGCCCCATCAAGCCCCGCAATTACCATGATGGCAACATCATAAAGCTTCACCATATTAAAAGTATTTAATTTAGTAATTAATTTTATATTAATTTTTTTAAAAGAAAATAATATCAATCAACTTTATATCTATTAATTTTCCTTATAAAGAATTGCAATCATTTGTATCTAACTTAAAACATCTACTACTAACTCCATAAAAAATAATAAAAAAATACTAAATAAAAATTCATCAACAAATAAAATTTCTCATTCCAGTCCATATAGAAAGAGACTTCATTCTTTTTTAATCCACAACAAATCATAAATTTTCAAGCTTAATGAGACCATGAGCTAAAGAGGAAGATATAAAGATATGAACTATGTATGTATAAAAGTATAAAATACTAAAATGACAATAAAAGAAAACAGGGAATCTAAGCAGCTCTTGCATTCAGCGTATTGCCGACCACAAGCAACAAGCCGAATCACTTCATAGCCCAAAAGCCAACGCCCATACATATTAAGTATACCAACCTAAAGCCCGTTGGAATGACACTTTCGAGTTGCGGTTCTTACCTGATCCGATCGTCTTTGGACCGCCAGACCCTCCGCGCAGGCTAACACAAACTCCGTTGCCGACACCATCAGAGCCTGCCACCTGTGGTGGTACCTAGAGAGCCCTTCTAAAGGGTCTATAGAAAACTTTATTCACGCCTCATAGGCGCCATTCTAGCTCATCACTTCAATCTCAGATGACATAGAAGCTTCATTGTTGCAGGTGTGCGAGTGCGACTCCCGTCGCACCACAGCTCAATACACGGTTCTAGCGAAATCCCCCCATGGGAACAATGATTGCGCGATCGAACGGCTGCGGTTGATTGCAGTATAAGATCGGCCCCAAAATAACGGTCCAGCCAATTTTTCTCAGAGTTGGCAATATTCACTGGCAATCACCATCGGACAACGCATAGGCCTGTCCACCAGCTTCGATCCGATAGTTCCAGAATGCGCCCAGACGGTAGATCAGAATCCCCGAAGGCACGAACGTTGCGGCCAGATTTCCTCCATCAAGCGCGATCCAACGGCCAGAATTTAATCCGACCCGATCTGAGCTTGATCTGCATCCGATTTTGATGATTTTTGGACCGTTGGATTCCTATTGAATGGCTGGATTTTATCAGATTTATCAGAGATCATATCAGAGCTATTTTGATTCAAATTTTATTCAAATTTTGATGATTACAAAGGCATTAGTCCCATATTGCCTTTAGAAAAAAATATCCAGCCCTCCTAGCTCTATAAAAAGGACCCCAGGCCATCCAGAAATCAACATCTCCGATCAAGGTGAAGCTTTGGTACAGGGCGAAGCCAGGCTATGGGTTAAAGGCTGCTTCGAAGCAACGGGTGCCGAGAAGAAGAGCCGAGCTTCTACACCATCTTTCTGCCAATGCCGATCCAAGATCAGAGATCAGGCTATTTTATTTTATTATCTTTTTCTTTTTAAATTTTATGTATTTAAATTCTAAAATTTTAATTAATAAAAATTTTATTTTTGCATTTTAATTTCTTGCTTTTTATTTTTATTGTAATTTAATTTCTGCACTTTAAATTATTGCTTTTTATTGCAAGTAGATGCTAAGATCTAACTAGTAGATCTTAGTACCAAGTTTAAATTTCCTGCATCTTTTAATTTTTATTTTCAATTTTCCGACTTCACTTTTTTGATTTCCAAAATTCAAATCTTTTCTTTTTTCTTTTCAAAAAAATCAAAGATTTCAAATCTAAAAACACTACCTTCCCTGTGGATTCGACCCGACTCACTACTATCTACGCATTTTCAATGATTTTAAGAAGTCGGATTAAACTGATAAACACGGTGTCTTAACGACAACATCGCATTCCTATCAAGTTTTTGGCGCCGTTGCCGGGGAAGGAATAGATGCTATTTTTTTTCTTTGATTTCTTTGATTTTTTTTGTAAATTAATTATATTTTTTTTAATATTGCTTACTAATTTTTTTTATTTATTTTGTAGAAAAAAAAAGAGAAAATGAAGAAAGCATCAAATTTTGGTGAGATCAATCCTAACCCTAGTCCTCTTTTCTTTTTATTTATTTATTTATTTATTTTATTTTTAAATTAATTTAAAAAAATATTCATTTAAACCTAATTAAAAGCCTCATGATAAGATTAGAAACCCTAACTGCTTTAGAGCATGCATCATATTAGTTTTATTTTTATTTTATTTTTATTTTTATTTTTTTTGGTGATTGCTGGAGGCAAGGTAAGCCTTTCAGAATTCAATTAGTTGCATGCATCTAGTTTAAATTGCATAGAAACCCTTTGATTGAATTTTTTTTTTTTGCATATTCATATTAAATCAAATTAAGGGCACAACCCAATTAAACAAGATAAGGTGGGGATTTGATCACCCTTCCTTAGCCCACAAACAACCAACCAACATCCTGCATTGACCTAAGCCTTTAAATTTTAAAATCAATTAGACATCAACCCTAGGAACTCGAGCTCAATAGGACAAGGAATCCTAAGAGTTGAACCGGGTTAGGATAAGTCAATTTGACTGGTGTCTAGGAAAGTGGTTCAGGGACGACTTGGGCCCGAAGGAAGGTGGTTTCTAATTGGTTCCGTTCGCTTACCTGGCCAAGCACAATTGGTGTCTAAGGCAAGCAACGGGGGGACTCCCACCGACCTTACACTTACCTGGCTAGTTGATTGGCTAATCCTACACTTGGAGGGCTTGAAGGTGACCTTGGCAGTTAGGAGCTGTCTAGATCTAGGATAACCCTTAGTCAGGATTGATTGACCAACTTGATTGCTAACCAACATCAAACCTAATTAAACCTTAATTCTTCTCTTTCTTCTTAGTTCTAGGACTCCTTAGGACCTCTTCTTTAGAACTTTTCTTTCTTTCTTTTTCTTTCCTCTAAAAAAATAAAATAAAATAAAATAAAAATTAAATTTAAACTAACTAAAAAAATATTAAAAAAAAATTAAACTTAAAATTAATAAATAAAATAATTAAAAAAATTTTTAATATAATAAAATAATAATAAAAATAATATAATAAAAAAAATTCTAAAATTTTTATTTGAACCATACATTAGGGTTACACTAATACATGCATGGTAGGAAATCGCTTTTTCTGATTTAGTTGAACTTAATTGAATGGTTGATTCACATTAAACATAATAATCAAATGGCTAATATGAACCTAATAGTCCAAAAATTAGATAAAGTTGACCTTCTTGCTCAGAAAATAGATCAACTCCTAACCCTAGGTCAACAATCTCCTGCACAATTCACATCATCTTCTAATTATCAGGAGAATTATTCAATCTGTGCTAGTCCAACCCATCATGTAAGTGAATGTCCTATGACTGCACAGTTTCCATATTTTATCCAAGAACAAGTTCAAGCTACTCAAGGATACTCCAAATTGATTAATGACCCATTTTCAAATTCATATAATTCAGATTGGAGTAACTTTAATTTTTCTTGGACATCCCAACAGACTCAGGCTCAGACCCAAATTTCACTTGAGCAAAATTATCAAAATTATGCCTATAATAATGGTCAGCCTAGTCAGTTTAACCAGCCATCATATTATAATCAGCCTTCATACCCACCTCCTCAACAGACCAATCTAGCTGATGATAGATTTAACCAACTTCAACAATTAATTCTAACTCAACAGCAATCTATCGCCAGACTAGAAGCTCAAATAGGATAATTAGTTGAGTCTAACATGAGGAGAGAACTAGATCAACTACCGAACCTACCAATTTCAAACAACCCACCTAATGACCACCAACCACCTGGATTAAATTATCAATCTAATGTTTCATCTAAGAATCTCCAATTTGAGAATACCAAAGTAATTCCTGAACTTAAAAGCTATAGGATTCTTATGGACCCATACCAAGACCAGGTGAGAGAGGCTAGTACTGATGCTAGCCAAAATAAAAATTTAGAGGAACTGGTTAGTACTGAGACTAACCACATAGAAGAACCCAAGCCAGGAATTAGTACTGATGCTAGTTCCAGTTTAAATGAGATAGAAATAAGGGAAAAAGAGAATAGATGATTTACCCGAGACTTATAAACCTAATGTCCTATTCCCTTCAACCCTAGAAGCTGGTTCTTCTTATAAAAATCAAAAGGCATGTAATGAAATGTCAATGGAGTTGTTTAAGCAAGGATCACATTAATTTACCTCCAGAATTAAAACCGCCTTTAGTCACCATTCCAGCACCCATTGAATCAAACTTAACTCCTAAAACTCCATTCATGAGCATTTTAGAAAAACAAATAGGAGAAATTCTTAATAAACATGGGTCTGAGAATGGAATCATAAATTATATCCCTAAAATTAACAAAGAATTATATCAATAATGGGATTATAAATCAACTTTCTGAGATTGGCAATCCAAAACCATTGGAATTTGTCAATCCAATATTCGACACAGGATAGTGAGCTACATTGTGTCTGGCTGAAGACGGTAAACTTAGCGCTTGTTGGGAGGCAACCCAATATTTAGTTTTTATCTAATTTATCTTTTTAGTTTATTTTATTTTTAGGATAATTTGAATAAGTTGGAGGGAGAGCTCAAATTTTCAAAGGCATGTGCTGGACCAAAAAAAATAAAAATAAAAAATAAAAATAAAAATACTGAGTTAGGGTGTATTCTTTCATATTCTTTATTACACCCTTTATTTTTTCTTCTCCATTGAGGACAATGTCGATTAAGTTGGGGGGAGAGAAAAATAAATTTTTTTTAAAAAAATTTTAAGTCCTCGAAAAAGTTAGTATTTAGTATTTAGATACTTGATTATGCTTAAGAATCGAATTAAACTAAGCATTTTAAAAAAGAAAATTGATGCACAGATCAGAGAATCTGTGAGATATTGAGGAATCAAGTATTAAGAAAATTCAATAAAGAGTTACGTCTAGAACATAAAAAATTTTTCCTTGGAGCATTTCTAATTATTTCTACTAGCATCAAAGAAAAGTCTACTTTTTATAGGCTTGTGTAGGGTAACTATACGTTTCTTCATATAAAAATTTATTTTAATAAAATAGTTTCCAAGTACTTCTCACTGAGTAACCGGGCCTCTTTGCCTAAGCAAGCATTGAGTTTCGCGTCAAAAGGTGGGAAGGGCAAAGAAGCTCGTTGTAAAGCTAGTCTTAACTCGTAGCCTATTTGATTCGAGCTAGTAAGCCCGAGGGGTATTCTATACCTAGTGCCCTAAAGCCAACTGGTTTGGGAGTCATTGGCCCAAGACTCGCTACATGGATCAAATAGAAAGCTTAAGGAGTTAAGACACTCAATAGTGGTACAACGTTAAAAAAAAAAAAAAAAAAAAAAAAAAAACATTGGTTTCCCACCAAGTAACCGGGTCCCGTTGCCTAAGTAAGCAATGATATTCGCATCAAAAAGTGGGCAATGTGAAAAATAAAAATTAATAAATGAAGGATGGAAGTAGCAATACACCTGCCTATATGAAATTAGACAAATCAGAGATAAAGGTAGGATAATTTAGAAAAAGTTCTGAAAAATTTAATGTTCTTTACTTAATTTTTCTATTGATAAGTATTAATACCCCAATGATATATCTCATTTAAGCTCTACTGAATATCAATGGCCATTTTGAAAATTGCTTAGGTAAAATTCGAAACTCTAAAGTTAAAAGGTATTTAAAACTAAATTCTTTCTTTACTCGAGGACGAGCAAAGCTTAAGTTGGGGGGTGTGATAAGCATCATAAATTCATCCAATAAAAGTATTAATTTATTAATTAATTTATATTAATTTTTAAGAATTATTAATCAATTTATATATAATTTTTAAAAAATTCATATTTTTATTAATTAAAAAATTAATTAAAAAATAATAAAAAAATAAAAATTAAAAAATAAAATTTTATTATCAATAGAAAGAGCTCATTTTTTTGATCACAACGAAATAAATTTCAAGTAAAACGGAGCTAAAATGGAAAAGATATGAATTTTTAAAAATATAAAATAAATAAAAATTAAATAAAAAAGAAAATGGCTCAGCCGGCTCCGCAAGCCGAGCCACCAAGCCAAGCCAAGCCATCAAAGCCGACTCAGCCATTGAAGCCATCAGCCGGTCCACGATCCAGGCGTGGACCGCCAGCTCAGCAAAATCCGGCGAATCAGAGCTTGCCACGTGGTGGACCTAGACCCCTAAAGGGTCTACAGAAATTTATCGCGGCTCACAAGGGTAATTTAGTCTTTTCGCTCGACAACAGAAGCGCTGATTGGCTGCGGTGTGCGGTGCGGCCGGTCTACGCGGTCCATGGGAACAGTGATTGCGCGATCGGACGGATGTGGTTGTTTGCGGTCAGGATCGGACGGCTGTGGTTGCTTCCGAATTTTATTCAGCTACAGACATCACGCGGATCACCATCGGATGGCAGCGCTCGATCCAGGCGATGATCCGACGGTCCAGAAAGCTCCCGACGGTGATCAAACTCTCAGGCGCATGATTTGCGGCCAGATTTCCTCCATCAAGCGCGATCCAACGGCCAGAATTTAATCCGACCCGATCTGAGCTGATCTGCATCCGATTTTGATGATTTTTGGACCGTTGGATTCCTATTGAATGGCTGGATTTTATCAGATTTATCAGAGATCATATCAGAGCTATTTTAATTCAAATTTTATTCAAATTTTGATGATTACAAAGTTCATTAGTCCCACATTGCCTTTAGAAAAAAATATCCAGCCCTCCTAGCACTATAAAAAGGACCCTAGGCCTCCAGAAATCAACATCTCCGATCAAGGTGAAGCTTTGGTACAGGGCGAAGCCAGGCTATGGGTTAAAGGCTGCTTCGAAGCAACGGGTGCCGAGAAGAAGAGCCGAGCTTCTACACCATCTTTCTGCCAATGCCGATCCAAGATCAGAGATCAGGCTATTTTATTTTATTTTTTTTCTTTTTAAATTTTATGTATTTAAATTCTAAAATTTTAATTAATAAAAATTTTATTTTTGCATTTTAATTTCTTACTTTTTATTTTTATTGTAATTTAATTTCTGCACTTTAATTATTACTTTTTATTTTATTGCAAGTAGATGCTAAGATCTAACTAGTAGATCTTAGTACCAAGTTTAAATTTCTGCATCCTTTTAATTTTTATTTTAATTTTCCGACTTCACTTTTGATTTCCAAAATTCAAATCTTTTCTTTTTCTTTTCAAAAAAATCAAAGATTTCAAATCTAAAAATACTACCTTTCCTGTGGATTCGACCCGACTCACTACTATCTACGCATTTTCAATGATTTTAAGAAGTCGGATTAAACTGATAAACACGGTGTCTTAACGACAACATCGCGTTCCTATCAAATAACTTGCTTCTTTCTTTACCTGTTGGGGTCTAGGAAGGTAATGTATTGAGGACAGTTCCTCTTTCAATGCCCCCACTTCTTGTAAAAGAAGCACTTTGCTTGACTCATTTTGAGCCTTTGCTTCTTGATCTGGCCCTGCATAGATGTCCCAGCCTGAACTATCACCTTCTTACTCTTCTTCTTCTTGTTCTTTTTTTCTTTCTTAAATGGTCAAGAACTAGAAAAGGACCCTCCCACTAAGTTCACCAACTTCTTATGGAACTGGTGATCCTTTTCAAAGTTCTGAAGTAACCCTAGTAATCCATGGTAGTTAACTTCAAGCTTTGTCATTCTATAATAAGGAATGGGAGAAAAGACTTGGGTAATGAGTTCAAAATCATATCTTTCCCTAACTGCTTGTGCAAGGAAAAGTTGAGCTTGCTCAAATGCTCCATCAGCTCGATCATGTATAGTACATGATCAATGACTGAGGCTCCATCCCTCATTTTGGCATTGAAGATGGCACAACTAGTCTTATGCCTGTCAACATCATCGAGTGTGCCAAAAGACTCGTTCAACACTTGAAGCATATTTTTTGGCTTAGCAGACTCAAATCTATAATTGAACTCATCACTCATAGCTGCCAACATAATGCAACATACCGTGATTCGATCATTAAGCCACTTCTAGTAAGTGTCTCTGATTGTTCCACATGCATTAGGTGCTAGCTCCTCAAGTGCCAGATCTATTAGTACATACAAGATCCATGCGTGCTTCTAGACAATCTTCAACTTGCGATACCAGTTACTGAAGTTGGGTTCCACCAGTTTATCATTGTCTAACAATGATTGGAGTGAAAGGTAAGTAGCCATATCTACACAAAGGAATTGCTAATTGATTTATTAAACCTAAAGATTTGAACTTTAATCAAATGGTTCTCTTATTATTTTATTCAAATTGGTAGCCTCTACCTCCAATTCGAGGAATTATCCTAATTTTTTAGTAGATATTAGAATTCACATAGACTGTACATAAGCCCAACTTTGGTTGGTCAACCCATGTACATCTAAGGGTAGGTTCATAACCAATTATTTTTTTAAATAATTTTTAGTAAATTAATTTTGATCCAGTCCCTAATTAGTAGGCTTTAGCCTCCACTGAAAAGGTCCGATTAGGTTCAACTATTAACATGGTCATATTTGGTCCATCTAACCAATGAATGATTAAGCCCCACTTTGGTTAGTCAACCTAACCACCATTTTGAGAGAGCGGCCAAGAAATCATATTATGAATCATAATTCTATTAGTCGATAAGCACCAAGCCTTTGGGCCTCCAATGATTATCAATCTAATAGACCCATTGTCACCCACTTAATGGGAGGTCATGATCTAGTTATCCCCATAAATATTTTATTTTAAAGATCTAATAATTTTAAAAAATTTAATTAATTTAAAGAGAGTCAGTTTAACTAGCTAATCATGATCCTCCCACTGTCTTCACCAAGTTAGATTAAAACCATAGATAGGCTAGTCTAGGAGCACCTAAATCAATCACACTAATTTATCTAGCTGACATAGGTCAGCTTAAATTGTCAAGTGATCTAATCAAAATATAATTTCACCAAGAATGCCAGGTAAGTGAGATCGATGAAAGAGTCTACCAAGGCTTGCCTTAGATACCATCAAAAATGGCCAAGTAAGTGGGCTGCTAATTACAAACCACCGATCGAAGATGCCAGACCTATCTTAGATACCAACTGGTTAATTAGTTTCAATTAAATCAACCTAACAGTTTATGCTAGATCACGTAGCCAAAAATCAAGTCCATCTTAGTCTCGTTAAAGACATGGACTTAACCAACTATAGTTATTATAATTGATCTAGAGAATCCTTGATCTAATATAAGACAACTATTGATTAGATTTAGTCAATTTTCTAATTAAGTCCATTCTTTAATCTAACCTTAGGTCTAATCCAATTAATGAACCTAATTCCCACTAATCCATTAACCCAAGTGTTATGATTTGTGTTCTTAGGATCTTCAATTCATAATCGTAGATCCTAATCAAACAACTTTTAATTCTTAATTAAGTTTTGGACTGAGGATTGAGATTTGGCATTTCAAAAATAATTATTATTTTTATAAAATATTTTTACAACATGGTTCTACCAACCAAGTTGCATGTTTGTTCATAATCAATATGCAAATCATATAAATATGAAACTACTTTTAGATCTAATCTAAACATATTTTTGTAATTCAAGATTAAAATAATTTCAATATTAATCAACCATAAATCACTTTAGATCAAATCTAACATATTTATAATGATTAAAATTAGATTAAAATATTTTTAAATAAATCATAAAATTTTTTAGATCTAATCTAAAATTTTATGAAAAGAATTTTAGATCAGCACGTACTAGAACAACCTTTTCACTATAAAGGATAAACCTTACAGTAGGACAATCTTATAAGATCAGTCCATACAATCTAAAATATTTATTTTTAGATTTAAATAATTTTAAATTTAATAAATCATAAATAAATCTAGATCCTATCAAATTAATTATTGACTTACATTAGATCTACATGAACTAGGACAACCTTTTCACTATAAGAGATAAACCTTACAATAAGATAACCTTATAAGATCAGTTCGTATGATCTATTTTTTTAATTTTAGATTTAAATAATAGATTATAATTTATATATAATCTAAATTATTAATCTAAACATGCAAAAAATCTTATAATAAATAACAAAGCTCTGATACCAATTGAAGAAAATTGATCTAAGGTTTCAATATTAGATTGTGAAACATTTTTAGATCTATGCGGTGGAAGATATAAATTAACCATATTAATTTATAAATATATAAGAAATTGCCCTAGATATAGGATCCTATTATATGATTAAAGCATGCTATTAAATCAAAAATTAAAAGATGAGAAATACTTATGTTGATCATATCAACATCAGATATATTCTAGATCGAATCTAGATAACATAAAGGATATCGTATCACCCTTACCTTTGCAAGTCGAGTTTTTTAACTCGCTAATTCAGGCCTAAAGTTATTACTCCTAGCTGTACATGCATCCAGCCTCGATAGGTTGTCCACATGAGCCATCGATCATTTATCAAAAGTTCAATGCCCAAAAATCAACACAGTATACTAGTACTATGTTGATCCATCTTCAACAGTCGATCTAGATCTTTCTTCTTAAAAATATGGACTCTCCAATTTTCAAAAGTTGGGGAAGAAGACTTTTGAACCTAAGACTCCTCTCAAAAGCTCACAAATAATGGAGGAATAGATGTAGAAGAAAACCATAGAAGAAGACCCTCTTCTTCTTCTATGTTCTCTCACTTAGACACCTTGATTGGTGTCTTTACAATTCCCATGCCCTAAGCTTTTCTGTTGATCCTAGATTGATTTTGATGACAACAAAAGTATTTGAGTATAGATTGTATAATTATTAACGTGAAGGAAGTAGTGCAGGGTTTGCAGTACTACTTTCAAAAAAAATTTCAAAAATAGATAAAATATTGTAAAAAATTAATTAATCTAATTAATTAATTATTGATCATATTAAAATATTAATTTCTATACTAAGGATCTAAATATAATATGTATGCATTCATATAGATCTAAAAAATAAAACTATGCAGCATACTCTTTACTACATCTATCTGTTCAGAATATAATATCTTTTCGTTGGTAGTTGATCACTATAATCTGAATCTATCTAATAATGCTTTGGTATCGCACTGTAGCTGCACACATGTTTAGCCTCTATGGTTGGTCCACACGAAGCTCCTGATCCCGATCAGCCTCATTGGAGTGCTGGCTCCTCAATGAAGTCTTTGATGGCTGATCGTGATCGATCATTCACTTTCTAATTTCTTGGATGCTCCAAAAAATTAGAACATATTCTTTGGAGAATGCTAAGATGGTGTACAAAATTTGGTGGTGATCTGATGTTCATAGCACTCGATCTCTCCACTCGAACCTAGATTCCTAAATCTAGGATTTCACTCGACCCAAAAATCCTGATGCACTGAAAACCCTCTCATGCCCTCTCTGTATGGAGTTTTTCCATGAAACAAGTTTTAATGGAAAGATGGATTCTAAATCTATAAACCTTATATAGATTATATCTAAAGTTAGGTGTCCTTAGAGATGAAAATTAGATGAGAATAGAGGCATAAGGGAAAAATAATGTGCTATGGGACCCTGCTCACCTTCACTCCAATATTTTTTTTTGCCCAAAACCAATGCCTAATCACTTTCAAATTTTTATCATGGAATTCTTTACCCTTCATTTTTATGCAAAAAAATCCCCACAATTTATCTCATGAAAAATAAGTGGAAATGCCATGTGGAGTTGATAGGTTATGATTGGTTGAACTAGTTTCAACCAACTTCTAGTATTTGAATTCAAATACAAGCCTATCCAATTCCAATGCCCATACCACTTATTTCACATGTAGAAGGACTTTCCTTCTACATGCATGCACCATTTTTTAGAAAAATTGGTGACCATAAAGAGAAAAGGGTATGGAGATAAGGATAAGAGGGAGAGGGAGGTTTCAACCAAACCAACCTCTTTAAATTCAAAATTCAAAAGACTTTGAACTGGTCCAATGCTTGGACCAGGTCAAAGAGAGAAAGAAATGGGGCACAAATGTCTTTTCTTTGTGAGTGAAACTACATAAAAATAAAGGGGGGCATGGGTAAGGTAGAAAAGTCAAAAATGAGGTGGCGCATGGGGAGGTTTGAATTCAAATAGGGTTTGAATTAGTCCAAGTTGGTTTCAACCAAACCAAATTAATTCAAAACCAACTACACCAGATTAAACCCAACTCAATTAGGCTTAACCCAATCTATTTAATTCTTAATCAAATTAAAAATTAATTTGGTCTAGCCCATGATCAAATCAGGGTCAAATCTTTCACAACGATTAGGTCAACTCATGACCTAATCGGGTCAAACCCAATCGAATTTAATTCGATCAAACTTGATCAAATCCTCATCACTCAATCAAATTGAGCTAATCAATAGTCAAATTGCTAATTAATCTTTCAATAAACATAGAGTCCCAATCGGATGAGAGTCTGGGCAATAGAGTCCCATCACTATAAAACTCTCGAAGAGTCCCAATCCAGTGGGACTCTTGAATCCAATGTCCCAAATGAATGAAACTCATGATCATAGAGTTCCAGACCAGTGGGACTCTTGATCAAAGAGTCCTAGATGAGTGGAACTCAGAGTCTCAGTCCATCAGAACTCTAGATCAGCCATCATATTAGGTAGTAACTCCTATTGTGTGTGATCCCATAGGTTCGAATCCTAAGCCGGTAGCACAAAAACTGATTTTTTGTACCAATCAATGTGACTATCTAGCAATGGTACCCAACATTCAGATAGATCAAATTTATCGCAATGCATCATCAACAAACCTATGGAATATGGTTACCATATAATTCATCTCCTTGACCTCAACGCTCAAAAAATGACCTAGGGTTTAACTATCAACATTGGAAAATCATCTACAGTGTATTTTAAATTACAGTATCAATCGAATGGACTACCCCTACTGAGGTTTTGTTAAATTAAAAAATATTAATGCACTTGCTCCAACACTTGGAGGGGTCAATCCCATCTTGACATACGCACCAACTTCACAAGTACTTCACTGCACCCAGTAGCCTTCCATCACTAAATTAGAAATTCAAGTAGTCCGATACCTAAGTACAATGAATTGCTTGTAAGCCACCATGGTGATCTCAGGTCTAAAGGATACTTATACCCATATCCTCCATGAGCAACTCTTGACAGTAGAGAGCTACGTAGTTGGATCATGTTCAATGAAATGTACCCTTATACTTCACCTACATGCCATAATAGTATCTCCATACTTCTTGGTTAAGAGGACAATCAATACTTATGGCACATAATGACCTACACTCGATACGTTGTCATTCTGGATAACAGCATATCATTTGATCACGAACTAATTTAAGAACTAAATGACAAATCCTCCTTTGTTTAATCTAAATAGTCCTAAGGATTTTATCACATAAGAGTTCATTATAGAAAGATGCAAAAGTGATGAAATGCCAAAAAATAATTTTATTTATATTTCAAGTACATTTTATATTAAGCTCAACCATCTACAATCTAGATGATTGGCTTTAGGATATAACTTCTAATAACTTCCACTTACACTAAAGCCACTCAGAACAGTATCGAATACCCATCTTTCATTTATAATTGTTGAACTCTTTGATTCCAAGTGCCTTCATAAAAGGGTCGGCCACATTCTTCTTTCCATCGATCTTCTGAAGATTGACATCACCTCACTCCACGATCTCTCGTACAAGGTGGTAGCGATGTAGAATATGTTTGGTGCACTGATGTGTCTTCGGCTCCTTCGCTTGAGCTATGGCTCTAGTGCTATCATAGTATAGTAGAACCGGACCATCCAAGGAGGGTGCCACTCCCAGCTCGTCGATGAACTTTTGCAGCCACACAACTTCCTTTACAGCATTAGATGCCATGATATACTCCACCTTGCACACAGAATCGGCTATAGTATGCTATTGAAACTCTTCCAGTAGACCGCTCCACCATTTAGGGTAAACACAAAACTTGACACACTTTTGCTATCATCATGATCTGATTGAAAACTAAAATTAGTATATCCCACAAGTTTCACATCAGAATCTCCATACATAAGCCATTGGTCCTTAGTATTTCTTAATTAGTTAAGGATAGCTTTTACAACCTTCCAATGATTCTCACCTGGATCAAACTGGTATCTACTCACTACCCCTAATGAGTATGCTACATTCGATCGTATATATGTCATAGCATACATAATAGAACGCACTGTCAAAGCATATGAAATTCTACTCATATGCTTTCTCTCTTAAGGGATTGTCGGACAATCCTTCTTCGAAAGAGTAATTCCATGACCTATCGGAAGATAGCCCTTCCTAGAATTCTCCATACTGAACCTCTTTAGTATGGTATTGATGTATGTGGACTAGGATAATCCAAGCAACTTTTTAGATCTATCCCTATAGATCTTTATCCCTAGGATGTAGGAAGCTTCTCCCAAGTCCTTCATGGAGAATTGAGATAACAACCAAATCTTTATTTTCTGTAATGCAGGGATGTCATTTTTGATTAAGAGAATGTCATCTACATACAATACAAGGAATAGAACAATAGAACCGTTAACCCATTTATACATGCAGGGTTTTTCTCTATTCTTAACGAAGCCATACGTTCTGATTACTTTATCAAAATGCATGTTCCAACTCTACGATGTCTATTTTAATCCATAGATGAATCTTTGAAGCTTGCACATCTTAGACTCATCTATAGATGTGAAACCCTCAGGCTGTATCATATACACCTCTTTATCTAGTTCTGCATTTAGGAAAGATGTTTTTACATCCATTGCCAGATCTCATAGTCTAGGTATGCCACTATCGTAAGCATGATCCGAAAAGATTTAAGCATTGCCACTAGAGAAAACGTCTCATCATAGTCATTACCATAATGCTGACGATATCCCTTGGCAACCAGATGGACTTTATAGATTTCCACCTTCCCATCTATACCTTTTTTTGTTTGAAAATCCACTTACACCCAATAAATTTTACCCCTTTAGATGGATCAACCAGTGTCTATACACTATTGATCTTCATGGACTCTATTTTAGACTTTATGGCTTCTAGCCACTTATTGAAGTCAGACCTCTGCATGGCATCCTTGTAGGTGATCGAATCCTCATCATTCTCATCAAGTTCGACAGGATTACCATTCTGGACCAAGAAACAATAGTATCTATCCAGTTGATGTGGTACTCTACTAGATCTCCTTGGTGCCACTTCAATGTGCTCTGGGTTTTATCTTATCAAATTCAGTTCAATAGGTTCTCTAGAATGTGTCGATTCTTCCACCTATCAAACTTCATTAAGTTCAATATTAGAGGCAGCTGTTCCTTCACTAAGAAATTTTTTTTTCAAATAGATTGCTCTATTGCTGATGAACATCTTTTGTTCTTCAGCAAGGTAGAAGTAATAACACCTAGTTTCTTTGGGGTATCCTATGAACAAGCATTTATCGAACCTAGGTCCGAGCTTTTTTTGCTACAAATGTTTAACATAAGTCAGACATCCCCAAATCCTAAAGTGAGAGAGTGTCATCTTTCGCCCAGTCCATCTCTTATATGGAGTCTTTGCAACAGACTTGCTCGAAACATTATTCAAAATAAAATAGGCAGTCTCTAGTGCATAACCCTAAAATAAAATTAGCGGACTTGTAAATCCTATCATGGACTGAACCATGTCCAACAGGGTTCGATTCTTCCTTTCAGATACACCATTATGTAGGGGTGTGTTCCAGGAGGGGTCCATTATAAGAGAATCTCATTCTCTTCTAGATTTATCAAAAACTCGTTGGAAAGGTATTCACCTCCTCAATCAGATTGAAAAGTTTTAATACTCTTTCTAAATTATTTTTCTACCTCATTTTGATATCGTTTGAATATTTCAAACGAATCAGATTTATTCTTCATAAGATAGAAATACCCATACCTAGATAGGAAATTAGTAAATGTAATGAAGTAATAATACCCACCTCTAGCATATGTATTCATAGGTCCACATACATCAGTATGTACTAGACCCAAAAGTTCACATTTTCTAGTAAAAGGTAATTTGATCATCTTTCGAAGAAGGTAGGATGCACAGGTAGTTAATGATTTGCAATTATTGATATCAAGGATATTTTCCTTGACTAACCTATTGAGCCTATTCTTATTTATATGACCAAGCCTACAATGCCAAAGATAGGCATCAGTGACATGATCTAGTTTAGGGCATTTATTAGACGTGTACATTACACTAATAGGCTATGACAATACATATATGCCATTTCTCAATTATCCTTGTATTACTGTAACATCATTCATAATGATATTACAGTAATTTTTTTATTGATAAATAATAACCATCCTGAGCTAAAAGTCCAATAGATATTATGTTCATAATAAAAGATGGACAATAGTGATAGTCGCTTAAAATAATACTATTATTTTTGAAAAATAGTTCAAGAGTTTTCAATGCTAGGATTGAAACTTGACTTTCATCCCCAATATTAAGAAATCTATCACCATTCTAAAATTTTCTTTCTATTTGAAGTCCATGCAATGAATTGCATACGTGAATTAGACACCCGATATCTAATATCTAGATAGATATATCGCATATGAAAAAATTACAAGGTGTTATCATATAAGAGCCTTGACCAGCAACTACTTGCAAATTTTTTCTATTCAGCCTATTCAGGTCAAGAGGACAATTCCTCTTTGGATCTGTCTTATTAGGGTCAATGCTAGACTTCTTATTCTTAGATCTTAAATACTTGCCACTATCCAACAGTGAATGAAGTGGACTTACACTAGCCATTCTAATATCTGAAAGAAAAATATGAAATCTTATCAGTACTTGAATTAATTAATCATAAAGACTTGGACTTTAGTCTAAAGGTTCTCCTACTATTTTTAAAGAATTGGTAGCCTCTACCTTCAATTTAAGAAATTACACTAACTTCTTAGTGGATACTAGAATTCACATAGACTACACACGGGCTAGAGGAAGGCTCTAGCTAATCCGTGTGCATCTATAGGTAGGTTCATAACTAATTGGTTCCCTAAGTAATTTTTAGTAATTTAATTTTTATCCCAGAAACTAAATCAGTAGGCTAGGGCCTCCACTAAAAAGGTATAGTTAGGTCCATCCATTAACATGATTGAGTTCGATGCATCAAACTAATGATGACCAGGCCCAAGGAAAGCTTTGGCTAACCTAATCACCATTAAGAGAGTGCAAGTTAATCATCATATGGTGGATAGCAATTCCAATATCCAGATGAACACCAGGTGTAAGGCACCTCCAATGTGTTAGATATATATGTCCTAGAAGCCAGAATTGGCTGACACTTGTAATACACTTCTAGGGGCAAAATTATAATTTTGACTAATATCAATAAAATGGATTATTTTCTATCACATATGTGTATTTAGTGTCTGTGGTACATCCTTTAAGCTAATGGTAATGATAATTCATATTTTCAAGAGTTAAAAATTTAAGACATGAATAATCATTATTAAGTCATAAAATGCTTCCGACCATAGGATCATCACGAGGATGGTGATTGATCCAGAAGGTTGGTGTACAATCGCTTCTCTTTAGTAGATGAGTCTTGAGTCTACGGTGTGGAGACACCAAAGTGAGAGTACAGGTACTCGTTAGAGAACGAGGGCACTGAGCGTGACCACCTCGAGTAGTCATTAGGAAGTCTACCTTCTCGTCAATGACTGACTCGATGCTGCAGTAGTGTGTCTGGTTCTTTGACCTGAGATGCATCGGCAGTTCACCTTGAGGGTGTTATAGTTTGACTACACCATTACTCGGTCTCCTAGCCATATGGAACCCTGAGGTGTATGTTGGCTATAGCATGTTCATTGTAGGAATTGGATTGCATCAAGATGGAATCTATCTACCTCGGTGGTAGAGGAGCAGCCCTATGATGATCATGAGAATCAAGTCCAGAAGCCCATGGCCATGGCAGAGTGAAATAATAGAAAGAGTTTCTATTTAGATTTTCACATTGGACTTGAATCGAATGATTACATCATATGATAGAGACTAGGGTTTGACGAGTTCACCTTAACCCTAATCTGATCGGGGCTCAAGATAGAAGAACTTAATCACATAGGTAGCTGCACCAAGAGGTTCACATTCAGCTCTGATGGGTTGCCACCATATACTGCTAGGTGTCACTGGTGGATTTTGGGAGCAATTAGAATGATTTAGATGATCGATCATTCTAGCTGTTCGAATCAGAAGAGTTCTGATCCATCGAAAGGAGTTTCGATGATGTCGATGATAGAGATCATGACATATCCCATTACCATACAGAACTGAACCTAACTGGATCACACAAACAAGGGTTTGAATCTGGTGATCATCAATTGAACTGATCTAGTTCAATTGATCTGAATGAGATTCAATTAGGTTCAAGGAAAATCGTGCTAGCACTCGATTGAACCTAACGTTCTTCTTTTACTATCATAAATAAGTTGTCCTGACTGAGCCAAAGGAGTTTGTGCTCATTTAGAGGCCTTCACTTTGTCTGACTGGAGCTTGTCCAAGTCAAAAAAGGTTGTCTTATTTTGTAAGACATTACCTACCATTTTTGGTCACCTGCCATTTCTCGTCCTTTGACTTTGGTCAAAAGTTGACCTTTGACTGGTCAAATGTTGACCATTGACACTTTGACTTTTGTCCATATGTCATGCACCTATTGGAGAGCTGGTGGGGGCCTGTCCCTCTATCAAAACCTGGCAAGGAGGAGGGCGCACACCACCCTTAGCGTGTGCCCAAGTTGCAGGCGCCCAGGAGTCCCTATTGGACAGGAACTCCATCTCCTTTTTGGATTCTAATTAGAGTTCTTCTAAGAACCAACTTTGACTGATCTTAGGCACCCTCTAAGGAGGAATCCAGGGGACTCTATTTCCACCAATCAGATTTAGATCTGATTTCATAAAGGGTTGTGATTGGTTGGGAAGAAGAGGAGTTGGATCATGCTTAGTCTATAAATAAGACCCTGCGCCCAACTCAAATTAAGATTGGAAATCACAATTCTCCACACCCTAAGGCTGCTTCTCCTCTCCTTCTCCATGCCAAACCGACCTTCTCCCTCTTCTCTCCATATCCAAAAAGAGTTTTGGATCTTGGTTGGTGCAATCCAGATGAGAGAAAGATGACTGAAAGCTAGAAGGCTGCGTTGCTGCAAAGGACAACTGCTGATCTTCAAAAGGAGTTTTGAAGATCCTCCAGATCAGATCCAGATCTGATTTTTGGAGATGTGATAGAGAAGAAGAGGATCTCTAGATCCAGCCCGAGTGGATACCGACAGAGGCCAAGCACTTGCATGGCTAGATCCAGAACCTTCCACTGCTTATAGGATCATCAATGGGTAATAGGATTACCCACTTCAAGGTAAATTAAATCTAATTTAATTTATCTAAATTTATTTTAATTTTTAAAATAATAATAATCAAATCTAAAACATCCCAGATCTGGTATGGATCAAAGAGTAAAAATTTTTAAAATATATCTCTTGATCTGATCAGATCTGAATGAACCTGGATCGGAAAATCAGAATTTCCCTTCATAATGTCCACCCAGAAGATTGAACTCATTACTATTCACCTTAATAGGAGGCTATGACTCAGTTATCCCTATAATTTAGTCATTTTAAGGATCTAATAATTTAGAGAATTTAGGTTACTTATGATTTAATTATAAAAAGGACATGGACCAATTTCTCCCACTAACTTTACTAAGTCAAACCATCCTACTGACTTCAACAAGTCAATAGGTAAGGGCTAGGATTAATTTAAGTCCATGGGCACCTAATACAGTCTTATTGATTGAAATCAGTCAAACTGATTCCTAATGACATGGTTTTGCTCGAATCACCAAGTGATCTAATCAAACTTTAATCGACCATGTCGATCAGATAAGTGAATTAGGTTCAATCCGATCAACCTTAGATACCAACTGGTTAATTAGGTTCAATCTAATCAACCTAGTAATTTTGGACTCAACTGCATAGCCATAAATTAAATCCATTTTGATCTTGTTAAAGACATGGACCCATCCAACTAAAACTATTGAAGTTGAATCTAGAGTGTCCTTGACCTAATCTAAGTCAACACTTGGTTAGATTTGATCCATTACTTTTATTAAGTCCAATCTTTAACTAACCTTAGGTCTAACCCAATTTATGGACCTAATTCATCTAACCCAATAACCCACAAGTTTATGATTTATGACTTAGAGTCTTAATTCATAATTCTAGATACTAAATCATTATACTTAATTTTTAATTAAGTTTATGGGCTAAGAATTGGGGTTCGGCATTTCAAAAATATTTTTTAATTCTTGAAAGATTCTTTATAACTTAGCAATATTCACCAATTGAGTCGACTCACTTCAAAATTGAATGGCTCAATTCACAAACAACACTAGTTGTAGGGTTCAATCTAAAACTATGTACACTACATAATACTAAATCATGAATCAAACTTTAGATCCTATCTAAACATGCATTCATAATAAAAAATCAGATTAAAGTCTAATTTAATATATCATAAAAAATTAGATCTAATTTAAAAATTTTATGATCAACCACAAGATCAAGCATGTACAAGGACAATCTTTGCACTGTAGAGGGTAAACCCTACAGCAGGACAACCTGCAGTCTATGCAATCTTGATTTTAATTTTTAGATCTAATTAATTAAAATATTAAATTAATATTTAGATCAAATCTAAATTATCAATCTAAACATGCAAGCATATCATATTTAGCGAACCTAGCTCTGATACCATTTGAAGGAAGCAGTATAGGGTTTGCAGTACTACTTTCAAAAATTTTTTAAAAATAGCTAAAATATAAAAAAAATTAATTAAATTAATTAATTAATTATCAATCATATCAGAATATTAAGCCCTACACTAAGGATCTAAATATAAAATGCATGCATTCGTATAGATCTAAAAAATAAAACTATGCAGCAAACTCTTTACTACATCTATCTGTTCAAAACATAATACCTTTTCATGGGTAGCTGATCACCATAATCTAAATCCACTAGATAATGCTCTAATGTCATATCATAGCTGCAAACATGTTTGGCCTCTACGGTTGATCCACATAGAGCTTCTGATCTCGATCAGCCCCACTGGAGTGCTAGCTCCTCGACGGGGTCGTCGACCTCTGATCATGATCGATCATCCATTTTCTAATTTTTTGGATGCTTGAAAAAATCAGAACTCATTCTTTGGAGGATGATGAGATGGTGTACAAAGTTTGGTGGTGATCTGATGCTCACAACACTCGATCTCTCCACCCGAACCTAGATTCCCAAATCTAGGGTTTCACTCGGCCTAAAAACCCTGACGCACTGAAAACTCTCTCATGCCCTCTCTGTGTGGAGTTTTTCCATGAAACAAGTTTTCATGAAAAGATGAATTTTAAATATACAAACTCTATTTAGATCATATCTAAAATTTGATATCCTCAGAGATGAAAATCAGAAGAGAATAGAGGCATGAGGGAAAAGTAAAGTGCCATGGGATCCTGCTCACCTTCACTCCATGATTTTTTTCACCCAAAACCAATGACCAATCACTTTGAAATTTTTACCATGGAATGATTTCTCATTCTTTTCTATGCACAAAAATCCTCATAATTTATTGCATGAAAAATAAGGGAAAATACCATGTGGAGTGGATAGGTTAAGATTGGTTGAACTAGTTTCAACCAACTTCTATTATTTGAATTCAAATGCAATCCTATCCAATTCCAATGCCCATACCACTTATTTCACATGCAGAAGGACTTTCCTTCTACATGCATGCACAAGAACTTTCCTTCTGCATGCATGCACCATTTTTAGAAAAATTGGTGACCATAAAGAGAAAAGGACGTGGAGATAAGGATAAGAGGGAGAGGGAGGTTTCAACCAAACCAACCTCTTTGAATTCAAAATTCAAAAGAGTTTGAACTGGTCCAACACTTGGACCAGGTCTAAGAAAGAAAGAAAGGGGGTATAAATTTCTTTTCATCATGAGAAAAACTTACATAAAAATAAAGATGGACGTGGGCAAGGTAGAAAAGTCAAACATGAGGTGGTGCATGGAGAGGTTTGAATTCAAACAGTATTTGAATTTGTCCAAGTTGGTTTCAACCAAATCAAATTAATTCAAAATCAACTAGACTAGATTAAACCCAACCCAATTAGGCTTAATCCAACCTATTTAATTCTTAATTAAATTAAAAATTAGTTTGATCCAGCCCCTGATCAAATCAAGGTCAAATCTCCCATAACGATTAGGTCAACTCCTGACCAAATTGGGTCAAATCCTATCAAATTCAATTCAATCAAATTTGATCAAAACCTCATCACTTAATCAAATTGAGCTAATCAATAATTAAATTATTAATTAATTCTTCAATAAATATAGAATCCTAATCAAGTAGGATTCTAGGCTATAGATTTTCTTCACTATGAAACTCTCGAAGAGTTCCAATTCAGTGGGACTCTTGAATCCAGTGCTCCAAATGAATGAAACTCATGATCATAGAGTTTCAAACTAGTAAAACTCTTGATCAGAGAGTTTTAGATGAGTGGAACTCAGAGTCCCAATCCATCAGGACTCTAAATCAGCCATCAGATCAAGTAGTAACTCCTATTGTGTGTGACCCCATAGGTTCGAATCCTAAGTTGATAGTACAAAAACTAATTTTCTATACCAATCGATGTGACCATCTAGCAATGGTACCTGACATCCAAATAGGTCGAATTTATCGTAATGCAACATCGACGAACCAGTGGAATATGGTTATCGTATAATTCATCCCCTTGATCTCAATGCTCAAAAGATAACCTAGGGTTTAACTGTCAATCCTAAAAAATCATCTACATTATATTTTAAATTATATTATCCATCGAATGGACTACCCCAACTAAGGTTTTGCTAAATTGAAATACATTGATGCACTTGCTCTGACACTTGGAGGGGTCAATTTCATCTTGACACACGCACCAACTTCACAAGTACTTGACTACACCTAGTAGCCTTCTGTCACTGAATTAGAAATTTAGGTAGTCCGGTACCTAAGTACAGTGAGTTGCTTGTAAGCCACCATGGTGATCTGAGGTCTAAGGGATACTTATACTCATATCCTTCGCGAGCAACTCTTAACAGCAGAGAGCTACGTAGTTAGATCATATTCAGGAAAATGTAACCCTATACTTCACCTGCATGCCATAACAATGTCTTCATACATTTTAGTTAAAAGGACAATCAACACTTATGGCACACAATGATCTACACTCGATACATTATCGTCCTGGGTAACAGCGTATCATTTGATCATGAACTAATTTAAGGACTAAATGATAAATCCTTCTTTGTTGAATCTAAATAGTCCTAAGGACTTCATCATAGAAAAGTTCATTATAAAAAGATGCAAAAATGTTGAAATACCAAAAAATAATTTTATTTATAATTTAAGTATATTTTACATTGAGCTCAACCATCTACAACCTAGATGATTGCCTTTAGGATATAATTTCCAACATAACGTTGTTTGTGAGGATGTGTAGTTGTATATCTTAAAAGCTCATAAATTCTAAGCCTACAAATTACACCTTTCAAGAGCTTATAATGAAGATTAAATCAAGAAAAAAAAGTAAGCCTAGCCTATAAATTAATTTAAAAAATAAAGGATCAAAATAGTTTTTGGCACATATGGCACGCAAACTGGACCGACCTAGTCTAAAACTGAGCCGACATAGTCTCAAGGGAAGCAAAAGATAGAAAGTGTAGAAAGTTAGATTTTTAATACTCAAGAGACTGATTCGATCTAGTTGAAAACTGAGCTGACTCAGTTTGGACTGAGCCGACCCAGTCAAAAATTGAGCTGACCGAGTGATCGTAATGGCTAGTTTTTTATAGCTTTTTCTAATGGCTATTTCTCCACTCCAATGGCTATTTTAAGGCTTCCAATGGCTAGAACTACTCCTCTAGCCATCATAAAGAGTATAAAAGGCTAGAAAAATATTTGAAAAATGAGATCAAGTGGATTGAAAGTAGAAATCATCAAAATAGTGAGGTTCATTAAATATCTAAAGGAAAAGAGAGAAAAGAGAGAAACTTGTGCATCAAATTTAGAGAGCTTCCAAGTGTGATCATCCTCATTCATTCAAGCTTTCTCTCAACCTTCAAAGAAGAGAATACAAAGCTTCAAGAGCCATCTTTCAGTCTCTCCATCAAACTTCAAAAAGAGTTTTTTTTTCTTTTTTTTGTGCTGAATTCTTATACTTGTATTTTTTTTTTTCTTTACAAGTTTCATTGAAGAAAAGAAACTTGAGATGTAGGTTGGTCCAAGCCAAAAATTAGATGGTGTAAAGATTATGGTTGATGCTCCTAGGTTAAAACCAACCAGGTTGATAGTGAACCCAAGAAAACTATCGATGTAGGGTTATGATTGATGAGTCCAGTAAAACCAATTGGATTTGTTTATGATTTTGAATTAAAATAAATGCACTATAATCTAGAATTATAGTAAAATTCTCAAGGTGAGCTTGGAGAGTGGACGTAGGTTCAGGATTGCATCGAACCACTATAAAATCTTTGTGCATTTGTGTTATATTTTCTTTTCTATTGCTTTACATGTCTTGCATGCTTTAAATTGCTAATTATTTACTAATTTAAATTAACTCTTGCTTAAGATCATTCATACTTGATTTTGTTGTACACACTAATTAATTTTATTGAATTGAATTAAGTTAAGCACATACTTGTGTAGAGTTAAATTTGGCCAAAAATTTTATAAATCCAATTCACCCTTCTCTTGCGTAGCCATCCTTGGGCAACAATTGGTATCAGAGCGGGTGCTCTGATTTTTTCTTTTATTCTAGAGTTAAAGATCTTATGGCTAACCCATTTAGTTCCTTATTTAATGAAGGCTATTTCATAGATAAACCCCCATTATTAAATGGATCGAATTATAAATATTGAAAAGCTAGAATGAAAATCTTCATACAATCACATGACTATGATTTATGAAAGATTATAATCAATGGCCCACACACATCCAATGCATTGATTAGTGATGAAGAAATAATTCAATTAAATGCTAAGACTTTAAATATGCTTTATTGTTCATTAGATGTAAATGAGTTCAATCTAATTTCTTCTTATATTTCAACAAAAAAAGTTTGAGAGAAATTAGAAATAATTTATGAGAGAGAAAGTCAAAAAAAAATATCAAGCTTCCATGAAGAGAACGAAGCTCATCCCGACATATATCTCATGGCTCATGAGGATGGAAAGAAAAAGAAGAAAAAGAAATTAAAAAAAAAACATCAATTAAGGTGGAGCAAAGCAAAAAAATAAAATTAAAAAAGAGGAAGAAAGTGCTATAAATCTTTATCTCATGGCCAATGAAGATGAGGTAAATTCTAAAAATTCTTTTCAATTTACATTCGATGAATTATATGAAGCTTTTAGTGATCTAATAGATGAATATAAAAAGTTAAAGGTAAAAAATAAGAAGCTTAAAAGTTCAAATATATCTTTATTTGAAGAAAAAAAATTTTGATGGAAAAAGATAATCTTTTAAAAGAAAAGAAAATATTGGATGAAGAAAAGAACTAGTTTGTAATTGAAAAGGATTAATTATGGAAGGAAAAGAAATCTTTGATTGAAGAAAATAAAAAATTATCAAAATCTATTCTTATTTGAAGAAAAAGAAAAGTTCTTGAAATCTGAAAAATCTCTTTTGGAAGAAAATGCAAAACTAAGAAAAGAGATTGAAAATTTAAAATTCATGCTTGAAAAGTTTACACTTAGATCACAAAAGCTTCAAGCAATATTAAACAATCAAAAAGTTATTTTCAATAAAGCAGGAATTAGCTATAATTCTTTAAAAAAATAAAAGTTTATCAATAATATATTCACTAGAGCTTCACATAAAAATCATTCTATAGTTTGCTTCAAATGCAACCAAGTTGCCCATAAAATTTTAGATTGTAATATTAAAATAATTGGCCAAACATTAATTAAATAAATTTGAATTCTAAAAGAAACCAAATGCTCTAACCTTCATGGATCTAAGATGACTTGGGTACCAAAAGTTATGAATTAATTTTTGTAGGTATGCCAAGCATCCAATGAAATGAAAGAAGCAAATTCTTAAGGAATGGATGCTTAGGACTCAAAATGGATGGGTAATGATACTTGATAAAAGCTAAACTTATTTTAACATCTCACCATAAATGATTATTAAAATTGTTTTACTGAATTTATTGATAATATAATTTCTTGCCTTGAATATTTTTAATGTATTGCCAAAAATTATTATAATTAATAGATTTTGATGACTTCTCAATGCTTGCAATGATCTTATACTATGGCTTGAATAATTTAATCTCAAAATCAATATAATTCTCTCCATGTATCATCTTAATTGATTAAGCATAAAATTTTTACTCTAAATTTAGCAAGTTAGATTGATTTTGATAATTTTATCATTACTTAAAATGATCATACTTCATGAATAGAAAGTTTAATTTATTGAATGTATTGACTTTAATGATTTGCTAAAATGTATGCATATGATAACTCTTTTAATACTTTGATAAGTATGTTTGATTTTGATGCTAGCAATAATTTAATTTTTTTAATTTTTAAATTAATATGCTCTCTTCTTTATTTCATGCTATGGATGAAATGATTTATCTTAAAATTTTGCATGATATCTTAAGCCTCTCCATATCAATTTTATAATTAATGAATTTAATTTTTAGAAAAATACTTAATTGGGTGTGAATATTTTAATTGCTGAATCCATAAGAGAAACTAATTTTTAGCATTTTCTATAAGATGCTAAATTATCAAAATTCAAAAATACATATCTTTTCTAAATCTATAATTGTTTGATATTTCTTAAGAGAAGAAAGAGATGATCTCTTTGAAGAATAACCAAAAAATTTCTTTATGATTTTCCTTGACTAATTTACTAATATCAATTTAAATTGGTTTATCATTCAACATCTTCAAAACTATTTGAATTGAAATAATTCATCTTTACCAATTCAAAATTGAAATCATTGGTATCAAGCTAAATTTGCAAATTGATCTTTAAGTGATATTAAACTGATAAGAAAATCATGATTTGGTCTAAATTTTAGTTTAATTGGTATCAATGGTATCATTCTTATCCTATATTTTATTGTATTATTCTTGATGAAGGAATTAAATATAATATCTTAAATCTATTTCATATTGATATACTCTTGAAGTGATACCATTTGAGACAAATTCAAAGAATTTCATACTTTTTCTAAACTTAATTAAGTAATATTTTTTATGACAAGAAAATTTTAAATTTAAATAAAATATTTTTTAATTACTTGCCATACTCTTTTAATCTTCTTGATGTTTGTTCTTACTATATACATTCTTTTGTAAACATCCTTTAAATTTAATAAAAAAATAAATTTTTAAAAAAATTTGGTGTAATCTTGAGTGAATATTATGTTTGATTGATATTTAGATTCATTAATACTTAATTCACTCAATTGATACTTATATCTTTAAATTTTGTTCAATTTTAAAGTAACTTTATTTGCGAAAGAAAAAGGGAGAGAAAAGTTGAAAGATAAAATAATCTAGCTATAATTATAAAAAATAGGGAAAGATAATGTTACTGAAATATTAAAAGAAAAATAAATTCTTAGTATCTTCAAAATAAGAGAAAAATTGCTTTTTTATCTTGATTTGATTAAAAATTTTGATTAATTTGCATTAAGAAAAATAAATTTTGATCTTAAATTCTTAATCAATTACTTTATGAGCTTCTTAAATTCATATATTTATTCAATTTGATATGCATGATTTTACAATCTAATCATTCTTGATAATTAATTAGAGTTAAATTGAATTGAAATATAATCTTACTCCAAGAATTGAATTTGATACACACTTCTAATTTTGAGAAAATCTGAATATAATAAAGAACTTTTGATGTGCTTTGA
>QRFJ01001240.1:101567-248608 GCA_006176705.1 Cocos nucifera | reverse complement strand
ATTAACAGTGAATTGGTAAGAAAGATTCTCAGATTTTTGCTTAGAATATAGGAAGCTAAGATGACAACTATCCAAGAGGCAAATGATTTGAACACTCTACCTCTAGAAGAGCTCATTGGATTCCTGATGACATATGAACTTATTATGAGTCGGCATAATAAAGAGAACAAGAAGAAGAAGAAAATAATAGCATTGAAATCCATGGCAGCTAAAGAAGAAAATGATCTATCCATCAGTAAGGAGAATGATGAAGACATGGCCCTCATGATCAAAAAATTTAAAAAATTTATGAAAAGAAGAAGATAAGGATTCAAGAAGAGGAGCTTCATTAGAAGAGAAGCTAACAGGAGAAAGAGAAATAAAAAAAGAAGGATCAGCCCACTTGCTACGAATGCAAGAAGTCAAGATATTTTAGGACTGAATATCCTCAGTTGAAGAAGAGATCAAAAAGAATAAAAAAGAAAGCTATGTTAGCAACTTAGAGCGACAGCGATGAGTCAAGCTCGAAGGAAGAAAACTAAAATGAAGTAAACTTATATTTCATGGCACAAGATGATGAGGTATCCTCTACTCTTGATTTAGATTTTACTTTTGATGAGCTTCAAGATTCTTTTATGACTTGATGAAAGATTTTAAAAATATAAGTACAATAAATAAAAATCTTAAGAAAATAATTCAAACTCTTTTAAAAGAAAAAGAAGAGATAATTAGTAACCACAACAAGTTAAAAGAGAAAATAAAATCCTAAAGGATAAATTGGATAAATTAAAATCTTTAGTTGATAAATTTACTACTTGTAGTTCTAAAAAATTATCAATAATTTTAAATAATCAAAAAGAAGTTTATGATAAAGTTGGACTAGAATATAAACCTAAAGACAAAACTAAGTTTCTAAAAAAAAAATTTACTGCACTTATATCAATTAGCACTTCACATATTACTTGCATTAGATGCAGAAAAGTAGGACATAAAGCATTTAGGTATAATACTAGAAAATTTAGTAAAAAATAAGTTAAAAGAATTTGGATTTCAAAAGAAATCATGACCACTAATCCAAAAGGACCCAAGAAGACTTGGGTACCTAAAACTATCACTTGATTGTTTGTGCAGGAATGCCTTACAGCCCAAGGATCCAAACAAGAGTGGTACTTAGATAGTGACTACTCAAGACATATGTCAGGTGATAATGAGCAATTCATCATCCTAGAAAGAAAGAAAGACGGAGTAGTCACCTTTGGCGAAAATGGCAAAAGCAAAATAATTGGCTATGGTAAAATTCAGATTACTCCTTCCATCTTTATAGATAATGTATTATTAGTTGATAATTTAAAACATAACTTGCTTAGTATTAGTCAACTATATGATAAAGGTTTTAAAGTTTTTTTTGAACCTTCTTTATGCAAAGTATCTAGTTCCTTGGATGATAGTTTAAAATTCATTGAATTTAGGTATGGCGACATCTACATGGTGAATCTTGATAAAATTATCATGAAGAGTGGTTAATGCCTAGTTGCAATGAATACTAACATCAAAGAAACTAGTTGGCTTTGGCACCATAGGTTAGGTCATGCTAGCATGCATACTCTATATAAATTGCTTAATAAAGACTTAGTTAAGGGGCTACCAAAACTAAATTTTAAAGTTGATCATATTTGTGATGCTTGCCAATTTGAACAATAAACTAAGGAGAGTTTTAAATCTATAAATGTTTGGACCTACTAGGACCACAAGCCTAGGAGGAAAGAAGTATGGTCTTATCATTGTTGATGACCACTCTCGTTTTACTTGGATTTTATTTTTAGCCCACAAAGATGAAGCATTTTCAATATTTTCAAAGTTTTATAAGAAGATAACAAATGAAAAAAATTCAACTGTGGTATGTATCCATAATGATCATGGCATAGAACTTGAAAATAAATATTTTAAAAAAAATTATAATGAATATGGTATAGAATATAAATTTTTTGCACCTAGAACCTCTCAACGAAATAAAGTTATCGAAAAAAAAATAGAATCTTAGTTAATATGGCCCATACCATGTTGTGTGAAGAAAATCTATCTAAATATTTTTGGGCTAAAGCCATTAACACAGCATGTTACATTCTAAATAGAATTTCTATTCATCCAATCCTAAAAAAAATCCCTTATGAGCTTTAGAAAGAAAAAAAATAATATTAATTATTTTTATATTTTTGGTTGTAAATATTTCATTCATAATAATGGTAAATATAATCTAAATAAATTTGATGCTAAGACAGATGAGGATATCTTTCTTAGATACTATACATCTAGCAAAACATATAGAGTCTTCAACAAACACTCTTTTATTATTGAAGAATTAATATATGTCATCTTCAATGAAGCTAATAATTAATCTTTGAGAAAGAAAGATATTTTTGATGATGATACAAAAATTCTTGAAGATGGAATGAAGGAGCTAAACTTAAGGAACAATAACATTCATGACAAAGATAAATCTACAATAATCGATAAAGAAGGATTTATCATTTAGTTCTTAAACCTGCTCATGACCAAATGATATGCTATCACTAAGATGATAGCCATATCAAGTATAGATCGTTGTATGCCATATGGATTGGTTGTCCTCTTAACCAAGGAGTGTGAAGATACTTGTATGGTAAGTAGGTAAGATGTAGGAGTATATCTACACTGAATATGACTAACTTCAGAGCATTCTACTATCAAGAGTGTTTTTAAGGGCTACGGATATAAGTATCCCTCTGATCTAAGATCATCACGGTGACATACAAGCAACTCACTGTACTTTGATGGTGGACTACCTAAATTTTAAATTAAATGATAGAAGATTTTTGGGTATGATCAATGTAGATGTTGGTGTGGTGCTCCTAAGTTTTGAGAGGCTAGAGGAGGAGTTAGGGTGTTGGCTTTCGGAGAATAGGACAGATATCATCTTAAGGCTAGGATAAGAGTGGAACTAGGATGAAGGCAACATGTAGCCCTCCATGGGCTTGAGATCTAGATGTTGAGGATCTTGAGGGGCTTGGTTGGTACTCCGAAGACTTGGGGACAAAAGGTAGAGCAAAAAACCTAGGCCAAAAAGAGATATCAGCCAAGAAAGGGGCTGGCACATAGTTAGAATTGACTCAATCCTAAGTGGAGTCGACCCGGGATGCAAGAGAGTCGACTCAAGGATGGGCCATGATGGCTCAATCTCAGAGTTCAGCTAGATAGAGAGTGACGTTCGGCATGGCATGCAGGGGAGATGACTCGATTCTAAGATGACTCGACTCGGATGCAAGTGAGTCGACTTGGTCTTTGGTGGAGTTGACTCAATTTTCATGAGTAGAGATGCACGGAAGGTCTATTTAGGCTAGGGTCTAATTTGATCTTAGGAGTCTTAAGGTCTAGTTTAATAAGATCTCAAGGGGTCTAATTCATGTATGGGTCAGATTTAGATCCAGGAGATGAAAGCATGTAAAACTATGGGTGTACGTTGGTTTGGATGCATACTTTTATGTATTTGGTTAGCCTAGGAGAGCTTTTGAGCTAGGGTTTATTACGGTTCTTGTGGAAGCCTTAAGGTATATAAATAAAGGTATTGTAGCTTTTACAATAGAGTGGAATACAATTAAGCTTTTCTTTCTAACTCTATCTCTCTTTTCTCTTTGGTTCCGACACCAAAACCCTAGGTATCATCCCCTTTCTTTCTTCTTTTTAGATCTTCTTCGGTTTGCTAAATTAATTTTTAGGTTTCATGCAAGAGATCAAATCTACGGCTGTGGCTCTGAGCAGCCGTAGGCACAATAATTAGTATTAGAGCCCAGTTGATCATGGATGAGAAAGAAGATTAGGTTTTAGTAAAGGGTCAGCAGTAAGGTTTTAGAGCTAGTTTTTTTCAGGCTTTGTGAGAAAGAAAGAGATCTAAAGGCTATTGTCCATCCTCCCTAGTCAAGGTAATTTTTAGATCTACCTCTTGTGATGTTATTTGATTCGAATTGATCATAGAAGGCAATGGGTTGAAGATAGGATTTGAGAAATTTGATGATAAATAGAGTTTCATGATGTGGAAGGTTAGGATGAAGGATCTATTGGTTTAGATGGGTTGGATTCGACCTTGGAGAATAGACCGGAGAAGATGACAGACAAGGTATGGATGTCCTTATGAAAAATGTATGTGCCATGATTAGGGCTTATTTGGCTGATGAGATTTTGTATGATGTGTTGGAGGAGAGGACACCCAAGGATTTATGGTTAAGATTGCATCAGTTATACATGGGAAGAACATGTACAATAAGTTGATGCTAAAGAAGCAACCATACAGCCTTTGGATGCAAGAAGGTGAGGATGGTGCAGGGCATATTCAGTGATTTGACTAGATGAACATAGATTTGCTCAACATAGGGATGGATCTTGAAGAGAAAGATAAAAATTTATTGTTGCTATGTTCATTACCTGGGAGCTTCGATCCTTTTAGTGACTACATTGCTGTAAGATAAGGAGGCACTGGTGTATGAAAAGATCAGCTCAGTACTCAAGTCCAACAAGTAGCAAGAATGGATGATGAAGAGGAAAGTCTTTTAAGAGGATCTTGTGGTTTCGGAGAGTCCCAGGAAATTAAAGAAGAAGGGCAGCAAAAAATTCAGGAGATGCTTCAAGTGTGGTAAAGTAGGGTAATTTAAGCAAGAGTATCGACTTTGGAAAAAGTGCAAGAGAGTAGAAAAGTCAGATTCCACCAGTTCAATCACTGAAGGAGAAGAGTTCGATGAGCTCTTGTTGGTTTTGGGGGAGCTTGCAAGGTGCGATGTATCCGAAATGGCTTCAAAGGGGTCCGCAAACTATGGACGATTCAAAGGGGCAATGGTGGTGTTTGAGATGCAGTGGCAGGCCCAGTAGTGCAGCAGTGAATAGTTGGCCTTGGAAACTTGGATACAGAGTCGGCTTCTATGGCATCAGGAGGACTTTTGTTCTCGGTGGAGCACCTAGCAATGGTGGATTCATAGGTGGAGGGAGCTATGATGGGAGTTTAGAGTGGAGGGGTGCAGATGGAGGATCTATATCCCAGCACCAATGCTAGGGCTGCACAGATCTAGATGGAGCAGTTTGTGTAGAGAGACAGGTGTAGCTCTAAGGGGATTATGTTAGGTGGAGCATTAGGTGCAGTGAGTACTGATACAGAAATGCTATAGTTTCTCTAAGAAAGTCCAAGAATAGTGGTGCAGCTGCCAAGCATAAAGATTTTACAACTCCAAAGGTAGTGCAAAAGAGCAAGCCAGGATCTTCAGATAAGGAGATAGTCATCCCAAAGGCTTTCAAGGGAGCTTAGTAGCTGAAGAAGGATGGTGGTGGCAAGATATGCACAAGAGGCTATCAAGGTGTGCACCGACAGTAGGATCGTGCAGGAGAACATTGTCAGGTGTGCCAAGGCATGGGCACACCAAGATGGAGATTGTAAATGTTGGTTTGGTGCTTCCAAGTCTTAGGAGGCTATAGGAGGAGTCAGGGTATTGGCTCCAAGAGACTAGGACATATGTCATCCTAGGGCTAGGATAAGAGTGGTCCTAGGATGGAGGCAGCATGTTGAAGAAACCAGATCTTGGGTTTCATGGGTAGATCTTGAAACTTTTTCAAGATTAGATAGTGAAAGACTTAAATAAATCAAATATTTATTTAAATAAACATGAAAATACCCTAGATCTAAGATTTATTATATGATCAAGGCATGATTTAAATCAGAAATTAAAACATAAAGAAAAGATTAACATATTGATCTCATCAACATGTTACAATACTACATCTAATGCAGCTATGAAACCAATAGATCAGATCTATTACCTATGCAAATTAGATGTCCTAAATTATTGATCCAAGCTTGAGGATGAAGTTGTGAGCCACACACATGTCTGACCTCTAGGAGTCCTTCACATGAGCCCACGAGCATGATCAAAAATCCCAATGTAGGAAATCTGCACAGTATACTAGTACTATACTGATCTTTCTTCGATGGTTGATCAGATGCCTCCTTCTTCTAGATTTAGATTCTTCTAAAGAAAAGAAGGTGGAGAAGAGGTTTCAGATCTGAGACTCTCTCAGAAAACCCAAAGAAGAAGAAAGGAAGATGATGAACACAGCAACCCTGGAAGAAGACCATCTTCTTCTTCTCTTTGCTCTCACCTAGACACCTTGTTTGGTGTCTATGGAACCCTAATGCCCAAAGATCCTCTTCCTCTAATTTTCACACACCCCTAATCAGTCTTAAAGGTCTGTATTCCTTCAAAAAATTAAGTCAAAATTCATCCTAAATAAATAGGAATAAAAGAGTCCTTATCTAGGTCAAAAACTAGACAAGGTCAAATAGGGCAAGATAAGGAGGCGCCCAAGAGTGGCGCCTCCTCCAAAATATTTGGCATGGACTAGGAAGGAAGGATGCACAAAAGATTCTTCTTTTACTTTGGAATTTAGAGAAAGAATAGGAGAGGGGGCGGCACCATTTGGAAGGAGGTGTTTTGGTTTATAAGGATTCTATCTCATAGAATCCTAAATCAACTAACTTCTCCTTTTGACTTGGTCAACCACCAAATTTCCATATGAGAAAGAGAGGAGAGGAGAGCGTGCATGAGAATGCCTAGGAGAAGGATTTTTGTCACACAAAAAAAAAAGGAGGAGGGCATGGGCATGAGAGGCTTAGATGGTGCAAGGAGGATCCTAGTCTTACTAGGATTCTATCTATGACTTGATCAAAATTATTTCTTAAACCAAATTAAACCAAAATTAATTTAACTAGATTAAATTAGGTTTTAACCTAATTAAAAATTAAATTAAATTAAATTAAATAAGATTTAATTTTGAATTAATTTTTTAATCAAATTAGAAAATTTGGTTGATCGAAGTCCTAGTTGAGCTAGGATTAGTTTTTTCCTTGCACTTGGCTTATCCAAGAAATCAATTGGACTTGATTCAATCAAATCCAAACCAAATCTAATTAAATTATATTTAATTAGACTTAATCTCAACCTTTTGGCTTAATTAAATTAAGGCAATTAGCAATCAAATGCTAATCATTCTTCCTGCAATGCTTGCACTAGGTTAAACATCAATCGTATTGGTTGTTTAACCCTAGAACGATTCTCAATCATTGATCAACCATCCGATCAGATTCTTAGCTCTAATGTGGGTGACCTCATAGGTCCAAATCTAAGCTGATAGCATCGAAATAGATTCCTATACTAATCAAAGTAACCATCTAGCAATGGTATCCGACGGTCGAATAGGTTGAATGTGTAGAACCACATCCTTAGAACCCATGTAGATATAATTTTCATATAATTCATTTTCTTGACCAAAATGCTTGTAGGACACCTCAGAGTTCAACTGTCAACTCTGATCAGGTTGTCCACATTATATTTCAAAATATCAAATCCATTTGATGGATTATCCTGGCCAAGGTTTTACTATATTGAAATACAGTGATACATTCTTCTCAAACTCTTGGAGTGGTCAATTCTTTCTTAATTACACTCTGACTTCGCAAGTACTTGACTGTGCCTAGAAGTCTTCCGTTACTAAATTAAAAATTCAGTTAGTCTAGTACCAAAGCATAGTGAGTTGCTTGCAGGCTACTGAGGTGATCTTAGATCTAAGGGATACTTATACCTATATCCCATCAGAGATATTCTCGATAATAGAATGCTCTGAAGTTGGTCACGTTCAATGATGATGTACCCATACATCTCATCTATATGTCATATCAGTGTCTCCACACTCTTTGGTTAAGAGGACAATAAACCTATATGGCATATAGTGACCTATGCTCGATAGATGCTGTTGTCCTAATTAACAGCCTATCATTTGGTCGTGAACAGATTTAAGGACTAATCAATAAATCCTCTCTTTATCAAAGCTAAATAGTCCTAAGGATTTCATCACAATAATGAAGTTCGTTAGAAGATAAAATTTTTTATGATGAAAAAGTATCAAAAATATATTTTATTTATTAATAAATCAATTATAGATATAATATGGCTCAACCGTTAATAGACTGACGATTGGCTTTGGAATATATTTTTTAACAACTCCCACTTGTCCTAAAGCCAGTTGGTATAGTATCTAATATCCATCTTTGACTTATGATTGTCGAACTTCTTTATTGCCAGGGCTTTAGTGAAGGGATCGGCCAGGTTCTTCTTTCCATCGATCTTCTGAAGATCGACGTCATCTCTATCCATGATCTCTCAGACCAGGTGGAAGTGGCATAGAATATGCTTTATTCACTGGTGTGCCTTCGATTCTTTTGCTTGAGCAATGGCGTCAGTGCTATCACAGTAGAGCAGGACTGGACCATCTAGGAAGGGTACTACTCCGAGCTTGGTGATAAACATCCTCAACAACACAACTTTCTTCGTGGCATCTGATGCTATGGTGTACTCTACTTTGTAAATAGAGTCTACCGTAGTATACTGCTTGAAACTCTTTCAGCAGATAGCTCCACCATTCAGAGTAAAGATATATCCTAACATGCTTCTACTATCATCATAGTCTGATTGAAAGTTGGAGTCAGTAAAGTCCATAAGTTTTAAATCTGACTCACCATAAACCAACCATTGGTCCTTAGTATTTTTCAAATACTTAAGAATGGTTTTAACCACTTTTCAGTAATTTTCTTCAGGATCAGACTGGTATTTACTCACTACTCCTAGTGAGTATGCCACGTCTGGTCTCGTACATGTTATGGCATACATGATAGATCCCACTATCGAAGCATATAGGACTCTACTCATATGCTCTCTCTCTTCAGGAGTTGTCGGACAATCCTTCTTAGAGAGAAAAATTTCATGGCCTATCGAAAGATAGTCCTTTTTAGAATTCTCCATGCTGAACTTCTTCAGCACAGTATCTATGTACGTAGACTGGGATAACCCAAGCATCCTTCTAGATCTATCCTATAGATCTTGATCCCTAGGATCTAGGATGCTTCACCCAAGTCCTTCATGGAGAATTATGATGACAACCAAACTTTTATTCCCTATAGTGCGAGAATGTCATTCCCGATTAAGAAAATGCCATCTATGTACAAGATAAGAAATACTACTGCTGGACCATTTGCCCATTTGTAAATGTAAGATTCTTCTCTATTCTTAACAAAGCCATACGTATTGATCACTTTATCAAAATGCATGTTCCAACTTTGAGATGCCTGCTTTAGTCCATAAATGGATCTCTGAAGCCTACGCACATTGGACTCATCTATGGATGTGAAACCCTCAGGTTGTATCATATACATCTCTTCAGTTAACTCTCCATTCAAGAAAGCTATTTTTACATCCATCTACTAGATCTTATAGTCCAGATGGACAACAATCACAAGCATAATTCGAATGGATTTGAACAATGCCATAGGAAAAATATTTCGTCATAGTCAATACCATAACATTGATGATACCCTTTGACAACCAGATGGGCTTTATAGGACTTCACCTTTCCATCTACACCTTTTTTTCTTTTGAAGATCCATTTGCACATAATGGATTTAACCCCTTCGGATGGGTCAACCAATGTCCACACATCGTTGACCTTCATAGACTCTATTTTGGATTTCGTGGTCTCAAGCCATTTCTCAAAATTAGATCTTTGCATAGCATCCATATAGGTGATTGGATCCTCATCATTCTCATCGAGTTCGATGGGATCACCATTTTGGATTAGAAAATCATAGTATCTATTCGGACAATGTGGTACTCTATCGAATCGCCTTAATGGTGTAAGTACACTAGGCTCTAGATCTAATCTAATCAAATCTGACTCAAGTTCAGCTATAGGTGTTAGTTTTTCTACCTATTGAACTTTATCATGTTCAACCTTAGAGATAATAGTTCCTTCACTAAGAAACTCTTTTTTCAAAATGGTTGCCTTAAGGCTGACGAACATCTTTTGTTAATCAGCATGGTAGAAATAGTAATCCTTACTTTCTTTAGGATACCCCATAAACATGAATTTATCAAACTAGGGTCCAAGCTTATTTGTATGCAAACATTTGACATAGGTCGAACAATCCTAAATCTATAGGTGAGAGAGTGTAGGTCTACGCCCAGTCCATATCTCATATGAAGTTTTTACGACAGATTTATTTGGTATATTATTCAATATATAACATGCAGTCTCAAGAGCATAACCCCATAATAAAATAGGCAGACTAGAAAACCCTATCATGGATTGAACCATGTCTAATAAGGTTTGATTTCTCCTTTTTGATACACCATTATGTTGTGATGTGCCAGGAGAAGTCCATTATGAGAGAATCTCATTCTCTCCTAAATATGTCAAGACTCACTGGATAGATATTCACCTCCTCAATCCGATCGAAGAGTTTTAATACTCTTTTCAGTTTATTTTTCTACTTTACTTCGACATCTTCTGAATATTTCAAATGAATTCGATTTATGTTTCACTAGATAGACATATCCATATCTGGATAGATCATCTATGAAAATAATGAAGCAGACATATCCATCTCTGGCACTTGTGCTCATTGGTCCACATACATCAGTATGTACTAGACCTAAGAGCACAGTAGCTCTATCACCTTTTCTAGTAAAAGATGATTTGGTCATTTTTTCAAGAAGACAGAACTCACAAGTTGGAAGTGATTCACAATCACCAACTTGGAGAATTTTCTCTTGGGTCAACCTGATTATCCTGTTCTTGTTAATATGACCTAGTCTACAGTGCCAAAGATAGATATCTGAGATATTATCTAATCTAGGATGTTTTCTAGAAGTGTACATTACACTCACAGGCTATGATAAAATACCATTTTTTTGTTGTCCTTGCATCATTGTAACATTATTCATAATAATGTCACAATAATCTTCCTTTATAGACAAATGATAACCATCTTTGGCCAAAAGGCTAATAGAGATTATATTCATCAGAAAGGAATGAAAATAATGATATTCATTTAAAAAAATGATATTAGTATTGAGAATAAGTTGAACTATTCCCATAGCTAAAAGTGGAACAGACCTTCCATCTCTAACATTCAGGAATCGCTCATTATTCTCAAGTTTTCTACTAATTTGAAGTTCTTGCAATATATTGGAAATATGGACTGGACTTCCAGTATCTAATACCCAAGTAGAAGTATCATAAATAGAGAAATTACAAGGTGTTATTATATAACATCCTTGATCAGCAACTACTTACTCGTCTCTCTTATTCAGCCTATTGGGGTCATGGAAATCATGACACTAAGGATAATTTCTCTTCCAATGCCTCTGCTTCTTATAATGAAAGCACTTTGCTTGATCTAGGTCATTTTTGGATCTTATGTTTAAATTGGGCATAGAGGCCCCAGCATGAACAACTTTGTGTTGCTGAACAATATTCAACTTTCGATACTTATTATCGAAGTTGGGTCCCATAAGTTAATCAATATCTAATAGTGAATGGAGCAACTATGGTTTAGGTTTAACTGCATAAAGAAGAACCAAAAGCCTAACTAGTAATTGATTTATTTAACCTAAAGATTTGGACATTAATCAAAAGGTTTCTTTCACTATTTTATTCAAATTGATAGCCTCTATCTTCAACTCGAGAAATTATCCTAATTCCTTAGTGGGTACTAGAATCCACATAGACTGTACACAAGTCCAACTATGGTTGGTCAATCCATGTACATTTAAGGGTAGGTTCATAACCAATTATTTCTGCAAATAATTTCTAGTAATTTAATTTTGCCTCAGATATCTTTTTAGTAGGCTAGAGCCTCTACTGAAAGTCTCGGTTAGGTCCAACCATTAATATGATCATACTTGGTCCATCTAACTAATGAATGATTAAGCCCAACTATGGTTGGTCAACCTAACCAACATTTAGAGAGATGCATCTAAGAAATCATATTATGAATGATAATTCCATTAGCGGATAAGCACCGGGCTTATGGGCCTCCAATGATTATCTAACTAATGGACCCATTATCATCCACTTAATGTGAGGCTATGATCTAGTTATCACCAGAACTAATTTATTTTAAGGACCTAATAATTTTATTGGATTTAATTTTTAAAGAAGAGGGAAGGTTAGATGAACCAGCTTATCATGATTCTTCCACTAACTTCACCAAGTCAGCTTAAGGGAGACCATTAATTGGCTAGTTAAGGATAACCTAAATTAATTATACTGATTTACCTAGCTGACATGGGTCAACTCGAATAGTCAAGTGATTCGATCAAAACATAATTTTACCAAGAGGCCAGATAAATTCGATCAGTGGGAGGGTCTGCCAAAGCTTGCCTTAGACACCATCAGAAATGGTCAGGTAAGCGAGCTACCAATTAAAGACCACCGATCTAGTTTACCTTAGACACCAATTGGTTTAATTAGTTTTAATTAGATCAACCTAACAATCCATGCTAGACCTCATAGCCAAGAATCAAGTCCATCTTGGATCTCATTAAAGACATGGACTTGACCAACTACAACTATTGTAATTGAACTAGAAAATTCTTGATCTAATCTAAGATAATAATTGATTAGATTTAGTCAATTCTCTAATTAAGTCTATTCTTTAATCTAACTCTAGGTCTAACCTAATTAATGGACCTAATCTCTACTAACCCATTTAACCCAATGTGTTATGATTCATGTCTTAGAATCTTCAATTTACAATCCTAGATCCTAATCAAACAACTTCTTAATTCTTAATTAAGTTTTAGGCTGAGGGTTTGGGTTTGGCTTTTTGAAAATAATTTTCATGTTTGTAAAACATTTTTGTAATATAATTCTATTAACTAAGTTGCATGTTTGATTCATAATCAAAATGCAAGTAACATAAATATGAATCTACTTTAGATCTAATCTAAACAGGTTCATGTAATTGAAATAGTTTTAACACCAATCAATCATAAATTAACTTAGATCAAATCTAACATATTTATGATGATTAAAATTAAATTAAAATATTTTTAATTAGATCATATAATTTTTTAGATCTAATCTAAAATTTTATGATCAATATTTTGGATCAGCACGTACTAGGATAACCATTTTACTGTAAGGGATAAACCTTACAGCAGGACAACTTTATAGCAGTCTGTGCAATTTAAAAACTTTATTTGTAGATCTAAAATTATTTTAAATTTATTAAATCATAAATAAAATTAGATCAAATTTAATAAATTTAAGATTAGGAATAGATCATCATGAACTAGGATAATCTTTTCACTATAAGGGATAAACCTTATAGTAGGACAACTTTATGATAGTTCATGAGATCTAAATTTTTAATTTTAAATTTAATAATTAGATTATAAATTAGATCTAATCTAATAAATAATCTGAACATGCTCAAGAAAATCATCTAATAAGAATCTAGGTTTTGATACCAATTGAAGGAACCAGATCTAGGATTTCACGGGTAGATCTTGAAACTTTTTCAAGATCAGACAGCGAAAGACAAATAAATTAAATATTTATTTAAATAAATATAAAAATATCTTAGATCTATGATTTATTATATGATCAAGGTATGATATTAAATCAAAAATTAAAACATAAAGAAAAGATTAATATGTTGATTTCATCAACATGTTACAATAATACATCTAATGTAGCTATGAAACCAATAGATCAGATCTATTATCTATGCAAGTTAGATATTCTAACTTATTGATCTAGGCTTGAGGATGAAGTTGCAAGCCGCACATGCATCCGGCCTCTAGGAGTCATCCACACGAGCCCACGAGCACGATCAGAAATCTCGATGCAGGAAATCAGCACAGTATTCTAGTACCATACTGATCTTTCTTTGATGGTCGATCAGATGCCTCCTTCTTCTAGATTTAGATTTTTTCAAAGAGGAGAAGGTGGAGAAGAGGTTTCAAATCTGAGACTCTCTCAGAAAACTCAAGGAAGAAGGAAGGAAGATGATGAACACAGCAATCCTACAAGAAAACCCTCTTCTTCTTCTCTTTGCTCTCACCTAGACACCTAGTTTGGTGTCCATGGAATCCCAATGCCCAAAGATCCTATTCCTCTAATTTTCACACACTCCAAATCACTCCTAAATGTCTGTATTCTACAAAAAAATCAAGTCAAAATTCATCATAAATAAATAAAAATAAAAGAGTCATTGTCTAGGTCAAAAACTAGATAAGGAAAGGTCAAATAGGGCAAGACAAAGGGGTGCCCAACTCTTGGGCACCTCCTCCAAAATATTTGGCGTGGACCAGCAAGGAAGGATGCACAAAAAATTCTTCTTTTACCATGTAATTCAGAGAAAAAATAGGAGAGAGGGCAGCTCCATTTGGTAGGAGGTATTTTGGTTTATAAGGATTCTATCTCATAAATCATAAATCAACTAACTTCTCCTTTTGACTTGGTAAACCACCAAATTTCCATATGAGAAAGAGAGCAGAGGAGGGCGTGCATGAGAATGCCTAGGAGAAGGATTTTTGTCACACAAAAAAATAGGAGGAGGGCATGGGAGTGAGAGGCTTAAATGGTGCAAGGTGGAATCCTAGTCTTACTAGGATTCCATCGATGACTTGGTCAAAATGGTTTCTTAAACCAAATTAATCCAAAATTAATTCAACCAGACTAAATTAGGTCCAAACCTAATTAAAGATTTAATTAAATTAGATTTAATTTTGATTTAATTATCTAATCAAATTAAAAAATTGGGTTGACCCAAGTTCTAGTTGAGCTAACACTAGTTTTTTTCTTGCACTTGGCTTATCCAATAAATCAATTGAACTTAATGTTAGATATATGTGCCCTAGAAGTCAAAATTAGCTGACACTTATAATACACTTCTAGGGGCAAAATTATAATTTTAACTATAATCAATAAAATAGGTTATTTTCTATCACACATGTGTATTTAGTGTCTGTGATACATCCTTTGAGTTAATGGAATGATAATTCATATTTTCAAGAGTTGAAAAGTTAAGACATGAATAATCATTATTAACTCATAAAATGCTCCCGACCAAAGGATCATCACGAGGATGGTGATTGATCCGAAAGGTTGATGTACAATCGCTTCTCTTTAGTAGATGAGTCTTGAGTCTATGGTGTGGAGACACCGGAGCAAAAGTATAGGTACTCATTAGAGAATGAGGGCACTGAGCGTGACCACCTCGAGTAGTAATTAGGAAGTCTACCTTCTCATCAATGACTGACTCGATGCTGCAGTAGTGTGTCTGGTTCATTGACCTGAGGTGCATCGATAGTTCACCTTGAGGGTGTTATAGTTTGACTACACCATTACTCGGTCTCCTAGCCATATGGAACCCTGAGGTGTATGTTGGCTATAGCATGTTCATTGTAGGAACTGGATAGCATCAAGATGGAATCTATCTACCTCGGTGGTAGAGGAGCAGCCCTATGATGATCATGAGAATCAAGTCCAGAAGCCCATGGCCATGGTAGAGTGAAATAATAGAAAGAGTTTCTATTTAGGTTTTCACATCGGACTTGAATCGAATGATTACATCATATGACAGAAACTAGGGTTTGACGAGTTCACCTTAACCCTAATCTGATCGGAGGCTCAAGATAGAAGAACTTAATCACACAGGTAGCTGCACCAAGAGGTTTGCATTCAGCTCTGATGGGTTGCCACCATATACTGCTAGGTGTCACTGATGGATTTTGGGAGCAATTAGAATGATTTAGATGATCGATCATTCTAGCTGTTCGAATCAGAAGAGTTCTGATCCATCGAAAGGAGTTTCGATGATGTCGATGATAGAGATCATGACATATCCCATTACCATACAGAACTGAACCTAACTGGGTCACACAAATAAGGGTTTGAATCTGGTGATCATCAATTGAACTGATCCAGTTCAATTGATCTGAATGAGATTCAATTAGGTTCAAGAAAATCGTGCTAGCACTCGATTGAACCTAACGTTCTTCTTTTACTATCATAAATAGTTGTCCTTGACTGAGCCAAAGGAAGTTTGTGCTCATTCAGAGGCCTTCACTTTGTCTGACTGGAGCTTGTCCAAGTCAGAAAAGGTTGTCTTATTTTGTAAGACATTACCTACCATTTTTGGTCACCTGCCATTTCTCATCCTTTGACTTTGGTCAAAAGTTGACCTTTGACTGGTCAAATGTTGACCATTGATACTTTGACTTTTGTCCACATGTCATGCACCTATTGGAGAGCTGGTGGGGGCTTGTCCCCCTGCCAGAACCTGGCAAGGAGGAGGGCGCATGCCACCCTTGGCGTGTGCCCAAGCTGGAGGCGCCCAGGAGTCCCTGTTGGATAGGGACTCCATCTCCTTTTTGGATTCCGATTAGAGTTCTCCTAAGAACCAACTTTGACTAGTCTTAGGCACCATCTAAGGAGGAAATCTAGGGACTCTATTTCCACCAATCAGATTTAGATCTGATTTCACAAAGGGTTGTGATTGGTTGGGAAGAAGAGGAGTTGGATCACGCTTAGTCTATAAATAAGACCCTGCGCCCAACTCAAAGAGCATCACAATTCTCCATGCCCCAAGGCTGCTTCTCCCCTCCTCCTCCATGCCAAAGCACCTTCTCCCTCTCTTCTCCACATCTAAAGAGGTTTGGATTCTTGGTTGGTGCAATCTAGATAAGAGAAAGAGGACTGAAAGCTAGAAGGCTGCGCTGCTGCAAAGAATGACTACTGATCTTCAAAAGATGTTTTGAAGATCCTCTAGATCAGATTCAGATCTAATTTTTGGAGATGTGATAGAGAAGAAGAGGATCTCTAGATCTAGATTGAGTGGATATTGGTAGAGGCCAGGCACTTGCGTGGCTAGATCCAGAACCTTCCGCTGCTCACAGGATCATCATCGGGTAATAGGATTACCCACTTCAAGGTAAATTAAATTTGATTTAATTTATTTGATTTTATTTTAATTATTAAAATAATAAGAATTAAATTTGAAACATCTCAGATCTAATCTAGATCAAAGAGAAAAATTTTAAAATATATCTCTTGATCTGATCAGATCTGAACGAACCTGATCCGGGAAATCAGGATTTTTCTTCAACTGGTATCAGAGCCAAGGTTCTAAAAGTGTATTTAGATCTAATTTTAAATTTATTCTAAATAGAAAATAAGTGATTTTAGATGTCACATGAGATGTGATCAGATCTAAAATTAGAAAAAATTAAAATTAAATGATTTGGATCTAAGATTAGAAAATATGCATGACTAGTTCTAAAATAGAATAGTTCTATAGAATAGTCTTGCATGTTTTTAATTTAATTTGATTAAATCATATTTTAGATCTATTTATTTACTATTTTTTGATATTATAATTATTATAATAATATCTAAAAAATAGTAAATAAAAATTATTTAATTTTAAACATCATATGAGATATGATTGATGCATGTCTAGACTAGTTGTAGAATAGTTCTACATAGTTGTCTAGATTAGAATTTATTTTGATTAGATCAATTTAAATCTAATTTTTTAGATTATTATGAGATAATTTAGATCTAAAAATATGCATGATTCGATACATGAGATGTATGCAAAATATGCCATGATTAGATCTAATTTGTATATGAGATATATGATATAGATCTAAAACTATTTTGTAGTATTGTACATGTTCCTGATTAAGGCGTTCCTCTTGGCCGTCCGGTCATAAGAACGAAGAAGGATTTAAAGGCCCTCTCCTTCCCATTCGATGGGGTGTTCTTATGATGTGTAGGGGTGCTGCATGTTCGTCCTTAATCAGAAATCCAAAACTTACTTTCTGCAAAACCCTAGATCCTGAAACCCTAGGATTTATTGTGCATATTTTGTTTATGAACCCTACTTAATTAAAAATTAAGATTATGGAATATTAATTAGGTCTAAAATTGAGAATTTTAGATCTAAGACATATTCATAATACTGGGTTCGGGCTTGGGTAGCTCAATTAGGTCTAAGCGGTTGATCAAACCGAATCAAGAGTTGGTTAGATGGGATCAACAATGCTTAAATTGACCAGCCTAATAGGATTAAGTCTGGGTCAAGATCGAGTCACGATCAAGCAAGACCTAATTAGGCTCAGAGGTTAGAGTCTGGATTGTAGGCTAACCCAATTGGTTCTGACTCAATAATTTGGTGTCTAAGGTAAGTTTGGCACATACGACCGACTGGTTTTTAATTGGAAGCTACTCGACCTGAATGCATTCTTGTACGAGTTAATGGCATATTCCTTCCACCGGATCTCACTTACCTGGCCATATCTGTTGACACAGTTCTGATTCTGAGGTGGTCAATAATCCGAGCTAACCCATGCCACTAGGTTAGTCATAATTGTTATGACTATGACAAGTCTAGTTTAATGAGACCTGAATCAATTCTCCCTAAGAAAAGATTAAGTCTGAGGTCTTCCACCATTGTAGATGTGCGGGCCCTTTTCCGGGGTTGATTGTTCTCGGCTGGATACAGTGGCTCAGTTGCACCGAAAAGATGCAACCATGTCTATTAGGCATTGGATGCTATGGGCTGGAGGATGAGTTGGGCTCAATATTTTGGATACGGTGAGAGACTCAATTAGGAATCCAGTCTATGCAAATGGTGGGTCTGACTTAACTAAGGAGTGGATCAATATTCTGGATACGGTGAGATTCATGAATTAGAGACCAAGTTTGGGTGCACCATGATTAGAGAATCATTGAACAAGAGTTGTTCACTCATTGGCTAACCCATCACCAATAACTGTTAGGTGAGGTGATGAGTCAGTTGGTGAGACCGCACCACCCACTAGAAATCATTAATCATGGAGATTTTTCGCATCTCTACAGAGGGAGTGTAGGGATCCAAGAAAATAGTGGGAGCTAATTTATTTAAAAATAAAATTTCTAAACAAATTGGTCAAGTCATAATTATAGTATCTAACTAGAATCTTTGACTCTCTATAGGAAAAATATCTGCGTCCAACCCATTAGCACGTATCCTGGACACACATAGACTGACCGAACCCAATTATAAAGATTGGCTCAGGAACTATAAAATTATTTTGGATTTTGAGAAGTTAACCCATGTATTGGACCAGGACCCTCCCACCTTACCAGCCCGTCCATCCACTGAACAGAGAGCGTCTCTGGAAAAATGGATAGACGAAGATAATAAGGCCAGATATTACATGTTGGGCTCGATGTCTGATGAGCTCCAGCGCCAACATGAAGATATCGGGACTGCTCGCCAAATGTTGGCTCACCTGATAGGAGATGTTTGGTGAACAGAGTCGCGCAGCCAAGTATCAAGTCACGAAATGACTTTTTAAGGCTAAGATGCGTGATGGGCAGTCAGTCCAAGATCACTGTCTGATGATGATCAAGGACATGGAAGAGCTTGAGAAGCTCGGTGTGAAGTTAGACTTGGATCTGCAGAACGATATTATTCTGCAATCCTTGACTGATGCATATGGGCAATTCATCATGAATTACCACATGCATAAACTTCAAAATTCCTTGGCCGAATTAATGAATATGCTGGTCACCGCTGAGCTTTCTATGAAAGGTTCTAAAGGCTCAGTTCTTGCTATGGAATGGACTTCTTCCAAAAGAAAGTCTTATGGAAAGAAAAAGAAGTCTATGAAAAAGCAAAAGGTGGAAGGAGCAAAGAAGAAGAAGGCAGAGCCGAAAATGAAAGCCGCTGTCAAAGAAAAGTGTTTCCATTGCAACAGCGACGGCCATTGGAAGCGGAACTGCCCTACTTACCTGGCCACCCTAAAGAACAAGAAGGAAGGTCCTTCTGGAGGTATGCTCGTTATTGAGTCTAACCTTACGATTTCTTCTGCATCCAGTTGGGTGCTTGACTCTGGTTCTAGTGCTCATCTGTGCACTTCCATGCAGGGTCTTGAGGATAGCAGGAGGCTGAGGGATGGAGACATGATCCTATGCATCGGTAATGGAGCAAGAGTTGCTGCAGTAGCCGTGGGAACATACCCTCTTCGATTACCATCTGGTTTAGACTTAGTTTTGAAAGACTGTTATTATGTGCCTGCAGCTAGCAGGAATTTGATTTCTGTTTCATGCTTAGCACTAGAAGGCTATGTGATTACCTTCTTTAAGGACCATTGTAACATTCTTTATGAAAGAAATAAAATTGCAAATGGTTTCCTTATTAATGGTCTTTATCAGCTACATATTGATGTACCTGTTCTAACTATCGAGCAAAACGTGAATGCCAAATGACCTAGGGATAGTCCAAATGATAGATATCTATGGCACCTGAGATTAGGTCATATAGCAGAAGATAGGATCAACAAATTGGAGAAAAATGGGCTATTGAGTCCATTGACTTTCGAGTCATATCCAACTTATGAATCTTGTCTTCAAGGCAAAATGACTAAACTCCCTTTTGTAGGACATGGGGAGAGGGCCACAGATCTCCTTGCCCTAGTACATACTGATGTGTGCGGCCCATTTGATGTGCCGGCTAGAGGCAATTTTGTCTACTTCATTACCTTTACCGATGATCTGTCTAGGTATGGGTATGTGTATCTTATGAGACACAAGTCTGAAGCTTTTGAAAAGTTCAAAGAATTCAGACATGAAGTAGAAAAATAAACTGAAAAACCCATTAAGGTTCTTCGATCAGATCGAGGAGGTGAATACCTTAGCCGAGAATTCCTAGACTATCTCAAGGAAAAATGGCATAGTCTCTCAATGGACTCCACCAGGAACACCTCAACTCAACGGGGTTTCAGAATGGAGAAATCGGACTCTATTGGATATGGTTCCGATCCATGATGAGCTTCACAGACCTCCCTGATTTTCTTTGGGGACATTCATTGTTAACTTCAATTTATCTACTGAATAGGGTTCCCTCTAAAACCGTTCCTACCACACCGTATGAGATATGGCACGGTAAGAAACCAAGTCTGAGTCATCTCAGAATTTGGGGTTGTCCGGCTCATGTCAAAAGACAACAAGCGGACAAGTTAGAGTTTAGGTCCTTTCAGAGCTCGATTCATAGGATATCCTAAAGAGTCATTAGGATACTATTTCTACATTCCAGAAGACCACAATGTGATTGTGAGTCGACATGCCATCTTTCTTGAAAAATAGTTTATTCAAGATAGCGGCATTGGAAAGCAGATTAAGCTTGATGAGAAAGTCTCACAAGTACAACGAGCTAAGGACCAATTGGAACCAAATCAGGTTGAGCCAATAAGAACACTACCTCCTCCACCTCGTAGATCGGAAAGAGTTTTCCGTCCCCCTGAAAGATACTTAGGTATTATTTCAGAGGAAGTAGAGGAAAATGTTCCTCGTAGGTAATGGTGCTCATGGTGATGATCCCAAAACCTACAACGAGGCGATATCAGATATCGACTCCGAGAAATGGCTAGAGGCAATGCAGTCAGAAATTGACTCGATGCACTCAAACCAAGTCTGGACCTTGGTAGATCCACCAGAAGGTATAGTACCTATTGGGTGTAAATGGATCTTCAAGAGAAAGATTGGTGCAGATGGGAATGTGGAGACATTCAAGGCTAGACTAGTGGCAAAAGGTTATAGTCAACGTGAAGGCATTGACTATCAGGATATCTTTTCCCAGTGGCTATGCTAAAATCCATCCGCACATTGCTTGCCGTTGCAGCCTATTTCGATTATGAAATATGGCAAATGGACGTGAAAATGGCATTCTTGAAATGGATATCTTGAGGAAGATATCTATATGGAACAGCCGCTAGGTTTCACATCCAGTGATACTGATCACAAGGTTTGCAAGCTGCAAAGGTCCATATATGGACTTAAGCAAGCATCTCGGAGCTGGAACACTCATTTCAATGATGTGATCAAAATGTTTGGTTTCATCAAAAATGAAGAGGAACCATGTGTCTTCAAAAAGGTCAGTGGGAGCGCTGTTGTCTTCCTCGTATTGTACGTGGATGACATCCTCCTTATTGGGAATGATATTCCCATGTTGACAACAGTCAAATTATGGTTGTCCAAGGAATTCTCCATGAAAGACCTAGGTGAAGCATCCTTTATTCTAGGAATTAAGGTCTATAGGGATAGACCGAATAGGATGCTAGGACTTTCACAGAAGATGTACATAGAGGAAGTACTAAAGAGGTTTAGTATGGAAAACTCTAAGAGGGGATTAATACCCTTCAGACATGGTATTCATCTTTCCAAGAAGATGTGCCCTAGCACACCTGAGGAAATAGAACGCATGAGCAAGATCCCTTATGCTTCTGCAATAGGGAGCCTCATGTATGCCATGCTATGTACACGACCTGATATAGCCCATGCTGTGAGTGTCACAAGCAGATATCAGTCAAATCCAGGTGAAGAACACTGGACTTCTGTGAAATGTATCCTTAAGTACTTGAGAAGAACTAAGGATATGATGTTGGTCTTTGGTAATGGAGAACTCCAAGTCCAGGGATACACAGACTCGGATTTCATGTCCGATATAGATGATCGAAAGTCGACATCTGGGAGTCTGTTTGTGTGCAATGGTGGTGCTGTCAGCTGGAAGAGTTCCAAGCAAACTGTGATAGCAGATTCCACCATGGAAGCAGAATATATCGCTGCATCAGAGGCTGCGAAGGAAGCATTCTGGTACAAGAAGTTTGCTGCAGAAATTGGAGTAATGCCATCAGATGCCATTCCTCTATACTGCGACAACAATGGCGCCATAGCCCTTGCTAAGGAGCCGAGGTCTCACCAAAAATCCAAGCACATTGAGCGGCGATACCACCTCATCCGCGATTACCTCGAGAAGGGTTACGTCGAGGTCAAGAGAGTCAACTCCACAGATAATGTGGCAGACCCACTTACAAAGCCGTTGGGCCAGCAGAAGATCGAAGCCCACCTTGAGAAGATGGGACTTAGACTTGTAGCCAATTGGCTTTAGGACAAGTGGGAGATTGTTAGATATATGTGCCCTAGAAGCCAGAATTGGCTGACACTTGTAATACACTTCTAGGGGCAAAATTATAATTTTGACTATAATCAATAAAATGGGATTATTTTCTATCACATATGTGTATTTAGTGTCTGTGATACATCCTTTGAGTTAATGGTAATGATAATTCATATTTTCAAGAGTTGAAAATTTAAGACATGAATAATCATTATTAACTCATAAAATGCTTCCGACCATAGGATCATCACGAGGATGGTGATTGATCCGGAAGGTTGGTGTACAATCGCTTCTCTTTAGTAGATGAGTCTTGAGTCTACGGTGTGGAGACACCGGAGCGAGAGTACAGGTACTCGTTAGAGAACGAGGGCACTGAGCGTGACCACCTCGAGTAGTCATTAGGAAGTCTACCTTCTCGTCAATGACTGACTCGATGCTGCAGTAGTGTGTCTGGTTCTTTGACCTGAGGTGCATCGGCAGTTCACCTTGAGGGTGTTATAGTTTGACTACACCATTACTCGGTCTCCTAGCCATATGGAACCCTGAGGTGTATGTTGGCTATAGCATGTTCATTGTAGGAACTGGATTGCATCAAGATGGAATCTATCTACCTCGGTGGTAGAGGAGCAGCCCTATGATGATCATGAGAATCAAGTCCAGAAGCCCATGGCCATGGCAGAGTGAAATAATAGAAAGAGTTTCTATTTAGATTTTCACATTCGGACTTGAATCGAATGATTACATCATATGACAGAGACTAGGGTTTGACGAGTTCACCTTAACCCTAATCTGATCGGGGCTCAAGATAGAAGAACTTAATCACACAGGTAGCTGCACCAAGAGGTTCGCATTCAGCTCTGATGGGTTGCCACCATATACTGCTAGGTGTCACTGGTGGATTTTGGGAGCAATTAGAATGATTTAGATGATCGATCATTCTAGCTGTTCGAATCAGAAGAGTTCTGATCCATCGAAAGGAGTTTCGATGATGTCGATGATAGAGATCATGACATATCCCATTACCATACAGAACTGAACCTAACTGGGTCACACAAACAAGGGTTTGAATCTGGTGATCATCAATTGAACTGATCCAGTTCAATTGATCTGAATGAGATTCAATTAGGTTCAAAGAAATCGTGCTAGCACTCGATTGAACCTAACGTTCTTCTTTTACTATCATAAATAGTTGTCCTGACTGAGCCAAAGGAGTTTGTGCTCAATCAGAGGCCTTCACTTTGGTCTGACTGGAGCTTGTCCAAGTCAGAAAAGGTTGTCTTATTTTGTAAGACATTACCTGCCATTTTTGGTCACCTGCCATTTCTCGTCCTTTGACTTTGGTCAAAAGTTGACCTTTGACTGGTCAAATGTTGACCATTGACACTTTGACTTTTGTCCACATGTCATGCACACCTATTGGAGAGCTGGTGGGGGCTTGTCCCCCTATCAGAACCTGGCAAGGAGGAGGGCGCACGCCACCCTTGGCGTGTGCCCAAGCTGGAGGCGCCCAGGAGTCCCTGTTGGACAGGGACTCCATCTCCTTTTTGGATTCCAATTAGAGTTCTCCTAAGAACCAACTTTGACTGGTCTTAGGTGCCATCTAAGGAGGAATCCTAGGGACTCTATTCCCACCAATCAGATTTAGATCTGATTTCACAAAGGGTTGTGATTGGTTGGGAAGAAGAGGAGTTGGATCACGCTTAGTCTATAAATAAGACCCTGCGCCCAACTCAAAGAGCATCACAATTCTCCATGCCCCAAGGCTGCTTCTCCTCTCCTCCTCCATGCCAAAGCACCTTCTCCCTCTCCTCTCCATGTCCAAAGAGTTTTGGATTCTTGGTTGGTGCAATCCAGATGAGAGAAAGGCGACTGAAAGCTAGAAGGCTGCACTGCTGCAAAGGACGACTGCTGATCTTCGAAAGGTATTTTGAAGGTCCTCCAGATTAGATCCAGATTTGATTTTTGGAGATGTGATAGAGAAGAAGAGGATCTCTAGATCCAGCCTAAGTGGATACCGGTAGAGGCTAGGCACTTGCGTGGCTAGATCCAAAACCTTCCACTGCTCATAGGATCATCATCGGGTAATAGGATTATCCACTTCAAGGTAAATTAAATTTGATTTAATTTATCTAATTTTATTTTAATTATTAAAATAATAAGAATTAGATCTGAAATATTTTAGATTTGATCTAGATTAAAAAAAAAGTTTAAAATATATCTCTTGATCTGATCAGATCTTAACGAACCTGGTCCGAAAAATCAGGATTTTCCTTCACTTAATTCAATCAAGTTCAAACCAAATTTAATTAAATCATATTTAATTATAATTAATCTCAATCCTTTGGCTTAATCAAACTAAGCTAATTAGCAATCGAATTGCTAATCGATCTTCCTACAATGCTTGCACTAGGTTAAACATCAATCGTATTGATTGTTTAACTCTAGAATGATTCTCAATCATTCATCAACCATCCAATTAGATCATGAGCTCTAATGTATATGACCTCATAGGTCTAAATCTAATCTGATAGTATAAGAATAGATTTCTATATCAATCGAAGTAACCATCTAGCAATTATACGCGACGGTCGGATAGGTCGAATGTGTAGAACAACATCCTTAGAATCCATGTGGATATAGTTTCCATATAATTCATCCCCTTGATCAAAATGCTCATAGGATTCTTCAGAGTTTAATTGTCAACTCTGATCAGATTGTCCATATTATATTTCAAAATACCAAATTCATCTAATGAATTATCCTGGCCAAGATTTTGCTATATTGAAATACAATGATACATTCTTCTCCAACTCTTAGAGTGGTCAATTCCATCTTGATTACACTCTGACTTCATAAGTACTTGACTATGCTTAGAAGCCTTTCATTACTAAATTAAAAATTTAGTTAGTCTGGTACCAAAGCATAGTGAGTTGCTTGTAAGACACCGAGGTGATCTCAGGTCTAAGGAACACTTATACCTATATCCCATCAGACATATTTTCGATAGTAGAATACTTTGGAGTTGGTCATGTTCAATGATGATGTACCCATACATCTCATCTATATGCCATATCAGTATCTCCACACTCCTTGGTTAAGAGGACAACCATCCTATATGGCATACAATGATCTATGCTCGATAGATGCTGTCGTTCTGATTAACAGCCTATAATTTGGTCATGAATAAATTTAAGAACTAATTGATAAATTTTCTCTTTATCAAAGCTAAATAATCTTAAGAACTTCATCACAATAATAGAGTTCATTAGAAAATGAATACTTTTATGATAAAAAAAATATCAAAAATATATTTTATTTATTAATGAATCAATTATAGATATAATGTAGCTCAACCATCAATAGACTGATGATTAGCTTTGAGACACATTTCCTAACACATTAACACTCCACAAGCTTGAGGTTTAGGTGTTGAGGACTTTGAGTGGCTTAGTTGGTGCTCTAGAGACTTGGAGACATAAGACAGAATAAAGAACCATGGCCAAAAAGAAGTATTAGCCAAGAAAGGGGCTGGCACTAATTACAGTCGACTCGATCCCAGGTGGAGTCGACTTAGGATGCAGGAGCATTGACTTAGGGATGGGCCGAGATGACTCGATCTTAGAGTTCAGCCAGATAGAGAGTGGCATTTGGCATTGCATGCAGGGAAGATGACTTGGTTCTAAGATGAGTCAACTTGGATATAGGTGAGTTGACTCAATCTCAGGTGGAGTCAGCTCAATTTTCATAGGTAGAGATGCATGGAAGGTCTATTTAGCCTAGGGTCTGATTTGATCCTGTGGATCTTAAGGCCTAATTTAATAAGATCTCAAGGGGGTGAATTCATGTATGGGTCGGATTTAGATCCAGAAAGCACGTAAAACCATGGGTGTACATGAGCTTAGGTGAATGCTTTCATGTATTTGGTTAGCCTAGAAGAGTTTTGAGCTAGAATTTATTAGAGTTCTTATGGAAATTCTAGGGTATATAAATCAGAATATAATAACTTTTATAATAGAGTGGAATATAATTGAGCTTTTTTCTCTAACTATCTATCTCTCTAGTTCAAACACCAAAACCCTAGGTATCATCCCCTCTCTCTCTTCTTCTTAGATCTTCTTTGGTTTGCTAGATTAACACCCAGGTTCTACACAAAAGATTGAATCTATGGCTGTGGCTTCGAGCAATCGTCGACACAATGGTCAAGTAATTGTTAAGTCGGTGCATGAGTCAAGATGGGATTGACCGCTCTAAGAGTTTGAAGATAATACATCACTGTATTTCAATTTAGCAAAAACCTCGACTGAGGTAATCCATGTGATGGATTTAAAAGGTTGAATTACAATGTGGATGACTCATTCAAGGTTGATAGTTAAACCCTAGATCATTCTCTAAGCATTTAGGGTCAAAGGGATGAATTATATGATAACCATATGTCAATGAATTCTAGAATATTACATCACAATCATTCGACCTATCCTAATATCGGGTACCATTGCCAGATGGTCACTTTGATTAGTATAAGAATTTATTTTTATACTACCAACTTAGGTTTGAACTTATGATGTCATACTCAAAACAAGTTTTTGACTAATCATGTGGCTAATCAAGAGTCCCACTGGACTAAGACTATCATCAAGAGTCCCACTGGATTGAGATTCTATGATCAGGAGTCTCATTGAACTGAGACTCTATGATTAGAAGTCCCATTAGAGTGGGACTCTATCATCAAAAGTTCCACTAGATTGGGACTCTATCATTATTGGAGGATTAATTAGCAATTAGATTGCTGATTTGTTCAATTTGATTGAGCAATGAAGTTTGGGTTAAAACAAATAGAATTTGATTCAATTTGGTTAGATCCGATTAGGTTATGAGATGACCTAATCGCTAAGAAAGATTGATCCCTGATTTGATCAAGATATAAGCTTGACTAATTCCTAATTTGATTAGGATTTAATTGAGTTGGTTTTGTGCATAATTAGATTAGGTTCATTCTTATTTATTTGGATATAATTAAATAGAATTTGGTTAGTACCAAATAACTAAAACCTTGAGTCCAAAATGTTTGGACTTCTCCCCATGCACCATGTTTTCTCCATGCCCAATTTTTTCATGCAAGAAAGGATTTTGCATGACTATTTCTCATGCACAAAGGCTGAATCTCACCCTTTCTCCATGCCTTAATTGTATAGGATAAGATTAGTTTTTAATTTGATTCAAATATAATCCTTATCCTCATCTAAACTCCTATCTCTTTCTCTATCCTCTCTTGGCCTCCCCCTTTAAGAAGGGGTCTTCTTTGGGCATGCACCAATTAGTCTAGGAAAAGGTTTCTCATGGTAAAAGAGACAAAAATGGAGAGGCATGGGATTAGGGTGGAGAATCCTTTTGCATGTGAAATAGAGGAGAAACTTCTCCTCTTGGGTAAGAGTAAAACCTAGATCTAATCTAGAGTATTATGTGAGGGTAAAATTAAAGAAAGAATACGTTCTCCTCCCTCTGTATCCATCTTCAGACCCTTTAGTTGATCCTTCTTCAGATCTGAATGTGTTCAAAGGATTCAAGAAAGAAGATCAAATCAGATCAGCCTTTCAGTGGTCTTCGTGCAATCTAGCAGTCCTGGGACATTAGATCAGCATAGGACTTTGAGTGGACGATCCATAAAGACTGGACACCTTGTGTGGCTATGAGTGACCAGCAAGACCTCAAATCAATGAGATTTAGACATGGTGATATGCTACCAGTGCTTAGGTGATGAGTTTTGAACTCATACTCTTCATAGATTAGATCTACCGCATATTTAATATGATCATATGCTGATTTTTATTTTCAGATTTTATAATGTAATACATCATGTTATAGATCCTATGGTAAGTGCTTTAGATCTGATCTTAAGCATGATGATTAGATTAAAATATTTAATCTTATGTTTTTGCCAAACAAGTTTTAAAAATCATGCTTAAAATACCTGTCGATTTTCTTCAGTGGTATCAGAGCCTAGGTTCATTATAACATGATATATATGCATATATGGATATGATTTCTTATTATTTAGATTAGACCTAAATATTTTCTACACTAAAATCTGATTTTGATCAGTCCCATATATGATATGATTAGATTAGACAATGTTTCTAAGTAGTGTAGTAGTCAAATTGGACAAATTGCCATGGCCATCTGGTCATAGGAGAAAAGTAGGGTTTCATGGCTCTTTCCTTTCATTCGATAGGGTTCTCCTATGGCATGCAGGGGTGCTACTACAATTATTACTCATAAAGATAAAAGAGAAAGGAAGAACTTATTTTTCTGCAAAATCCTTGATCTTGAAATCCTAGGTTGGTTGTATGTGATAGAAGTTGTATGAAAAGAAGTAACATCTAATCTTAATGATTAAAATTATTTTAATCATGAAAGAATAAAATTTGAAATCATAAAAGGTTTAGATTAGATTTAAAAATTTGTTTATGATTGATTTTATTTTGATTTATGCAAAATTTTTCTGACCTAAAACATGGCAAAAGTTGCCAGCCAGCCTGCTGAGCAGACTTAGTTTTGACTGAGTCGACTCAATCTAGGAGTGAGCCCAATCAAATTTCAAACCTAAAAATTTATGCATATTTTGATGTAAAATGTCAACCAAATTGAAATTATTTTAAATCTTAACCTAAACCCATGTTGATCATACACTCAATTGGGTATTAAAGGTTAAATCATTTAGATCTAGAATTATGAATTATGATCCAATGACATTTACATAAAACATGGGTCCATGGGTTAGCTTGATCAGGCCCTCTTAATTGGGATAGACCTAAGGTTAGAATCAAATCAACTGAATAAAGAAATTGATCAAGTCTAACCAAGAGTTGAATTGGATTAATCTCTTCTCTGGATCAATTTACAATAGTTGTAGTTGATCAAGTCCATCATTCTAATTTTAACAAATGGACCTTGATTGTGGCTCAGTGGTTAAGCCCAAGTCATTAAATGGATCTAATCAAAACTAATTTACTAGTTAGTGTCTAAGATAAGTTTGGCAGTCTTGTCTGGTGGCTTTTAATTGGGAGCTACTTGCATAGATTCGGTCTATGGCAAGTTAGTAGCATATCCCTTCCACCGATCTCACTTATCTATCCAACATGGTGGATTAGGTTTTGATTGAATCACTTGATGATTCAAGCTGACCCATATCAATAAGGTAAATTAGTGTGATTGATTTTGGTGCCCCTAGATCGACTTATTTCTAGTCTTCTTTAATCTAACTTGGTGAAGTCAATGGAAGGATTTAGATTAGCTGTTCAATCTCTTCTCTTTTCTTCTCTTAAAATGTGTCAACCAAATCCTCTAAATTATTAGATCCTTAAAATGAAGATATTATGGGAATAACATGTTCATAGCCTTCCATTAAGGTGGACGATAATGGATCCAATAATCTAGGTAAATGTTGGAGTTGCCTTACGCTTGGTGTTCATCTGGATATTGGCATTATCATTCATTAGATAATGACTTTGTTTGGGCTAGCTAATGAATGGTTGGGTTAGCTAGAGCTTTTCTTGGGCTTGATCATTCATCAATTAGATCTACCGAGTAGGTTCATGTTAATGGTTGGATCTAGCCAGACCTTTTAGTGGAGGCCAAAGCCTACTGAAAAGAAACTTGAGGTGAAATAATTACTAGAAGTTATTTGAAAAAATAATTGATTAAGAACCTACCTATAGATGCACATGGGTTAGCCAAAGGTTTTCTTGGGCCCGTATGCAATCTATGTAGATTCTAATATCCACTAAGGAATTAAAGTAATTCCTTAAATTTGATGTAGAGGCTACCAATTTATATAAAATGGGTCAATGAGTAAATCATGGGGTGGTGTATAATGAGGGCAGCCATGAATAACGAATTTAGTAGTAAATTCAAGGATTCATGGCCTGAGAAAATACTTAAAGTGTTGAAGTTCTCAGTGGGGAATTGTTCTTTTAAGAAAGAAAATAAGAATAAGGTGGAAGTGTTTCATGCTGGGGCATCTGAGCCCAATCAAACTAGAAAGTCTAAGTCTGACCATCGTAAGGCAGAGTCCCTTGACCCTAATAGGCATAATAAGAAAAAAGAGCAAGAAATTGTTTATCAAGGATGTTATATAATAACATCTTGTAATTTCTCTATTTGTAATTCATTGTAAGGACTTCAAGTTAGTAAAAAATTTGAAAATGATAAGAGATTCCTGAATGTTGGGGATGGAAGTCATGTTCTAATCTTAGCTTTAGGAGTTATTGAGCTTATTTTTAATTCCAAGATTGTCATTTTTAGTGATTATCACTATTGTCCATCATTTATGATGGATGCGATCTTCATTGGCCTTTTGGCCAAAGATCGTTATCATTTGTCAATAAAGGATAATTATTATGATATCATTATGAATGATGTTACAATAATGCATGGATAATAAAGAAATAGCATATACATTTTATCATAGCCTGTAAGTATAATGTACACTTGGAACAAACACCCTAAACTAGATCATGTCTCTAATGCCTATCTTTGGCATTGTAAGCTCAGTCATATGAACAAGAATAGGATAAATAGGTTAGTCAAAGAGAAATTTCTCGATGTCAATAATTGTGAATCATTGCCGATCTATGAGTCTTGTCTTCTTAGAAAGATTACCCAGTCATCCTTTTTGGAAAGGGTGAATGAGCTATTGATGTTCTGAGTCTAGTATATATTGATGCTTGTGGACCCATGAACACAGTGCCAAAGAAGGGTATTACTATTTCATTACGTTCACAGATGACTATAATGAGGTATGTCTACTTGATGAATAACAAGTTTAAATCATTTGAAATGTTCAAACAATTCCATAATGAGGTAAAAAAAAAACTAAAAAAAGTATTAAAACTCTTCAATCTGATCGAGGAGGTGGATACCTCTCCAATGTATTTCTAACATATCTAAGAGAAAATGGGATTCTTTCATAATGGACCCCTCCTGAAACACTATAACATAATGGGATGTCAGAAAGAAAAAATCGAACTTTGTTAAACATAGTTCGATCCATGATGGGATTTGCATCTCTGCTTATTTCATTTTGGGGTCATGCTCTTAAGGTAGTCTATTTGATTTTGAATAATGTTCCAAGCAAGTCAGTCACAAAAACTCAATATAAGATATGGACTAGATGCAAACCGACAATCTCCTACTTTTGGATTTAGGGTTGTCCAGCTTACAACAAGCATTTGCAGACTGATAAGCTTGGACCATGGTTCGATAGGTGTTTATTTGTAGGGTACCCCAAGAAAACTAGGAGATATTATCTCTACCATCCTGAAGAATAAAAGTTGTTCGTCAGTAATAGGGCAGTCATTTTGGAAAGAGAGTTTCTTAGAGAATAAGCTAACGCCTCAAAAGTTGAACTTGAGGCAATTCAAAAGGCAGAAGTACCGATATAATCTTATGAACCTACAGAATCAGATTTGATTAAATCAAACCTAGAGCCCGTTGTAGAGCTACCATTAAGGAGATCCGATAGAGTATTGCATCAACTAGACAGATATATGGTTTCTTCATTTGGGACAGCGATCCGATTGAACTCGATAAGAATAATGAGGATTTGATCATCTATATGGATGTGATATAGAGGTCTAACTCTGAGAAATGGCTGGAAGCCATAAAATCTAAAATAGAGTCCATGAAATATTAGGGATTTAGTACCATCTTATTGTAGTAGAAAGAAAGAAGAAGAAAAACAGACACACAATCAGGTATGTGGATTAGACCAAAGTTTACCACCATGGGACATGCAAGGCTTCACTAATGAGAAAGAGAAAAATAAACAAAAAAGGAGATACACTCTCAACTCTCAACCCTCTCTCTCAACTTAGAAGCAGTCACCCATACAATGCTCTTAAAGTAATCACAGAAAGGTCCTCTCATAGCTCTACCGGTCTAGGGTCCTCAACACCCCTGGACACTTTGTGATACTCTCAGCTACTACATCATGCTCCAGCCTCTATCCTTAGGCAACCTTGCTATTGTAGGACACTCCCTGAGACACCCTAACTCTATGTAAGATCTGCTCCCCAGTCTCCCTAAGATGCCCTTAGCTCTCCCTATGCCACCCTATGGAGAGGATTCGAGACTCTAACTCCACGGCTGTCAGCCTACCTTAAATATGGCTAAAACTTTCTTCACAAGCCCTAATCAACCCCACAGCCATCTGATAGCTATCGCCTAATCTCCTAGCTGCCAGATAGCATAATAGGCTTCCTTAGATCCCCTGAACCCCATGAATGGACTGATCCATGTGCACTATGCACATAGACCCTATGGAAGCTCGCCCGCGCACATGACCGCACGTGCTCACCAGTACTAGGGATGTCCCATGCATGCGCTGTGCACTGTCACCCAAACACTCGAGCAACCAAGCCAGTGCAGGACCCCCCACATGATCGCCTGGGCCCAAGCCGCACCTGCACGCCTACACTGGGCCGAGCATAGATCTAGGCCGATGCGCACATGTTAGTGCCCATGATGGGCCTGGGCACAGCCCAGCTCACTATTGGCCCAGCTATTGGGCCAAGCCCACACTACCGCCGGCCTATGGGCCCCATCAATGGCTCGTAGGTTGTATCATCTATTCCACTGGCTTCCTCACACATATCTTCTTCATTCGAACTTCGTGTGGGTTATTCTTGGTCTTGTTGGACTCTACTTGTCATCTTGGATCCCATTCTAAGCTTATTATGGATCGAGTCTCAAGATGTTAGATTTCAATAATTTTTATCTTAACTCGATGTTGACCCCATGATTGATTTTGATGATTATCAATTTTTGAGTATATTATGTATCTAATCATGTGTTTCAAGAATGTGTGTAGGATTTTTCAAGTATCCAAAATAAAGAATATATTTCAAGGATAAATCTTTTTAAGATGCCATGCTAAAATACTTAAAAGAATAAATTCACACATATTTGGATGGCTTGGTATGAAGAAAGTAAAATTGGAAGAAGAAAAAAAAAATTGAAGGAAGCAATTATATTTAGAAGAGTTTTGGGTCAAGAAATTCAAGTTTGGAATGTGAAAAAATGAAGAAAAATGAAGTCAAAAATTTTGGAGACTTCTCCTAAAAATTTGGAGACTTTTTCTAAAAATTTGGAGGCTTCTCCAAGCTGTTTGGCATGCCTGCATATTGCCTTGGCACAGGCTTGAGACATCTGGAAAATAGCTCGACACCTCTCCATTTTAGAAAACAAAAATCTCATTTCTATGTTCTGAGATCGAGATATCTCAAAAATTCTTGAGAGCTCTCGCTGTAAAATCAAGACTTCTCCTAGAAAAATCGAGACCTCTCTAAATGCATGATAGCTTTCAATAGAATTTTTCTACAATCCATCCAATGGCTATTTCTGTACTCCAACAATTATTTTAGAGCTTCCAAGGTCTAGAACTCACTCTCCAACCATCTTCAAGGGTATTTAAAGGTGGAGAATCAATTTGGAAGAAGGATTAATGGAGATTAAGAGAGGAATCATCTTGAAATGAAAGGGTTTCCATTGCATATCAAAAAGAGAGGAAAAGAGAGGGATTTAGTAATTTCAAAGTACATTCAAGAGCTATCTTCTACAACTTCTCAAGCATCCTCTCAAGCCTCAAAGAAGAGTTTTTAAACTTCAAAAGAGCTGATTATTCAACCTATTCTTCATGCTCAAAGAGTTTCAACTCTATTTTTTTCTTTTGCGCTGAAATTTTGTACTTGTATTTTTGTTTCTTTATAACTTTTTTTGTGGAAAAGACACTTGGAGATTAGGCCCATCCAAGCTCAAAAATAGACTTGCTAGGTTTAGGTTGGTGAGCCCAAAAAATCAACTGGGTTGATAGTGAGCCCGAAAAACTGTTGGTGTAAGATTTTGGTTGGTGATCCTGAAAAACCAACTGAATTTGTTTGTGAGTCCAAAAAAGTAAATACACTATAATCAAGGAAGGATTGTAGTGAAAATATTATCATCCACAACATTTCAGGCATCATCTAGCTCTGATACCAAATTGTAGATCCATGATATCGCTCGAACGCTAATCATCCTTAACATCATAAGCACCGATACCATGTTGCGAAAGTTTCTGATCTTTAGTATGAACCTAAAGGAACCTATGATGTTCTCTATAGGCAGCAAATCATTGATCCTCCACCTGAATCTGTGATGGGGCACCTCCCTTCTTGGGCTTGAGGGAGACGCCCCCTTCTCTAGGGCTTCTTCAAGAACCCTAGGATGGCAACTCCAGAGAGAAGAGAAGAAGAGAGTTGAGGAAGAAAAGGTCTGTATTGACTTTTACCTTTTAAAATCATAATACAATCTATGTATTTATACATAGCCATTAGGCCCAACCAAAAAACTTTCAAGCTAACCCAATACATGAACGCACTCATCGAGCCCATGTACACCCATATCTCCCATGCTCTTATCCTTTGGATCAAGACCTGACCCATACATGAATTAGCCCCCTTAAGACCTCTCAAACTGGGCCTTACGACCCCTAGAATCAACCCAGACCCTAGCCCAAAATAGACCCTTACATAACTCTGCCCGTGCACTAAGCTAGCTCAGTCTCAACACTAAGTTGGCTAAGTTCTACTGGGTCACTCTGTCCATGCACTGAGTCGGCTCAGTCTCAGCACTGAGCTGGCTAAGTTTCACTGGATTGGCTCAATCTAAAACTGAGTCGGTCCAATCCCATGCCATACCAGCAGTCCCGAACGCTCAGCTCTCTATTTTGCCCATGCTCTGAGACTTAACCGACCCAGTTTTGGACTAAGCCAACTAACCTGTAGAAAATCTTCTTTCTGCAGTCTTGATTTTCTGGCTTTGGTTTCTTGCTTCACCTTATGTTTCAGATCTCTAAAGCACCAACCAAGCCCCTAAAATCTCCAGAGCCAACCCCCTAACTCCTTCCGTGGCCTCCTAAGGCTTGGGAGCACCATAAATCCTCACAATCTCCATCTTGGTGCTCCCAAGCCTTGGCAAACCTCTCAGCAATGACCTCCTGCATTATCCCACTATCCCTGTGCACTCGACAGCAGCTGCGCAAACATCATCTCTACCAATCCTCTTCAGCTGTTGTACATCTTTAAGGCCTTTGGGATGACCACCTCCACTGCTGAAGACCTGTGCTTGCTTCTTGGCACCATCCTAAAATTATAGTATCCCTTTTGCTTAGCAACTACATCACTTTCTCTGGACTTTCCTAGATAACCTACAGCATTTCTGCACCAGCACATGCTGTGCCATCGGACACAATCTTCCCAGAGCTATGCTTGTCCACCTGCACACACTGCTTCACCTGAAACTGTGCATCATCGGTGCTCTGAACTCATGCCAAATTTACTCCCCACTTGTGAAGCTACCACTGCAAAGCTCCACCTATATCCAAAGTCCACCTGATGCCATAGAAGTTGACTCTATCATCGAGTCCCTCGAGGCCAACCATTTAATACCGCACTGCTGAGCTTATCACTGCACCTCGAACACTGTCGCTGCCTCTTTAAATCCTCTGCACTCTGCGGCGCTCTTCAAAGCCATCTTGGATACCTCCACAATCCATGAGCACCTTCCAAACCCAAGAGCTCATCTAACTCTTCTAAAACCAATGATTGAACCCTAGGAAATTCCACCCTAGTCCTTCTCTTCTGCCCCTACACCAGCCATCGCTTCAGTTATGCCTGAAGAACCATCCTCCACCTGAACCATGACTCTTCCTAATGCTCCTATAGAAAAAATTTGATCCATGATACTCCTAACTGCTAGAGACCTCCTGGCGCTTCTGAAGACCTCTTGGTTCTTCCTGAGACTGACACTCGATCTTTCTGAGATACCACTGACACTCTCTACTGAGATACACTCCTCGACTGCTGCACCATCGAGCCTCTCTCAGCCCCATGCATCTAGGGAAGTGCTCCTACAGTACTCCAGTGCTTCCTGACTCATCTTTGCACTGCTCTACAGCCGCCAAGCCCTAACCTACTGGACCTCCATGGATTATCCATCTCCATCATCCCCAAGGCTCCATAAATCCATGCTTTGGTCGAACCACTGAGTACATCTCCAACTACTTCCTCGCCTTTCAGATATAGAAGGATGTATAGTCACTTCTTCAGCCTTCCTTTGATCATTACCCCTTAAAAAACCTCTCTTCAATAGCCCTACACTATCCATCTTCCTAGAGAATCTTGATGCTCTTTACTGAGATGCCTCCCTCAGCTGCTGCATTGTCAAGCTTCTCTCAGCTCTACATCTTTAGGGAAGTGCTACTATAGCACTCCAGCGCTCTCTGCTTGTCACATAACTGTCATACACTCCAATCTTTCCACCAAGACTGATCAACAAATCATGCACTAAATATTTCCACCCCAAAAAAATCTCTTTCCATTAATCCTCTCAACCTCTACCTTCAACTCGCTGCTCTCGGTTGGCCAAACCACAGCAATAACAAGATAAATTTGAGACATACCATGGAATCCTTGTGTAGATTTTTTATTTCATCTTATATGACTTCTCCTTTCCTTCCATGCACCATCAGACTCTAAAATTTGACTCAGATACCATATTATCGTCTATAACATTTCAGGCATCACCTAGCTTTGATACCAAATTATAGACCCATGATATCACTCAAACGCCAATCATCCTTGACATCACAAGCACCGATACCATATTGCGAAAGCTCATGATCTTTAGCATGAACCTAAAAGAACTTGTGACATTCTCTTTGGGCAGCAAACCATCGATCCTCTATCTAGATCTATGATGGGGCACCTCCCTCCTTGGGCTTGAGGGAGACGCCCCCCTTCTCTAGGGCTTCTTCAAGAATCCTAGGGCGGCAACTCTAGAGAGAAGACAAGAAGAGAGTTGAGGGAGAAAAGGTTTGTATTGATTTCAACCTTTTAAAACCCTAACATAATCTATGTGTTTATACATAGCCATTAGGCCCGACCAAAAAACATCCCGACTAATCCAATACATGAAAGCACTCACCGAGCCAATGTATACCCATGTCTCTCATGCTCTCATCCTCTGGATATAAACCTGACCCATTCATGAATTAGCCCCCTTAAGACCTCTCAAACCAGATCTTAAGACCCCTAGGATCAACCCAGACCCTAGCCCAAAACAAACCCTCGCGTAACTCTGCCCGTGCACTAAGCCAACTCAATCTCAGCACTGAGCCGGATAAGTTCCACTAGGTCGGCTCAGTCTAAAACTAAGCCGGTCCAGTCCTATGTCGTGCCAGCAGTCTCAAATGCTCAGCTCTCTATTTTGCCTATGCTCTAAGACTTAGTCGATTCAATTTTGAACTGAGCTGGCTAACCTGCAGAAAATCTTCTTTCTATAGTCTTGATTCTCCAACTTTGATTTTTTGCTTTATCTTATGTCCCAAGTCTCTGAAGCACCAACCATGCCCCTGGAATCCTCGGAGCCAACACCCTAACTTCTCTCGTGGCCTCCCAAGGCTTGGGAGCACCATAAATCCTTACAAAAAATTCTAAAAGAAGCTTGGGAAGTGGATGTAGGAGCGAGTTGCTCTGAACCACTATAAACTTTATGCTTATTTTATGGCTTTACTTTATACTTTTCTTATTTTCTTTATTTTACTATTATTTAGATTCTTGGTTTGCATACACTATCTCAAATCCACTGCTACTTATATCATACACATCTCCACCATATCACTTAGGTTAAAACTAAAGCACATACTTATTTAGAAAGTAAATTTGGATAAAATTTTATAAGAATCCAATTCATCCCTCCTCCTCTTAGATTGCTATCTCTGGGCAATAATTGGTATCAGAGCAGATGCTCAGTTATTGATTATTGACCTAACCATCTAAAGCTAAAGATTTTGGCAACCCAAAATAGAATCTCTTTTTAATGAAGGCCATTCCATTAATCGACCCCCATTGTTTGATGGCTCAAATTATACTTATTAAAAAGCTAGGATAAAAATATTCATTCAAGCACATGACTATAATCTATAGAAGGTTATTATCAATGGTCCTCATACACACAATGCATCATTTGTTGATAAAGAATCAATGCACCTAAATACTAAGGCCATGAGTATACTTTATTGCTTCTTTGATATTAATGAGTTTAATAAAATTTCTTCATGTATTTCAATGAATCAAATATGGAAGAAATTGAAAATGACATATGGGAGAGAAAATCAAAAAGAAGAACCAAGCTCCCAAGAAGAAAAGGAAGCTCATTCCAACTCATGCCTCATGATGCATGAGGATGAATAGAAGAAGAAAAAAGAAGAAGAAAAGAAAGAAACAAAAGAAAAAGAAAGCATTGATTAAGGGGAAGAAAAGCAAAGAAAAGAAAAATGAGAAAGTGGAAGAAAGAATTATAAATTCTTGCCTCATGGCTAATGATGATGAGGTAAATCTTGAGAATTCTTTTGATTTTACTTTTAATGAGTTGTTTGAAGCCTTCAATGATTTAATAAATGAATTTAAAAAATTGAGGCTCAAAAATAAAGAACCTAAAAGGTCAAATTTTTTTTTGGATAATGAAAAGAGTAAATTATTAAATAAAAAAGAAGATATCTTAAGAAAAAAGAATGCTTTAGCTAAAGAAAAGAAAGAATTTCTCAAATTCAAAAAATTTGTAGTTGAAGAAAAGAATAGACTCTTAATTCAAAAAAAGGATGTTATGAAAGAAAAGAATTCATTTGCTAAAGAAAAAAAAAGTCATTTAAATTCTAAAAAATCTCTTATAGAAGAGAACTCAAAACTATGAAAAGAGATTGAAAGATTGAAACCTATGCTTAACAAGTTTACAATTGGCTCTCAAAAGCTTCAATATATTTTAATCAATCAAAAAGCTATTTTTGATAAAGCTGGAATTGGCTATAATTCGTTAAGAAAATAAAAATTTGTGAAGAACATGTTTAGCAAAACTTCATCCAAAAATCATTCTATTACATATTTCAAATATAATAAAATAGGCCATAAAATTTTAGATTGTAATTTTAATAGAATTTGCCATACTTTGATTAGACAAATTTGGATTCCAAAAGAAACCTTGAGCACTAACTTCAATGAACCCAACATAGTTTGGGTATCAAAAATTATGAAGTAATTTTATAGGCATACCAAGGATCCAATGAAACTAAAGGAGAAAAATTCTTTTGATAGATGCGTTAGAAAAGAAAATGGATGGCTGATGCTTTTGGATAAAATCAAAACTTTTCTCACATTATACCATCCATGTTTATTTGATTGATTCTATTGATTTTAATAATCTATCAATATGATTTCATATTATATTCACTTGCTTGAAATACTTTTGATATTTCGGTAAGATTAGTATGAGTGATTGATTTTGATATTTACGATGATTTGAATACTTTGATTTTTAAATTAATGTTCTCTTCATAAGTATCATGTTTTGAATCAATATGAAATTAATTTATCTTGAAATTTAGCATGATATCTCAATTTTTCTTTATTAATTATATATTTAAGAAACTTAAATCAACAAAAGCTTAATTAGCTATGAATGTCTTTTAAGTGCAAAAATTGCAAATGAAACTAATTTTTGATATTTTTTAATAAAATACTTAGATATTGAGATTCTCTTACAAAGTGCATGAAATAAGTACTTAAAGATAAGACATTCAATCATAAAAATCAAGTGCTTGAAGTATTAATTTGCATTGCATCATAGATTGAACCCCTAAAAATTTGAAACTCCTTAGTTGAACTAAACTAATAGAGTCTTTGTCAAGTTTCCTCTTGATTTAATCACATTTAATTTGACTATTGAAACCCTCCAACTAATTAATTTTTTGATCCCCTAAATTGACTTGAATATTTTTCTTGATCATCGATTTTGATTGCTCTTTTGATCTTAAAAGAGAATTTATTGATGAACATTCATATTTTATTTTGATTAATTGATTTTGAAAATTGAATTTGAAAAATGATCTTTTTGAATCTTTTGAAGTTGACATCAAACAAGATAATTTAAGAAAGCTATTATTTATCTTTAAAGCTAAACTTTTAAAGAGAACTTCAGTTTTTAATTATTTAGTATCAAACAGCTTATTATTTGCCATATATTTGATTGATTTATTTTTTGGCAAAAAGAGAAGAATGTTTTTATTTCAAATCTAATTTGGTTCATCTATATATTTGATATGATATCATTTGAGATAAACTCAAAAATACATACCTCTTTTGAACCTAATTGCTCGATATTTCTTAAGAAAATGAAGAGATGATCTTTCTAAAAAATAATTGATAATGTCTTTATAATTTACCTTGACTGATTTGCCAATATCAATTCAAATTGATTTATTATTTTAAATTCTTCAAATTATTTAATTTGAATTAATTCATCTTTATCCATTTAAAATCAAAATCATTGGTATCAAGCTAAATTTGCAAATTGATGTTTAAGTGATATTAAATTGTCAAGAAATTCATGATTTGGTCTAAATTTTAGTTTAATTTGTATCAATGGTATCATTCTTGCCCTACATTTTATTACATTATTCTTGGCAAAAGAATTAAATATAATATTTTAAATCTATTTCACACTGATATACTCTTGATGTGATATTATTTGGGATAAATTCATAGAATTTTATACATTCTTTGAACTTAATTGAGAGATATTTCTTATAATAAGAGAGATATGAATTTAAACATAATTTTTTTTTATAGACGTACATATCATACTCTTTTGATCCTCTTAATGTTTGTTTTTATTATTCACATTCTTTTGTAAACATCCTTTGATTTAATAAAGACTAATCATTTTAAAAAAAAAATAGTATCTTCTTGAGTAAATGCTATGTTTGATTGATATTTGGATTAATTAATGCTCTTAGTTCACTCAATTGATGCTTATGCTTTTGAATTTTATTTAATTTTAAAATAGTTTTATTTGCTAAAGTAAGAAAAATAATATTAAAAAAAAAAGATCATTTAATTAAAAAAAATTTTAAAACTAAAAATATCTTTCACATTTAGAAAAATCTGAATTTAGTGGTTAAATTTTATATTATGCTTGATTTTAAAGAAAAAGAAGGAGAAAAGTTGAAAGATAAAATAATCTAGCTATGATTATGAAAAATAGAGAGATAATATTATTGAAATATTAAAAGAAAAGTGATTTCATGGTATCTCCAAAATAAGGAAAGAAATGCTTTTTTATCTTGATTTGATTAAAAATTTTGACTAATTTGCATCGAGATAAATAAATTTTGACCTTAAATTTTCAATCAATTACTTTATGATCTTCTTAAATAAAGCTTTCATGTGATTATCCAATTTAATTTACATCATTTGATTGCTCTATCTTATTTTTGGACAATAAGTTGGAGTTAAATTAAATTTAAAAATATATTCTTATTCCAAGAAATGAATTTCTAAACTTTATCTTAAAACTTATTTAAAAAATCAAATTTGATACTAAATTTTTGATATGCATCACAAAATTCTTATGAATTATTTATTTTTAAAATAATTTTTACTCAAAGCAATGAATTTAAAAATATGACTATTTTTTATTTTGATTTTATATATTTTACTTTGCTTGATATATCTTCGATACATATCTTTTCCGAACTTAATTGACCAAAATTTCTTAAGAAAAAAAAATTTTGAATATTAATGTATATTTTATACTTGATATTATATTCAAATATTTTAAAAAGCTCTATTCCTCTTAAAGCATAAAAGTGTATATCTGAAAATATGATTAAAGATCATATTAATTCAAAGGGGGAGAATCTTCTGAAATTAAAATGAATATTTGAAACTTATTTTGAGTCAAAGGATAAATTATTAAAAGAAAGATGATTCATTTAAACTATTTTTATGAACTTAATACATTTGTTAATTTAATGCTTTGATGTTGATTTTGATAATTTATTATTTCTTTTCATGAGCTTTTTGATATTGTCAAAAATGAGGAGAAGTATGTTGAGTATATGAAATATGTATGTACTAATAATGTGCAATAAATTATAGGCTCATTAAGAATTCTTTCATGAAGTTTAATTCATTATTCTTGTCTTGATTCACATTAGTTTTCTTAGCATATACTCAAAGTTTTGCCATTATAAAAAAATGAAGATTATTGATCCCATGATTGATTTTGATGATTACCAAACTTTGAGTATATTATATATCTAATCTTGTATTTCAAGAATGTGTACAGGATTTTTCAAGTATCCAAATTAAAGAATTTATCTCAAGGACAAATCCTCTCAAAATGCCATGCTAAAATACATAAAAAAATAAATTCACACATATTTAGATGGCTTGGTATGAAGAAAGTAAGATTGAAAGAAGAAAAAATAAAATTGAAGAAAGTAATTATATTTAGAAGAGTTTGGGGCCAAAAAATTCAAGTTTGGAAAGTCAAACAATGAAGAAAAATAAAGTCAAAAATTTTGAAGGTTTCTCCATAAAATTTGGAGACTTTTTCTAAAAATTTGGAGGCTTCTCCAAGATATTTGGCACGCCTGCACATTGCCCTGCCACAGGCTCGAGATGCCTCAAAAACAACTCGAGACCTCTTCATTTCAGAAAACAGAAATCTCATTTCTATATTCTGAGATTGAGATGTCTCGAAAAATCTCAAGATCTCTCACTGTGAAATCGATACTTCTCTTAGAAAAATCGAGACCTCTCCAAATGCACAACAGCTTTCAACGAGATTTTTCTGTAACCTTTCAATGGCTATTTCTCCACTCCAATGGCTATTTCAGAGCTTTCAATGTCTAGAACTCACTCTCTAACCATCTTCAAAGGTATTTAAAGATGGAGAATCAATTTGAAAAGAAGATTAAGGGAGATTAAGAGAGAAATCATCTTGAAATGAAAGGGTTTCCATTGCATATCAAAAAGAGAGAAAAAGAGAAAGATTTTGCAGTGATTTCAAAGGGAATTCAAGAGCTATCTTCTATAACTTCTCAAGCATCCTCTCAAGCCTCAAAGAAGAGTTTTTAAACTTCAAAAGAACCAATTATTCAACCTCTTCTTCATGCTCAAAGAGTTTCAACTCTATTTTTTTCCTTTGTGCTAAAATTTTGTACTTGTATTTTTGTTTCTTTACAAATTTTTTTTAAAAAAAAAACTTAGGGATTAGGCCCATCTAAGCGCAAAATTGGATTTGTTAGGTTTTGGTTGGTGAGCTCGAAAAACCAACTAGATTGATAGCGAGCCCAAAAAACTATTGGTGTAAGGTTTTGGTTAATGATCCCAGAAAACCAACTGGATTTGTTAGTGAGTCCAAAAAGATAAACATACTATAATCAAGGAAGGATTATAGTAAAAATTCTAAGAAAGGCTTGGAGAGTGGATGTAGGAGCGGATTGCTCCAAACTACTATAAACTTTGTATGTTTGTCTTGTGGCTTTACTTTTTGCTTTTCTTGCTTTCTTTACTTTGTTATTATTTCTGATTTACATTATTTAAATTCTTTGTTTGCGTACACTATCTCAAATCTACTACTGCTTGTATCATGCACATCTCCACCATATCACTTAGGTTAAAATTAAAGCACATACTTGTTTAGAAAGTAAATTTGGATAAAATTTTATAAGAACCTAATTCACCCCCCCACCCCCCACCCCCCACCCCCCCTCTTGGGTTGCTACCTTTGGGCAACACTCGATATTTGGCTCCACCTTAATTTTGAGAGCTTTTTGTATGATACTGCTCCCATGCCCTAGGGCAACTACTTGTTGCTCATGGATCGACAAACATGGGAGTCAAGCCAACCCGCTCGATCCCAACCTGAGTCTCATGCCCGATCCATCTCCACCTGGAGCTCCACCTTGCACTGGACTTCTTCTGGCATCTTCCATGATTACGCCCTTCTTCAAACTTGATCACCACAGCAACAACCCCTAGTACCACCTGGCACTTCCTGGCTCTGATACCAATTTTTAGGGATCTAGTACCATCTTGTTATAGTAGAAAGAAAGAAGAAGAAAAATAGACACACAATCAGGTATGTTGTTTAGACCAAAGTCTACCTCCACCAGAAATCCTTATGAGAAAGAACAAAATAAATATAAGAGAAGATACACTCTCAACTCTTAACCCTCTCTCTAGAAGCACTCACCCATACAATGTTCTCAAAGTAATCCCAAGAAGGTCCTCCCATAGGTCTACCAATCCAGGATCCTCGACATCCATGGACACTTTGTGATGCTATCAGTCGCTACATCATGCTCCAACCTCTATCCCTAGGAAACACCACCTATTCAGGACACTCTCGACATCTTGATGCCCCTGATGTTTTTTGAGACCCCTTGGCTCTCCCTAAGACCTGCTCCTCGGTCTCCCTAAGATGCCCCTGGCTCTCCCTGCACCACCTTGTTGAGAGAATTCGACACTCTAACTCCATAGTTGTCAACCCACCTTAAATAGGGCTAAAACTCTCTTCATAAGCCCTAATCAACCCAATAGCCATCCGATAGCTCCCACCTACTCTCCTAGCCACTAGATAGCACAGCAGGCACCCTAAGATCCTATGAACCCCATGAATGGACCTGGTCCACATGCACTATGCACGTAGACCCCATGGAAGCTCACCCGCATGCATGACCATCCATTCCCACCCATGTTGGGTGTGTCTCGCGCGTGCTGCACACTATCACCCGAACGCCCAAGCACCCAAGCTAGCGAGGACCCCCTGCATGACCGCCTGGGCTCTAGCCTCACCCACGCATCCACCCACATGCCTACATTGGGCTGGGCATGCATCTAGGCAATGATCATCCACACTAGCACCCATGCTGGGCCTGGGCATGGCCCAGCACACTGCTTGCCTTGCTGTCGATCTTGCCCTACACTACCGCCAGCCTGCACCTACTTGTGGGCCTTCTCGATGGCCTGTAGGCTGTATCATCTATTTCATAGGCTTCCTCATACATATCTTCTTCATCCGAACTCCATTTGAAATATTCTTAGTCTTGTTGGACTCTGCTCATCATCTTGGATCCTGTTCTGAGCTTATTATAGATTGAATCTCGAGATGCCAGATTCCAACATAAAAGTCAATGATGTATATATACTCATTGATTCACTTGAAGGGGTAAAATCGATAGAGTGTATATGAATCTTCAAAAGGAAAAGGGATGCATATGGAAAGATAGAGACCTATAAAGCCTATCTGATTGGTAAGGAATATCATTAGCATTATGGTATTGACTATGATGAGATATTTTCTTCTATACAAATGCTCAAATCTATTCAGATTATGCTTGCGATAGCGGCACATTTGGACTATGAAATCTAGCAAATGGAGGTAAAGACTACTTTCCTAAATGAAGAGTTGGATGAAGAGGTCCATATAATATAGCCTAAAGGGTTCACATCTATAGATGAATCTAAGGTGTGCAAGCTTTAGAGATCCATTTATGGATTGAAGCAGGCATTTTGAAGCTAGAATATGCATTTTAATAAGATGATCAGAATGTATGGCTTCATTAAGAATAAAGAAAAACCCTGCATATATAAGTGGGTTAATGGTTCTATGATAGTATTTCTTATTTTGTATGTAGATGATATTCTATTAATTAAAAATAACATCCTAGCATTACAGAGAATAAAGATTTGGCTATCATCATAGTTCTCCATGAAGGATTTGGGAGAAGCATCCTACATTCTAAGGATGAAGATCTAAAGAGAAAGATCTAAGAGGTTGCTTAGATTATCCTAGTCTATGTACATTGATAATATGCTGAAGTGGTTTAGCATGGAGAATTCCAAAAAAGGCTATCTACCGATAGATCATAAAATTTTTCTTTCAAAGATGGATTATCCGACAACACCTCAAGAGAGAGAGAGTATATGAGTAGGATTCCATATGCTTCAACAGTGGGATCCATCATATATGCCATTTCATATATGAGACCATATGTGGCATACTCACTAGGGGTAGTGAGCAGATACCAAACTAATCTAGGAAAGAAATACTAGAAGGTTGTAATGACAATCCTTAAGTATTTGAGAAATATGGGGACTAGTGGCTTATTTATAGAGAGTCAAATTCAAAGCTTTTAAGGTTTATAGACTCTAGTTCATAATTTGATAACGATGATAGCAAGAGTGTATCAGGATACTTGTTTATCCTTAATGGTAGAGTGGGCTGCTAGAAAAGTTTCAAGCAGCATACTATGCCCAACTCAGTTTGTGAGGTAGAGTATATTGTAGCATCCAATGCTGCCAAGAAAGCTGTGACTGAGAAAATGCATCACGGAGCTTGGAGTGGCTTCTTCTCTTGATGGCTAGTTCTGCTTTACTGCCATAGCATTAGAGCCATTGCTGAAGCAAAAGAACCTAAGGCACATCAGCGAACCAAGCATATTCTACGTGGCTACCATCTTGTCTGAAAAATTATAGATCAAGATGATGTCAAGCTTCAAAAGATCAACGAAAAGAAGAACCTGACCAACCCATTCACTTAAGCCATTACAGTCAAGGAGTTTGATGATCACAAGTCGAAGATGTGTATACGATACTGTACCAATTGACTTTAGTCTAGGTGGGAGTTATTAAAAAATATGTCCTAAAGTCCATCAACCTATCGACAGTTGAGCTCATATATGTAAATATATATGAATTATAAATGAATAAAAATTATTTTGGCTTTTTCATCACATTGTGTACATCTTCTAATGAATTTCTGCATTGTGATGAATTTCTTAGGATTATTTTAAATTGATAAAGGAGGACTTATTATTTAGTCCTTGAACCTATGTACAACCAAACGATATGCTATTACTAGAATGATAGCTATATCAAGTATAGGTCATTATGTGCCGTATAGGTTGGTTATCCTCTTAACCAAGAAGTGTGAAGATACTAGTATGACATGTAGGTGAGATGTAGGAATATATCTTCACTGAATGTGATCAACTCTAGTGCATTCTGCTGTCAAGAGTGTTTCCAAGGGCTATGGATATAAGTGTCCCTTCTGAAGGAAAAACCTAATTTTTTGGATCAGGTTCATTCAAATCTGATTAGATTAAGAAAGATATTTTAAAAAAAAAAAATTTACATTCAGATCAGATCTGAGACTTTCCAGATATGATATTATTGATCTAGTAAAATAAAATAAAATAAAATAAAGAATAAATTAAATCTAATTTAATTTATCTTATTAAGGGTAATCTGATTATCCTATGATGATCCTAATGTCTGCCTGAGGTTCTGAATCTAGCCACACAAGTATCTGACCTCTACCAATATCCACTCGGATAGGATCTAGAGATCTTCTCCTTCTTTATCACCTCTCTAAAAATTAGATCTAGATCTAATTTTGAAGATCTTCAAAACTCTTTTCGAAGATGTGAGTTGTCTCTTGCAGTAGTGCTGCCTTCTTCCTTTTCTTGTCGCCTTTCTCTTACTTGGATTGCACCAAACTGAAGCCCAAAAATTCTTGGGCATGGGTAGGAGAGAGAAGACCTAAAGATGGCATGGAGGAGAGAGAGGGGCAGCCTTGTGGTGTAGGCAATGGATCAGGCTTCTTAGATCTTGACGCAGATAGGGTTTTTGTAGACCCTGTTGCGCCATGCAGTGCCACATCATCTCGACCAATCATGGCTTTTTGTGCAATTAGATCTAAATTTGATTGGTGGGATGACATCATCTAATCCAATCAGATGAGAGCCCCTCTAAATCATCCTTAGATGGCACTAAGACTGGTCAAAGATAAGTCTTTGGTGCCACGTAGGTAGAAACCCCGAAGCAATTGGAGTCCCATCTGTATGGGACTCCAGATGCTTTATCCATGGGCGCACGCCTCCCTAGGCATGCACCCCTTATCCATCTGCTTTTTAGTAGGTGGACTGGTCCAAAAATTTTTTTCTATGGGTGCATGATACATGGGCAGATGTCTAAGTGTCAAAGGTCAATGTTTGACCAAATGTCTAAAATAGGATTTAGCAGGTGACGAAAAATGATAGGTATTATCTCAAATTCATCTCATAAATTAAGACAATCCTTTTCTAACCTAGACAAGCTCCAGTTAGACCAAGTAAAGGTACCTGAGTGAGCCCAAACATATTTGGCTTAGTTGAGATAATTTTTAATGACAATTAAAGGTGAACATTAGGCTCAATCGTGTGCTAGCACGATTTTCTTAAACCTAATTGAATCTTATTCAAATCAATTGAACTGGGTTAATCGAATTGATGATATCTAGATTGAAACCCTTATTTGTGTAATCTAGTTAGATTCAGTTCCATATGGTAATGAGGTATGTCACGATCTCTATCATCGACATCATCGAAATACCTTTCGATGGATCAGAACTTTTCTGATTCAAACAACTAGTATGATTGATTATCTAAATCATTCTAATTGCTCTCAAAATCCACCAGTGACACCTAGTAGCATATGGTGGCAACCCATCAGAAGTGAAAATGAACCTCTCAGTATAGTTACCTATGTGATTAAGTTCTTCTATCTTGAGTCTCGATTGGATTAGGGTTAAGGTAATCTCGTCAAACCCTAATATCCATCATATGATTAATCATTCAATTCAAGTCCAACATGAAAATCTTAATAGAAACTCTTTCTATTATTTCACTCTGCCATGGCCATGGACTTATGGACTTGATTCTCATGATCATCATAAGGCTACTCCTCATCTACCGAGGTAGATAGATTCTCTATTGGTGCAATCCAATTTCTACAATGAACATGCTGTAGCCAACATACACCTCAGGATTCCAAATGGCTAGGAGACTGAGTCATGGTGTAGTCAAATTATAACACCCTCAAGGTAAACTATCGATGTAGCTCAGATCAAAGAATCAGACACATAACTGCAGCTTCGAGCCAGTCATCGATGAGAAGGTAGACTTCCTAATGATAGCTCGAGATGGTCACTCTCAGTATCCTCATTCTCTAATGAGTACCTGTACTCTTGCTCTGATGTCTCTACACCATAGACTTAAGACTCATCTACTATAAAGAAGCGATTGTATACCAACCTTCCCGATCAATCACCATCCTCATGATGATCCTACGACCAGGAGCATTTTATAAGTTAATAATGAAAATTCATGTCTTAAATTTTCAACTCTTGAAAATAAGAACTATCATTGCCATTAATTCAAGTGATGTATCATAGACATTAAATACACATTATGATAGAAAATAATCTATTTTATTATTTATAATTAAAATTATAATTTTATCCTTAGAAGTGTATAACAAGTGTCTGCCAATTCTAGCTTCTAGGGCACACATATATCTAACAAACTCCCACTTGACCTAAAGCCAATTGGCTACAAATCTAAGTCCCATCTTCTCAAGGTGGGTTTCAATCTTCTGCTGGCCCAATGGTTTTGTACGTGGGTCTTCCACATTGTCTGCAGAGTCGACTCTCTTGACCTCGACATATCCTTTCTCAAGATAATTATGGATGAGGTGGTATCGCCACTCGATGTGTTTGAATTTCTGATGAGATCTCGACTCCTTAGCAAGGGCTATAGTGCCATTATTATCACAGCACAGAGGAACGACATCGATGGCATCACTCTGATCTCTATGGTGAACTTCTTATACCAGAATGCCTCCTTTACAGCTTCTAACGCAGTGATGTATTCTGCTTCCATAGTGGAATATGCTATTACTGTTTGTTTGAAACTCTTTCAACTAACAGCACCACCATTGGATACAAACAGATTCTCAGATGTTGACTTTCGATCATCTATATCGGATATAAAATCTGAGTCTATATATCCTTGGACTTTGAGTTCTCCATTATCAGAAATCAAGAATATATCCTTAGTTCTTCTTAAGTACTTAAGGATACATTTCACAGAAGTCTAGTATTCTTCTCTTGGATTGGACTAATATCTGCTTGTGACACTCACAGCATGGGCTATATCAGGTCGTGTACATAACAGGTTACATATGAAACTTCCTATTGCAGAAGCATAAGAGATCTTGCTCATGTGTTCAATCTCCTCTGGTGTGTTGGGATACATTTTCTTGGAGAGATGAATGCCATGTCTGAAGGGTACCAAACTTCTCTTAGAGTTTTCCATGCTAAACCTCTTTAGCACTTTCTCTATGTACATCTTCTGTGAAAGACCTAGCATCCTATTCGATCTATCTCTATAGACTTTGAATGAAGGATGCTTCTCCTAGGTCTTTCATGGAGAATTCTTTAGATAACCACATTTTAACTATAGTCAACATGGGAATATCATTCCTAATAAGGAGGATATCATCCACGTACAGTACGAGAAAGACAATAGCGCCCCCACTGATCTTTCTGAAAATACATGATTTCTTCTCATTCTTGATGAAATCAAATAATTTGATCACATCATTAAAATGAGTATTCCAGCTCTAAGATGCTTGCTTAAGTCCATATATGGACTTTTGTAGCTTACATACTTTTTGATCAATATCACAGGATGTGAAACCCAGCAGCTGTTCCATATAGATATCTTCCTTAAGATATCTATTTAAGAATTTTGTTTTCATGCCCATTTGCCATATTTCATAGTTGAAATTGGCTACAACAACAAGAAATGTGTGAATGGATTTAAGCATAGCTACTGATGAAAAGATATTCTAATAGTCAATGCCTTTGCACTGACTATAATCTTTTGCCACTAATATAGCTTTGAATATCTCTACATTTCCATCTGCACCAATCTTTCTCTTATAGATCCATTTACACCCAATAGGTACCATACCTTCTGGTGGATCTACCAAGGTCCAGGCTTGGTTTGAGTGCATTGAGTCAATTTCTGACTTCATTGCCTCTAACCATTTCTTGAAGTCGATATCTGATATCGCCTTGTTATAGGTTTTGGGATCGTCAACATGAACTTCATTACCTATGAGGAATATTTTCTTTATTTTCTCTGAAATAGTACCTAAGTACCTCTCAGGAGGATGAGAAATTCTTTTTGATCTTCGAGGTGGAGGAGGTAGTGATTGTATTGGATCAACCTGATTTGGTTCCAAAGGATCCTTAGCTCTTTGGTCTTGGGAGACTTTCTCCTCTAGTTTGATCTGCCTTTCAATGCGGCCATCTTGAATAAATTATTTTTCAAAAAAGATGGCATATCGACTCACAATCACATTATGATCTTCTGGAATATAGAAATAATATCCTAATGACTCTTTAGGATATTCTATGAATCGAGCTCTAAAGGACCTATAGTCTAACTTATCCGCTTGTTGTCTTTTGACATGAGCCGAACAATCCCAAATTCTAAGATGACTCAGACTTGATTTTCTACCATGCCATATCTCATACGGTGGTAGGAACGATTTTAGAAGGAACCTTATTCAGTAAATATATAGTAGTTAACAAACTGTGTTCCCAAAGAAAATCAGGAAGGTCTGTGAAGCTCATCATGGATCGGACCATATCTAATAGGGTTCGATTTCTCCATTCTAAAATTTCATTGAGTTGAGGTGTTCCAGGTGGAGTCCATTGAGAGACTATGCCATTTTGCTTGAGAGAGTCCAAGAATTCTTAACTAAGGTATTCACCTCCTCGATCAAATCGAAGAACCTTAATGAGTTTTTCAGTTTGCTTTTCTACTTCATGTCTGAATTTTTTTAAACTTTTTAAAGGCTTTAGACTTATGTCTCATAAGATACACATACTCATACCAAGATAAACCATCGATGAAGGTTATGAAGTAGAAAAAATTATCTCTAGCCGGCACATTAAATGGGCCGCACACATCAGTATGTATTAGGGCAAGTAAATCTGTGGCCCTTTCCCCATGTCCCATGAAAGGAAGTTTAGTCATTTTGCCATGAAGATATGGTTCATAAATTGGACATGACTCAAAAATCAATGGACTCAATAGCCTGATTTTCTCTAATTTATTAGTCCTATCTTCTACTATATGACCTAGTCTAAGGTGCCATAGATACATATCATTTGGACTATCCCTGGGTCATTTTGATTTTATGACATTCACATTTTGCTCGATATTAAAAATAGATAAATCAATATATGACTGGTAAAGATCATTAATAAGAAAACCACTTGCAATTTTATTTTTTTCATAAAGAATGTTACAATGGTCCTTAAGAAAACTAATTACATAGCCTTCTTATGCTAAACATGAAACAGAAATCAAATTCCTGCTTGCTGCAGGCACATAATAATAATCCTTAAGTACTAAATCTAAACCAAATGGTAGTCAAAGAGGATAGGTTCCTACGGCCATAGCAGCAATCCTTGCTCCATTTCCAATGCATAGGATCATCTCACCATCCCTCAACCTCCTGCTATCCTCAAGACTCTGCATGAAAGTGCATAAATGAGCACTAGAACCAGAGTCAAGCATCCAACTGGATGCAGAAAAAATCATAAGGTTAGATTCAATAATGAGCATACCTCTAGAAGGAGCTGCCTCCTTATTCTTCAGGATGGCTAGGTATGTAGGACAGCTTCGCTTTCAGTGGCCATCAATATTGCAATGAAAATACTTTTCTTTGTCAGTAGCCTTCTTCTTCAGCTCTGCTTTCATTTTCTTTCCTCCTTCCACCTTCTACCTTTTCACAGACTTCTTCTTCTTTCCAAAAGACTTTCTCTTAGAAGAAGTCCATTTCATAGCAAATACTGAGCCTTTAGAACCTTTCATTGAAAGCTCAATAGTAACCAGCTTGTTCATAAGCTCGGCTAGAGTATTTTGAAGTTTATGCATATGGTAGTTTATGATAAACTGGCCATATGCATCAATCAAGGATTGCAGAATTATATCATTCTGTAGATCCAAGTCCAACTTCACTCTGAGCTTCTCAAGCTCTTCTAAGTTCTTGATCATTATCAAACAATGATCTTGGACTGACTGTCCATCATGCATTTTAGCCTTGAAAAATCATTTAGTGACCTGATATTTGGCTGCGCAATTCTATTCACCAAACATCTCTTGTAGGTGAGCCAATATTTGGTGGGCAGTCTTGATATCTTTATGTTGATGCTGAAGCTCATCAGACATCGAGCCCAACATGTAATATCTGACCTTATTATCTTCGTCCATCCACTTATCAAGGGATTCTCTCTATTCAGCGAATGGACGAGCTGATAAGATGGGGAGATCCTGGTCCAATATATGAGTTAACTTCTCAGAACCCAAAATAATTTTGAAGTTTCAGAGCCAATCCTTATAATTGGGTCCAATCAGTCTATGGGTGTCCAAGATACGTGCTAGTGGGTTGGATGCAGATATTTTATTTTTTCTATAGAGAGTCAAAGTTTTTAGTTAGATATTGTAATTAAGACTTAACCAATTTATTTAGAGATTTAATTTTTAAATAAATTAGCTCTCATTATTTTCTCAGATCCCTACACTCCCTCTGTAGAGATGCAAAAATCTTCATGATTATAGATTTCTAATGGGTGGTGCAATCCCACCAACTGACTCATCACCTCACCTAACAGTTATTGATGATGGGTTAGCCAATGAGTAAATAACTCTTGTCTAATGATTCTCTAATCATGGTTCATCTAAACTTGATCTCTAATTCATGAATCTCACCGTATCCAAAATATTGATCCACTTCTTAGTTAAGTAAGACCCACCATTTGCACAGATTGGATTCTTAATTGGATCTCTCACCATATCCAAAATATTGAGCCCAATTTATCCTCCAGCCCATAGCATCCAATGCCTAATAGACATTATTGCATCTTTCCAATACAACTGAACCACTATGACTAGCCGAGAATAATCAATCTCGGAAAGGACCCACATATCCACAATGGTGGAAGACCTTAGACTTAATCTTTTCTTAGGGAGATTTGATTTAGGTGTCTTTAAACTTGACTTACAATAGCCATAATAATTATGGCTAACCTAGTGGCATGGGTTAGCTCAGATTGTTAACCATCTTAGATCAGGACTGGGTTAATAAATATGGTCAGGTAAGTAAGATCGGTGGAAGGGATATGCCATTAACTCGACAAGAACGCATTCAAGTCGAGTAGCTTTCAATTAAAAATCAGTCGATCGCATCTGCCAGACTTACCTTAGATACCAAATTATTGAGCTAGAACCAATCAAGTTAGCCTACAATCCAGACTCTAACCACTGAGCCTAATTAGGTCTTAGCTTGATCGATCACTCATATGATTCGATCTTGACCCAGACTTAATCCTATTAGGCTGGTCAATTTAAGCACTCTTGATCCCATCTAACCAACTCTTGATTTAGTTTGATCAACCGCTAGACCTAATTGAGCTACCCAAGCCCGAACCCAATTTTATGAATATATTTTAAATCTAAAAATTCTTAATTTTTAGATTTAACATATTTTATAATCTTAATTTTTAATCAAGTTTAGGGTTCATAAACAAAATATGTAAATAAAATTCTAGGATTTCAGGATCTAGGGTTTTGTAGAAAATAAGTTTTAGATTTTCGATTAAGGATGAACGTGCAGCATCGCTACACATCATAAGAACACCCCATCGAATGGAAGGAGAGGATATTTAAATCCTACTTTGTTCTTATGATCCGACGGTCAAGAAGAACGTCTTAATCAAAAATATGAAAACTATAAAACTAGTTAGATCTACATCATATATCTCATATATAAAAATTGATCTAACTATAAACATGTTTTGCATACATCTTCATGTATCATATCATGCATATTTTTATATCTAAATTATCTCATAATCATCTAAAAAATTAAATTTAAATTGATCATATAAAATTAAAATCTATTCTAGATAATTACGTAGAACTATTCTACAACTAGTCTAAACATGCATTCATCATATCTCATATGAACAAAAATTAAATAACCTTATTTTCTATTTTTTAGATTTTATTATAAAATTTATAACATCAAAAATAGTAGATAAATAGATATAAAAATTATAACTTAATCAAATTAAATTATGATCATGCTAGACTATACATAGAATAATTCTATTCTACAACTAGTCATGCATCTTGTACAACTTAGAACTAAATTATTTAATTTTTTAATTTTTTTGATTTTAGATCTAATCATATCTCATATGATATCTAAAATTATCTAATTATCATATCAAAATTAAAATAAAATTAGATCTAATGGAAAATGCAACCTGGCTCTGATACCAATTGAAGGAAAAATCTAATTTTTTGGATCAGATTTGTTCAGATCTGATTGGATCAAGAGAGATATTTCAAAGAAAATTTTTCTTAGATCTAGATTAGATTTGAGACTTTTTAGATCTAATATTATTAATCTAATAAAAAAAGAAAATAAAAAAAATAAATTTAATTTAATTTATTTTACCTTGTTGAGGGTAATCTGATTATCCTGTGATGATCTTGATGTCTGTCTGAGGTTCTGCATCTAGCCATGCAAGTGCCTAGCCTCTACTAGTATCCACTTGGATAGGATCTAGAGATCTTCTCCTTAATTATCATCTCTCCAAAAATCAAATTTGAATATGATTTTGAAGATTTTCAAAACTCCTTTCAAGGATGTGAGTTGTCTATTGCAGGAGTGTTGCCTTCTTTCTTTTCCTATCGTCTTTCTCTTACTTGGATCGCACCAAACTGAAGTCCAAAATTCTTGGGCATGGATAGGAGAGAGAAGACCTGAAGATGGCATGGAGGAGGGAGAGGGGTAGCCTTGTGGCATGGGCAATAGATCAAGCTTCTTAGATCTTGGCACAAATAGGATTTTTATAGATCCTATTGTGCCATGCAGTGCCACATCATCTCGGTCAATCATGCCTTTTGTGCAATCAGATCTAAATCTAATTGGTGGGATGATATCATCTGATCTAATCAGATGAGTGCCCCTCTGAATCATCCTTAGATGGCACCAAGACTGGTCAAAGACAAGTCTTTGGCGCCACCTAGGTAGAAACCTTGAAGCAATTAGAGTCCTATCTATATGAGACTCCAGACATTTTATCCATGACCGCATGCCTCCCTAGGCATGCACCCCTTATCCATCTACTTTTTAGTAGGTGGACTGGCCCAAAAATTCTCTCCTATGGGTGCATGACACATGGACAGATGTCAAGTGTCAAAGGTTAATGTTTGACCAAATGTCTGAAATAGGATTTAGCAGGTGACAGAAAATGGTAGGTATTGTCTCAAATTCATCTCATAAATTAAGATAATTCTTATCTAACCTGGACAAGCTCTAGTCAGACCAAGTAATGGTACCTGAGTGAGTCCAAACATATTTGGCTCAGTCGAGACAACTTTTAATGATAATTAAAGGAGAACATTAGGCTCAATCGTGTGCTAGCATGATTTTCTTGAACCTAATTGAATCTTATTCAAATCAATTAAACTAGGTTAGTCTAATTGATAATATCCATATCGAAATTCTTTTTTGTGTGATCTAGTTAGATTTCTTTCTATATGGTAATGAGATATATCATGATCTCTATCATCGACATCATCAAAATACCTTTCGATGGATCAGAATTTTTCTGATTCAGACAACTAGTATAATTGATCATCTAAATCATTCTAATTGCTCTCAAAATCCATCAGTGACACCTAGCAGCATATGGTGGCAACCCATCAGAACTAAAAATGAACCTCTCGGTGTAGTTACCTATATGATTAAGTTCTTCTATCTTGAGTTCCGACTGGATTGGGGTTAAGGTAATCTCGTCAAATCCTAATATCCATCATATGATTAATCATTCGATTCAAGTCCAATGTGAAAATCTTAATAGAAATTCTTTCTATTATTTCACTCTACCATGGCCATGGGCTTATGGACTTGATTCTCATGATCATCATAGAGCTACTCCTCGTCTACCGAGGTAGATAGATTTCCTATTGGTGCAATCCAATTCCTACAATGAACATGCTATAGCCAACATACACCTTAGGATTTCGAATGGCTAGGAGACCAAGTCATGGTGTAGTCAAATTATAACAGCCTCAAGATAAACTACCGATGCACCTCAGATCAAAGAACCAAACACACAACTGCAGCTTTGAGCCAGTCATCGACGAGAAGGTAGATATCCTAATGATTGCTCGAGGTGGTCACACTCAGTGCCCTTATTCTCTAACGAATACCTATACTCTTGCTCTAGTGTCTCTACACCGAAGACTCAAGATCCATCTACTATAAAGAAGCGATTATACACTAACCTTCCGGATCAATCACCATCCTCATGATGATCCTACGGTTAGGAGCATTTTATGAGTTAATAATTAAAATTCATATCTTAAACTTTTAACTCTTGAAAATAAGAATTATCATTACCATTAACTCAAGGGATGTATTACAAACACTAAATACACATTATGATAGAAAATAATCTATTTTATTATTTATAGTCAAAATTATAATTTTGCCCTTAGAAGTGTATAACAAGTGTCAACCAATTCTGACTTCTAGGGCACACATCTCTAACACCTTCGACCTGAGATCACCATGGTGACGTGCAAGCAATTTACTATACTTTGGTGCTAGACTAGCTAAATTTATAATTCAGTGATGAAAGATTTTTGGGTATAGTCAAGTACTTATTAAGATAATGCATGAGTCAAGATAGGATTGACCACTCTAAGAGTTTAAAGATAATGCATCACTGTATTTCAACTTAGCAAAATCTCAATCGGGATAATCCATGTGATGGATTTGAAAGGTTGAATTATAATATGAATGACTCTTTTAGGATTGATAGTTAAATCATAGGTCATTCTCTGAGCATTTAGGATCAAAGAGATGAATTATATGGTAACTATATGTCAATGGATTCTAGAATATTGCATCACAATCATTCGGCCTATTCCGAGTACCATTGCTAGATGATCACTTCGATAAGTATAGAAATTTATTTTTATGCTACCGAAATAGGTTCGAACCTATGAGGTCACACTCAAAAGAAGTTTTTGACTGATCATTTGCCTAATCAAGAGTCTCATTAGACTAGGACTCTATGATCAGGAGTTCCATCGGACTGAAAATCTATAATGATTAGAAGATTAATCAGCAATTAGATTATTAATTAGCATAATTTGATTAAGTAATTAAATTTGGATCAAAACTAATTGAATTCGATTCAATTTGGTTTGATCTAATTGGGTTATGAGATGACCTATTCGCTAAGGAAGATTGGTTTCTGATTTGATCAGGACTTGAGCTTGATTAATTCTTGATTTGATTAGGATTTAATTAAGTTGGTTTTATGCCTAATTAGATGAGGTTCACTCTTATTTATTTGGATCTAATTAAATAAGATTTCATTAGAACCAGATAACTAATACCTTGAGTCCAAAATGTTTGGACTTCTTTCCATGCACCATGCTTTCTCCATGCTCAATTTTTTTCTCACAAGAAAGGTTTTTGCATGAGTGTTTCTGATGCCCAAAAGCTAAATCTCACCCTTTCTCCATGCCCTAATTGAATAGGATAAGATTAGTTTTGAATTTGATTCAAATATAATCCTTATCCTCATCTAAACTCCCATCTCTATCTCTATCCTCTCTTGGCCGCCCCCTTTAAGAAGGGGTCTTCCTTGGGCATGTGCCAATTAGTCTGGGAAAAGGTTTCTCGTGGTAAAAGAGAAAAAAATAGAGAGTGGGGCATGGGATTAGGGTGGGGAATCCTTCTGCTGGTAAAACAGAGGAGAGACTTCTCCTCTTAGGTGAGAGTAAAACCTAGATTTGATCTAGAGTTTTATGTGAGGGAAAAATTAAAGAGAGAATAGGTTCTCCTCCCTCTATATCCATCTTCAGATCTTAAAGCGTTTAGAAGATTTGAAGAAGAAGATCAAATTAGATCAGCCTTTCAGTGGTCTTCGCACAATCTAGTAGTCCTGGGAGATCAGATCAGGACAAAACTTCAAGTGGACAATCCATATAGGCCGAACACCCTATACAACTGTGACAGACAGGTAAGACCTCAAATCCATAAGATCCTAATGCGGTGATCTACTTTCTGTGCTCAGATGATATGTTTTGAACTCATACTCTTCATAGATTAGATCTACTACATATTTGATATGGTCATCTATATAGATTTTTTTTTTAGATTTTATATATGCAATATATCATATTGTAGATTCTAAAATAGGTGTTTTAGATTTGATCTTAAGCATGATGATTAGATTAAAATGTTTAATCTTATATTTTTTGCAAAAAAAGTTTTAAAAATCATTCTTAAAACATCTATCAATTTCCTTCAAAAAGTAGCTAAGAATCATATTAAGAGAGAGAAAGGTAAACTTTTGTTGATGGACAAGAAAAGATATGGCAGGAAGGGTTCAAAGAAAGGAAAGAAATTGAACCTTAAAAGAAGCATCTTCAAGAAGAAGAAGGCAAAAAATGACCTTGCAAACATGACCTATTATCATTATGGTAAAATGAGACATTGGAAGAAGAACTGCAAGAGTTTTCTTGCAAAGGTCGAGAAAAATGCATTTGTAGCACAAAAAGGTGCGTACATGATACATACTGCATTATCATTAAGTTCTTCGATCAATAATTTATAAGTATTGGATACCACATGTGATTCTCACATCTGTAATTCTTTGCAAGGGCTACAAAGAATCAAAGGGTCGAAGAAAGATGAGTTCAAGATCTTCGGTGCAAGTGGAGAATCAATCTTTGCTAAAGCTATTGTAAGGATTGGTCGTGCTCCCAAGTCTTGGGGGGCCATGGAAAGATTCAGGATGTTGACTTTAGGGAGGCCTGGATAGATATGGTCTTAGGGCTAGAATAGGAGTGGTCCTAGGGTCGAGGCAGCATGTAGCTCTCCATAGGCTTGAGGTTCAGGTGTGAGGATCTTGAGGAATTTGGTTGGTGCTTCGGAGACTTAGGGACATAAGGTGGGGCAAGAAATCAGATCCAAGAGAAGTGTCAACCAAAAAAAAAGGGCTGGCACATAGGTGAAGCTGGTTTGAATATGGATCAAGCCAGCTCGTGTTAGATATATGTGTCCTAGAAGCCAGAATTGGCTGACACTTGTAATACACTTCTAGGGGCAAAATTGTAATTTTGACTAAAATCAATAAATGGGTTATTTTCTATCACATATGTGTATTTAGTGTCTGTGATAAATCCTTTGAGTTAATGGTAATGATAATTCATATTTTCAAGAGTTGAAAATTTAAGATATGAATAATCATTATTAACTCATAAATTGCTCCTGACCATAGGATCATCACGAGGATGGTGATTGATCCGGAAGGTTGGTGTACAATCGCTTCTCTTTAGTAGATGAGTCTTGAGTCTATGGTGTGGAGACACTAGAGCGAGAGTACAGGTACTCGTTAGAGAACGAGGGCACTGAGCGTGACCACCTCGAGTAGTCATTAGGGAGTCTACCTTCTCGTCAATGACTGACTCGATGTTGCAGTAGTGTGTCTGGTTCTTTGACCTGAGATGCATCGGCAGTTCACTTGAGGGTGTTATAGTTTGACTACACCATTACTCGGTCTCCTAGCCATATGGAATCCTGAGGTATATGTTGGCTATGACATGTTCATTGTAGGAACTGGATTGCATCAAGATGGAATCTATCTACCTCGGTGGTAGAGGAGTAGCCCTATGATGATCATGAGAATCAAGTCCAGAAATCCATGGCCATGGTAGAGTGAAATAATAGAAAGAGTTTCTATTTAGATTTTCACATTGGACTCGAATCAAATGATTACATCATATGATAGAGACTAGGGTTTGATGAGTTCACCTTAACCCTAATCTAACTAGATCCAAGTCCAACTTCACACCGAGCTTCTCAAGCTCTTCCTTGTCCTTGATCATTGTCAGACAGTGATCTTGGACTGACTGCCCATCATGCATCTTAGCCTTAAAAAGTCATTTTGTGACTTGATATTTGGCTGCGCGACTCTGTTCACCAAACATCTCCTGTAGGTGAGCCAACATTTGGCGAGAAGTCCCGATATCCTCATGTTGGCGCTGGAGCTCATCAGACATCGAGCCCAACATGTAATATCTAGCCTTATTATCTTCGTCAATCCATTTTTCTAGAGATGCTCTTTGTTCAACAGATGGACGGGCTGGTAATGTGGGAGGGTCTGGTCCAAAACATGGGTTAACTTCTCGGAACCCAAAACAATTTTGTAGTTCCGGAGCCAATCTTTATAATTGGGTCCAGTCAGTCTATGTGTGTCCAGGATACGTGCCAATGGGATTGACGCAGATATATTCCTGTAGAGAGTCAAAGATTCTAGTTAGATACTGTAATTTTGACTTAACCAATTTGTTTAGGGATTTTATTTTTAAATAAATTAGCTCCCACTATTTTCTCGGATCCCTTCAACTGGTATCAGAGCCATGATTCTAAATTGTTTAGATCTGATTTTAAATTTATTTTAATTAGAAAATAATTGATTTCAGATGTCCGATGAGATGTGATCAGATCTGAAATCAAAAAAAAATTAAAATTAAATAATTTGGATCTAAGATTAGAAGATATGCATGACTAGTTCTAGAATAGAATAGTTCTATAGAATATTCTTGCATATTTTTGATTTAATCTGATTAAATCATATTTTAGATCTTTTATTTACTATTTTTTGATATTATAAGTGTTATAATAACATTTGAAAAATATCAAATAAAAATTATTTAATTTTTGAATATCATATGAGATATGATTGATGCATGTCTAGACTAAGTTGTAGAATAGTTCTACATAATTATCTAGATTAGAATTTATTTTGATTAGATCAATTTAAATCTAATTTTTTAGATTATTATGAGATAATTTAGATCTAAAAACATGCATGATTCGATACATGAGATGTATGCAAAATATGCCATGATTAGATCTAACTTTATATATGAGATATATGATATAGATCTGATACTATTTTGTAGTATTGAATGTTCCTGATTAAGGCGTTCCTCTTGGCCGTCCGGTCATAAGAATGAAGAAGGGTTTAAAGGCCCTCTCTTTCCATTCGATGGGGTGTTCTTATGATGTGTAGGGGTGCTGCGTGTTCGTCCTTAATCAGAAACCCAAAACTTACTTTCTGCAAAACCCTAGATCCTGAAACCCTAGGATTTATTGTGCATATTTTGTTTATGAACCCTACTTAATTAAGAATTAAGTTTATGGAATATTAATTAGGTCTAAAATTGAGAATTTCAAGATCTAAGACATATTCATAATACTGGGTTCGGGCTTGGGTAGCTCAATTAGGTCTAAGCGGTTGATCAAACCGAATCAAGAGTTGGTTAGATGGGATCAACAATGCTTAAATTGACCAGCCTAATAGGATTAAGTCTGGGTCAAGATCGAGTCACGATCAAGCAAGACCTAATTAGGCTCAGAGGTTAGAGTCTGGATTGTAGGCTAACCCAATTGGTTCTGACTCAATAATTTGGTGTCTAAGGTAAGTTTGGCACATACGACCGACTGGTTTTTAATTGGAAGCTACTCGACCTGAATGCGTTCTTGTACGAGTTAATGGCATATTCCTTCCACCGGTCTCACTTACCTGGCCATATCTGTTGACACAGTTCTGATCTGAGGTGGTCAATAATCCGAGCTAACCCATGCCACTAGGTTAGTCATAATTGTTATGACTAAGCCAAGTCTAGTTTAATGAGACCTGAATCAATTCTTCCCTAAGAAAAGATTAAGTCTGAGGTCTTCCACCATTGTAGATGTGCGGGCCCTTCCCGGGGTTGATTGTTCTCGGCTGGATACAGTGGCTCAGTTGCACCGAGAAGATGCAACCATGTCTATTAGGCATTGGATGCTATGGGCTGGAGGATGAGTTGGGCTCAATATTCTGGATACGGTGAGAGACTCAATTAGGAACCCAGTCTATGCAAATGGTGGGTCTGACTTAACTAAGGAGTGGATCAATATTTTCGGATACGGTGAGATTCATGAATTAGAGACCAAGTTTGGGTGCACCATGATTAGAGAATCATTGAACAAGAGTTGTTCACTCATTGGCTAACCCATCACCAATAACTGTTAGGTGAGGTGATGAGTCAGTTGGTGAGACCGCACCACCCACTAGAAATCATTAATCATGGAGATTTTTGCATCTCTACAGAGGGAGTGTAGGGATCCGAGAAAATAGTGGGAGCTAATTTGTTTAAAAATAAAATTCCTAAACAAATTGGTCAAGTCAAAATTACAGTATCTAACTAGAATCTTTGACTCTCTACAGGAAAATGTCTGCGTCCAACCCATTGGCACGTATCCTGGACACACATAGACTGACTGGACCCAATTATAAAGATTGGCTCAGGAACTACAAAATTATTTTGGGTTTCGAGAAGTTAACCCATGTTTTGGACCAGGACCCTCCCACCTTACCAGCCCGTCCATCTGTTGAACAGAGAGCGTCTCTGGAAAAATGGATAGACGAAGATAATAAGGCCAGATATTACATGTTGGGCTCGATGTCTGATGAGCTCCAGCGCCAACATGAGGATATCGGGACTGCTCGCCAAATGTTGGCTCACCTGCAGGAGATGTTTGGTGAACAGAGTCGCGCAGCCAAATATCAAGTCACAAAATGACTTTTTAAGGCTAAGATGCGTGATGGGCAGTCAGTCCAAGATCACTGTCTGACAATGATCAAGGACATGGAAGAGCTTGAGAAGCTCGGTGTGAAGTTGGACTTGGATCTGCAGAACGATATTATTCTGCAATCCTTGACTGATGCATATGGGCAATTCATCATGAATTACCACATGCATAAACTTCAAAATTCCTTGGCCGAATTAATGAATATGCTGGTTACCGCTGAGCTTTCTATGAAAGGTTCTAAAGGCTCAGTTCTTGCTATGGAACGGACTTCTTCCAAAAGAAAGTCTTATGGAAAGAAAAAGAAGTCTGTGAAAAAGCAAAAGGTGGAAGGATCAAAGAAGAAGAAGGCAGAATCGAAGAAAAAGGCCGATGGCAAAGGAAAGTGTTTCCATTGCAACAGCGACGGCCATTGGAAGCGGAACTGCCCTACTTACCTGGCCACCCTGAAGAACAAGAAGGAAGGTCCTTCTGGAGGTATGCTCGTTATTGAGTCTAACCTTACGGTTTCTTCTGCATCCAGTTGGGTGCTTGACTCTGGTTCTAGTGCTCATCTGTGCACTTCTATGCAGGGTCTTGAGGATAGCAGGAGGCTGAGGGATGGAGACATGATCCTACGCATCGGTAATGGAGCAAGAGTTGCTGCAGTAGCCGTGGGAACATACCCTCTTCGATTACCATCTGGTTTAGACTTAGTTTTAAAAGACTGTTATTATGTGCCTGCAGCTAGCAGGAATTTGATTTCTATTTCATGCTTAGCACAAGAAGGTTATGTGATCACCTTCTTTAAGGACCATTGTAACATTCTTTATGAAAGAAATAAAATTGCAAATGGTTTCCTTATTAATGGTCTTTATCAGCTACATATTGATGTACCTGTTCTAACTATCGAGCAAAATGTGAATGCCAAACGACCTAGGGATAGTCCAAACGACAGATATCTATGGCACCTGAGATTAGGTCATATAGCAGAAGATAGGATCAACAAATTGGAGAAAAATGGGCTATTGAGTCCATTGACTTTCGAGTCATATCCAACTTGTGAATCCTGTCTTCAAGGCAAAATGACTAAACTCCCTTTTGTTGGACATGGGGAGAGGGCCACAGATCTCCTTGCCCTAGTACATACTGATGTGTGCGGCCCATTTGATGTGCCGGCTAGAGGCAATTTTGTCTACTTCATTACCTTTATCGATGATCTGTCTAGGTATGGGTATGTGTATCTTATGAGACATAAGTCTGAAGCCTTTGAAAAGTTCAAAGAATTCAGACATGAAGTAGAAAAACTAAACAGGAAAACCCATTAAGGTTCTTCGATCAGATCGAGGAGGTGAATACCTTAGCCGGGAATTCCTAGACTATCTCAAGGATAATGGCATAGTCTCTCAATGGACTCCACCAGGAACACCTCAACTCAACGGGGTTTCAGAATGGAGAAATCGGACTCTATTAGATATGGTTCGATCCATGATGAGCTTCACAGACCTCCCTGATTTTCTTTGGGGACACTCATTGTTAACTTCAATCTATCTACTAAACAGGGTTCCCTCTAAAATCGTTCCTACCACACCGTATGAGATATGGCACGGTAAGAAACCAAGTCTGAGTCATCTCAGAATTTGGGGTTGTCCGGCTCATGTCAAAAGACAACAAACGGACAATTTAGAGTTTAGGTCCTTCAGAGCTCGATTCATAGGATATCCAAAAGACAACACTGAACTTCTGTGAAATGTATCCTTAAGTACTTGAGAAGAACTAAGGATATGATGCTGGTCTTTGGTAACGGAGAACTCCTGATCCAGGGATACACAGACTCGGACTTCATGTCTGATATAGATGATCGAAAGTCGACATCTGGCAGACTGTTTGTGCTGGAAGAGTTTCTAGCAAACGGTGATACCACCCCATCCACGATTACCTCAAAAGGGTTACGTCGAGGTCAAGAGAGTCAAAACCACAGATAATGTGGCAGACCCACTTACAAAGCCGTTGGGCCAGCAGAAGATCGAAGCCCACCTTGAGAAGATGGGACTTAGACTTGTAGCCAATTGGCTTTAGGACAAGTGGGAGATTGTTAGATATATGTGCCCTAGAAGCCAGAATTGGCTGACACTTGTAATACACTTCTAGGGGCAAAATTGTAATTTTGACTAAAATCAATAAATGGGTTATTTTCTATCACATATGTGTATTTAGTGTCTGTGATACATCCTTTGAGTTAATGGTAATGATAATTCATATTTTCAAGAGTTGAAAATTTAAGACATGAATAATCATTATTAACTCATAAATTGCTCCTGACCATAGGATCATCACGAGGATGGTGATTGATCCGAAAGGTTGGTGTACAATTCGCTTCTCTTTAGTAGATGAGTCTTGAGTCTACGGTGTGGAGACACCGGAGCGAGAGTACAGGTACTCGTTAGAGAACGAGGGCACTGAGCGTGACCACCTCGAGTAGTCATTAGGGAGTCTACCTTCTCGTCAATGACTGACTCGATGCTGCAGTAGTGTGTCTGGTTCTTTGACCTGAGATGCATCGGCAGTTTCACCTTGAGGGTGTTATAGTTTGACTACACCATTACTCGGTCTCCTAGCCATATGGAACCCTGAGGTGTATGTTGGCTATGACATGTTCATTGTAGGAACTGGATTGCATCAAGATGGAATCTATCTACCTCGGTGGTAGAGGAGTAGCCCTATGATGATCATGAGAATCAAGTCCAGAAATCCATGGCCATGGTAGAGTGAAATAATAGAAAGAGTTTCTATTTAGATTTTCACATTGGACTCGAATCGAATGATTACATCATATGACAGAGACTAGGGTTTGACGAGTTCACCTTAACCCTAATCTGATCGGGGCTCAAGATAGAAGAACTGAATCACACAGGTAGCTGCACCAAGAGGTTCGCATTCAGCTCTGATGGGTTGCCACCATATACTGCTAGGTGTCACTGGTGGATTTTGGGAGCAATTAGAATGATTTAGATGATCGATCATTCTAGCTGTTCGAATCAGAAGAGTTCTGATCCATCGAAAGGAGTTTCGATGATGTCGATGATAGAGATCATGACATATCCCATTACCATACAGAACTGAACCTAACTGGGTCACACAAACAAGGGTTTGAATCTGGTGATCATCAATTGAACTGATCTAGTTCAATTGATCTGAATGAGATTCAATTAGGTTCAAGGAAATCGTGCTAGCACTCGATTGAACCTAACGTTCTTCTTTTGCTATCATAAATAAGTTGTCCTGTCTGAGCCAAAGGAGTTTGTGCTCAAACAGAGGCCTTCATATGGTCTGACTGGAGGTTGTCCAAGTCAGAAAAGGTTGTCTTATTTGTAAGACATTACCTGCCATTTTTGGTCACCTGCCATTTCTTGTTCTTTGACTTTGGTCAAAAGTCTACCTTTGACTGGTCAAACGTTGACCATTGACACTTTGACTTTTGACCACATGTCATGCACCTATTGGAGAGCTGGTGGGGGCCTGTCCCCCTGCCAGAACCTGGCAAGGAGAAGGGCGCACGCCACCCTAGGCGTGTGCCCAAGTTGGAGGCGCCTAGGAGTCCTTGTTGGACAAGGACTCCATCTCCTTTTTGGATTCCAATTAGAGTTCTTCTAAGAACCAACTTTGACTGGTCTTAGGCACCCTCTAAGGAGGAATCCAGGGGTCTCTATTCCCACCAATCAGATTTAGATCTGATTTCACAAAGGGTTGTGATTGGTTGGGAAGAAGAGGAGTTGGATCACAGCTAGTCTATAAATAAGACCCTGTATCCAACTCAGATTGTATGAGATATAGAGATGATGAGATCATAGTTTCCCCACGCCCCAAGGCTGCCTCTCCCCTCCTTCTCCATGCCATAGTCTCTTCTCCCCTTGCTCTCCACGTCCAAAAGGAGTTTTGGACCTTGGTTGGTGCGATTCAGATCAAAGAAAGGCGATCAAAATAAGAAGGCTGCGCTGCTGCAAAGGACGACTGCTCATCTTCAAAAGAGTTTTGAAGATCCTCCAGATCAGATCCAGATCTGATTTTTGGAGGCGTGATAGAGAAGAAGAGGATCTCCAGATCCAACCCGAGTGGATACCGGTAGAGGCCAGGCGCTTGCGTGGCTAAGATCCAGAACCTTCCGCTGCAAACAGGATCATCAACAGGGTAATAGGATTACCCAGATCAGGTAAATTAAATTTGATTTAATTTATCTTTTAATTTTATTTTATTAAAATAATAAGAATCAGATCTGAAACATATCAAGATCTGATTGGGATCAAGAAAAAAATTTTTGAAATATATCTCTTGATCTGATCAGATCTGAATGAACCTGGACCAGAAAATCATGCTAATGGGTTTGACGCAGACATATTCCTGTAGAGAGTCAAAGATTCTAGTTAGATACTGTAATTTTGACTTGACCAATTTGTTTAGGGATTTTATTTTTAAACAAATTAGCTCCCACTATTTTCTTGGATCCCTTCAACTGGTATCAGAGCCATGGTTCTAATACCAGTTTGAAGAAAAATCCTGATTTCTCGGTCCAGGTTCATTCCGATCTGATCAGATTAAGAGATATATTTCAAAAATTTTTCTCTTGATCCCAATCAGATCTTGATATGTTTCAGATCTGATTGGGATCAAAAGAAAAATTTTTGAAATATATCTCTTGATCTGATCAGATTTGAACGAACCTGGACCGAAAAATCAGGATTTCCCTTCAGCTCGAGTGGAGACCAAGCTAGTTCGGGCTGAAATCTCTCTCAGGCAAACAAAGAATAGGTTTCGAGAATCTATGGCTTGATAGGCAGTCGAGCCAGCTTGAGTCTCCATCGAGCCAGCTTGGATAGGCGGATAGATAGATATGGAGTTTTCTATTTGGGCTTGGATTGGTTTGATCCAAGAGATCTTAAGGCCTAGATTAAGACGTCTTAAGAGGGCTAATTTATATATGGTTCGGATTTAGATCCAGGAGATGAGAGCATGTAAAACCATGGGTGTACATAGGTTTGGATGAGTGTTTCCATGTATTGGATTAGCCTAGGAAAGTTTTTGAGCTAGGATTTATTAGGATTCATGTGGAAACCCTAGGGTATATAAACTAAGATATTATGACTTTTACAATAGAGTAAAATACAATTTAGCTTTTCTCTCTAACTCTCTATCTCTCCTTTCTCTTTGGTTCCAATGCCAAAACCCTAGGCATCATTCCTTTTCTCTCTTCTTCTTTGATCTACTTTGATTGCTGGTTTAACCATCAGGTTCTACGCAAAAGATTGGATCTATGGCTCTGGCTCCGAGTTGCCATAAGCATAACAATTGTTATTAGAGCTGCCAATTATTCTTACAATTGGTATCAGAGTCCGATTGAGCATGAACGATGAAGAAGACCAATTTTTAGTAAAGGATCAGCAACAAGGTTTAGATCTCGATTTTCTCCTAGTTTTGTGAGGAAGAAATAAATCTAGGGGCAGTTGTCTACCTTCCCTAGTCAAGGTAATTTTTAGATCTACCTATTTGCTATTTTGATTCGGATTGAAGGTAGGATTTTAGAAATTTGATGGAAAAGGTAGTTTCACGATATAGAAGGTTAGGATGGAGGATCTACTAGTTTAGATGGGATTGGATTCGATCTTAGAGGATAGGTTGGAGGAGATGGTAGATAAGGTATAGATATCCTTACAAAAAAGAGCATGTGCCACGATTAGGACTTGTCTGGCAGATGAGATTTTGTATAGCATATTGGAGGAGAGAACATCCAAAGGCTTATGGTCAAGGTTACATCAGTTGTACATGAGAAAAAATATATGCAACAAGTATATGCTGAAGAAGCAACTATACAGCCTTCGAATATAGAAAGGCAAGGATATTATGGGGCACATTCAGTGGTTCGATCAGATGAGCATGGACTTGCTTAACATAGGGATGAAAATAGAAGAGGAGGACAAGAGTCTATTACTATCGTGTTTGCTACTCGGGAGCTTCAATCCATTAGTGATTACGCTACTATATGGTAAGAAGATACTGGTGTACGAGGAGATCATATCAATGCTCAGGTCCAATGAGTAGTGGGAATGGATGATGAAGAGGAAGGACTTCTAAGAGCATCTCATAGTTTTAGAGAAGCCAAAGAAAGGGAAGAAGAAGGACAAGCAGAGGGGCAGCAAGGAGTCCAGGAGATGCTTCAAGTATGGTGAAGCAGGAAACTTCAAGTGAAAGTGTCTGCTTTGAAAGAAGTGCAAGGAAGGAGAAAAGTCAGATTCTATCTGTTCAGTCACTGGAGGACAAGAGTCAGATGAGCTTTTATTGGTTTTAGAAGAGCCCATGGGGTGCAGTATATCCGAGATAGCTTTGAAGGGATCCATGGAGTGTTGAAGGTTCGAAGGGATAGGATGGTGTTTGAGGTACAGTAGCAGGCCCAATAGTGTAGCATCGGATGGTTGGCCTTGGGTGACTCGATTATAGAGCAGCATCAGAATATCTTTAGTTTCAAGTGGAGCACTAGACAGAGATGGCTTCATAGATGAAAGGAGCATGACACGAGTTTAGAATGAAGGGGTGTAGAGAGAAAAGCTATATCCCAACACCAATGCCAGGACTACACAGACCCAGGTGGAGCAAATTATGCAAGAAAATAGACATGGCTCTAAGGGAATCATGTCAGGTAGAGCATCAAATGTAATGAATGCCAGTACAAAAATGCTGTGAATTCTTTAGAAAAATCTAGGACAAGTGGTGCGATTGCTAAGCAAAAGGGTGCCTACAACTCCAAATATGGTACAAAGAGCAAGCCAAAGTCTTTAGTAGCAAAGACGGTCATCCTAAAGGCCTTAGAGAGAGATCAATAGCTAAAGAAGGATGATGATGGCAAGGTGTGCAAAAGAGGCTATCAGGATATGCATCAACAGTGGGATCATGCAGGAGAACATTGCTAGGTGTGCCAAGGCTTGGAAGCACAAAGATGGAGATTATAAGGATTGGTAGTGCTTCCAAGTCTTGGAAGGACAAGGGAGGAGTCAGAGTGTTGACTTCAAGGAGACTAGGATAAGTGTAGTCCTAGAGCTATGATAGGAGTGGTCCTAGGGTGGAGGTGGCATGTAGCTCTCCATAGGCTTGAGGTTCAGGTGTAAGGATCTTGAGGGACTTGGTTGGTACTCGGAAAACTTGGGGACACAAGGTGGAGCTAGGAATCAGAGCCAAGAGAAGTATCAACTAAGAAAAATGGCTAGTACACAACTAGCCAAAATCGAGTTGTATCTCTTAAGCAAATAGAGAACAGGTTTCGAGAATCTTAGGCTTAATAGACAGTCGAGCTAGCTTGAGTTGTTGTCGAGCCAGCTCGGATAGGTGGACCAATAGACATAGGATTTTCTATTTAAGCTTGTATTGGGTTTGATCCAAGGGCTCTTAAGATCTGGTTTAAGAGATCTTAAGGAGGCTAATTCATGTATGGGTCGGGTTTAGATCCAAGGGATGAGAGCATGTAAAATCATGGGTGTACATAGATTTTGTTGGTGCAAAATCTGATTGATGCTGGATCAAGCTGGAGTTGAGGAAGAAGAGATTGCCATCGATGACCTAAAAAATAAAGTTTCATCTAGAGTCGATGGTGGTGGCTCCAGCAGGATCCTTCGATTATCAAGTCAGCTCTTCTAGCCAATAAAAATGGAGTGCTCAGAAAAGAATTCAGTAGAGTTTCAGGAAAGAGAAGAGAGCTTAGAGAAAATGTATCTAAAGGGTTCCTTTTATAGATGGATTCTAGAGCAGAATGATAGTGATAGTCATAGTCGTTCGATAGCGGGCCGCTCAGGGCCACATGGGGTTTATTACAAAGAGGGGCTCTGCTTGTAGCAGACTGATAGTGATAGCCGTAGCCATCCGATAGCAAGCTGCTTGGGGCCATGTGGGGTTTGTTATAGAGAGGGGTGCGCTTGTAGTAGACTGATAGTGATAGCCGTAACCGTCCGATAATGAGCCGCTCAGGATCATGTGGAGTTTGTTACAGAGAGAGGTGTCCGTTGTCGTGATGTGCCCATTTGTCGAGATTTAATAATCGATGTTCGGAGAAAGTAGGCGTCGGTTGGTGAAGAACTTTGACATACATCAATTCCAAAGGAGTTCAAACTTCTAAAGGAAATATGGCTAGAGGGGATCATTCGAGAGGAATGCTAGTTGAAATCTGAATGTAATCCACTGAAGGAATTCAGATGGAGTTTGACTAATAGAGAAGTCCAAAAGAAGTTTGACTAATAGAGAAGTTCGAAAGGTGTTTGACTGATGGAGAAGTTTGGAAGGAGTCCGACTGATGGAGAAGTTCGAAAGGATTCTGACTAATGGAGAAGTTCGATTGAAGGAAAAGTCTGGAAGAAGTTCAGTTGAAGGAGAAGTTCGAAAGAAGTTTGACCGCTGGAGGAGTCCGAAAGGGGCTCGACCGCTAGAGGAGTTAGGCTGTTGAAGGAGTCTGGGAGGGGTTCAGCCATTGGAGAAGTTCGACTGTTGAAGGAGTCTGGGAGAGGTTCGACCATTGGAGGAGTTCGACTGTTGAAGGAGTTTGGCTGCTGAAGGAGTCCGAAAGGGGTTCGGCCGTTGGAGGAGTTTGGCTGCTGAAGGAGTTCGATCGTTGGAGGAAGAATTTTCGATCAAAGCTCTTCCGTGATTACCAGTTATATTAGGCTAAGCATCAGACTGAACTTCGACAAAAGTGAGGTTTATCCCCAACACTAGTCCCCCCACTCTCGAGTTCAAAATTCGAAGGATGGGAGTACAAAAAAGACAACTGCCAAAGTTCTTTTCTGGGCTCTGCACCCGTTAAGGTTGAAGTTGAGGGAGATCTTATCTTCTGTTGAAGTTGAAGCTCGAGAGAGATCTTATTTTTGGTTGAAGTTTAAGATCGAAAGAAATCTTATCTTCCATGGAGGTTGAGAGAGATCTTATCTTCTTTTGAAGTTGAAGCTCGGGGGAGATCTTATCTCCAGTTGAGGTTGAAAGAGATTCTATCTTCTATTGAAGTTGAAGCTCGGGGGAGATCTTATCTCCAATCGAGGTTAAAAGAGATCCTATCTTCTGTTGAAGTTGAAGCTCTAGGAAGATCTTATCTCCAACTGAGGTTGAAGGAGATCTTATCTCTTATTGATGTTGAAGGATGTCTTATCTCCTATTGAGGTTCAAGCTCGATGGAGATCTTATCTCCAACCGAGGTTAAAGGAGATCCTATCTTCTGTTGAAGTTGAATCTCAGGAGAGATCTTATCTCCGATCGAGTTTGAAGGAGATCTTATCTCCCATTGAGGTTGAAGGAGATCTTATCTCTTGTTGAGGTTGTAAGCTTGAAGGAAATCTTATTCTCAGCCCAGGTTGAAGCTCGGGGGAGATCTTATCTCCAGTCGAGGTTGAAGGAGATCCTATCTTCTATTGAAGTTGAAGCTCGGGGGAGATTTGATTTTCAACCGAGGTTGAAGCTCAGGGAAGATCTTATCTCCAGCTGAGGTTGGAGGAGATCCTATCTTCTATTGAAGTTGAAGCTCGAGGAAGATCTTATCTCTGACCGAGGTTTGAAGGAGATCTTATCTCCTATTGAGGTTGAAGGAGATCTTATCTCCTGTTGAGGTTGAAGCTCGGAAGAGATCTTATCTCCAACCAAGGTTGAAGGAGATCTTATCTCCGATTGAGAATTGAAGCTTGGGGGAGATCTTATCTCCAAACGAGGTTGAAGCTTGGAGGAGATCTTATCTTCAATCAAGGTTGAAGGAGATTCTATCTTCTATTGAAGTTGAAGCTCGGAGGAATCTTATCTCCGACCGAGGTTGAAGGAGATCTTATCTCCAGCTGAGGTTGAAGCTCGGAGGAGATCTTATCTCCAATCGAGGTTGAAGGAGATCCTATCTTCTATTATAGTTGAAGCTCGAGGGAGATCTTATCTCCGACCGAGGTTGAAGAAGATCTTATCTCCTATTGAGGTTGAAGGAGATCTTATCTCATGTTGTGGTTCAAGCTCGGGGGAGATTTATCTCCAGCCCAGGTTTGAAGCTCGGGGGAGATCTCATCTCCAGCCAAGGTTGAAGGTGATCCTATCTTCTGTTGAAGTTGAAGCTCAGGGAAGATCTTATCTCTGGCCGAGGTTGAAGCTCGGGGGAGATCTTATCTCCAGCCGAGGTTGAAGCTCAGGGAAGATCTTATCTCCAATCGAGGTTAAAGGAGATCCTATCTTCTGTTGAAGTTGAAGCTCGAGGGAGATCTTATCTCTGACCAAGGTTGAAGGAGATCTTATGTACTATTAAGGTTGAAGAAGATCTTATCTCTTGTTGCGGTTGAAGCTCGGGAAAGATCTTATCTCCAATCGAGGTTGAAGGAGATCTTATCTCCTGTTGATGTTGAAATTTGGGGGAGATCCTATCTCCAGTCGAAGTTGAAGCTCGGAAGAGATCTTATCTCCAGTCGAGGTTGAAGGAGATCCTATCTTCTGTTGAAGTTGATGTTCGGAGGAGATCTTATCTCCAACTGAGATTGAAGGAGATCCTATCTTCTATTGAAGTTAAAGTTCGGGAGAGATCTTATCTCCGACCGAGGTTGAAGGAGATCTTATCTTCTGTTGAGGTTGAAGCTCGGGAGAGATCTTATCTCCAGCCATGGTTGAAGGAGATCTTAACTTCTGTCAAGTTTGGACTAGAACCATGCGAAGCTAGGATAGCCTGAAGGTTTCTCGAGATTGACCTCGGCTTTTGGGAGGAGGAAGATGACATGGAGGACCATCTAATATGGTAGTCGACCTTTTCTTTTCGCATTTGACATAGTTAGGTTGTTGGGGAAAAGCACATGTAGGGATTCTCCACCGAGCTTCTTCCTTCTCCATGTCTTTGGTCTATGAGGTTCCAACTTTTGCTCATGTTAGCCTTTCCTTCTGTTCTTAATATGGCTTACGGGGGTGCATTAGGATCGTCGGTAGGGCCTCTCCCTCTATTTTGTCTTATATCGATGAGGTCTTCAACTTTGCTCACGTTAGGACGAGATTCTTCTTCTATTCCCAACGGACTGTAGGGGCACATTAAGGCTGTTATCAGGGCCTCTCCCTTCACCTCGTTTAAAATGGATGAGGCCTTCGAGTTTGCCTACATTAGGATGAGATTCTCCTCCTATCTTAAATAATCGGAGGTCTTCGACTTACTCATGTTAAGATGAGGTTCTCCTCCTATTCCTAACGGGCTGTAGGGGCATATTAGGGCCGTTGTCAAGGCCTCTTCCCTCACCTCATCTAAAATGCATGAGGCCTTTGAGTTTGCCCATGTTAGAATGAGGTTCTCCTCCTATCTTAAATAACCAAAGATCTTCGACTTGCTCATATTAGGATGAGGTTCTCCTCCTGTTCCTAACATGGCCACTTTTGATTGCTTCTTTCCTATCATCATATAGTTTTTCTACCAAGAAATAATAATGTTGAAATGGAAGAGTTTTATTGAAGAAAGATTACTGACAGTACATTCTCAGATTTTTTGAATTTCAAGATCGTGAGAACATTTTTCCTCCGAGATCCTTTAGGCAATAAGTTCTAGGTCAGATAACCTCCTCTATTTCATATGGGCCTTCCCAATTTGGGGCAAGCTTCCCCTAGCTTCGAGGCTGAGAGATGATGGCTCGTCGAAGTACTAAGTCCTCCAGCAATAGTATTGATGATGCCCAAAGGCAGTCGATTTTCTTATTGTTCCTCCCTCATTGATGGTTCTGGCTGTGGTAGCACTCTTGGCTGATCTTCTCTTGCTTCAGACCGACATCTGAGGAATCGACCCAACCGACCTCTCCTAATGAGCTCCTTAATCTCGTCTTAGAGCTGAATGCATTCTTCAGTATCGTGGCTATGATCATGATGATATAAATAGTACTTGCTTTGATTGCACTTATTTAGGAGAGATCGTAATTCTTCTGATCTTGGTAATTGATTCTTAATTTTCATCAGAACTTGAGTTTTAGGAGCATTAAGGGGGGCATAGTTGTGGAACCTTTTGGGGGAGAACTTCTTCGTGCCCTTCTATCGAAGCTTCTTTGACGATGATTTCGAGGAGGAGTTTGGGCTCGCTTGTGCTTGAAGGGAGTCTGTGAGTATGACCGATCTTCATTCAGCCCTCCATCAATGGTGGGTCTATTAGACTCGCCAGCCTACCGCTCTTCTACGGCTTCCTCATCCTTCAACTTGAAGGCTTCTTCCGCTCGAGCATATCCTTCAGTCCGAGCTAGTTAATCAGTAAAATCTTTGAGGTACTTTTTCTTCAAAAAGAACAACAAATCATTCTTCTGAAGGTCATCCTTGAGTGCGATCATTGCAATAGACTGGTCCAGGTTTTGGACCACCAATGCAGCAGTATTAAATCAGATGATATAAGTTTGGATAGATTTCCCCTCCTTCTGCTTAATATTCATCAAAAAATCCGAACCTCAGTGGGAACGTCGGCTGCTAACAAAATGAGCCACAAACTGATGGCTCATTTGGTCAAAGAAAAAGATCGTACCTGACTTCAACGTTGAGTATCAATTTCTTGCTGCTCCCTTTAAGGTAGACAGGAAAGCTCAGTATAAGATGGCATCTGGTGCACCATGGAGCAGCATCATGGTCTGGAAGGCCTCCAGGTGATCGATCGGATTAGAGGTTCCATCGTAGCTTTCAAATTGGAAAAGCTTGAAGTTTGGCAAAATGGGCTTTTGTATAACTCAGGAAGAGAAAGGGAGATTGGTGCAGATGCCATCATGGTGAGCTAGGGCGATGTGGCAAAGTTTCTCAATCCATTGGTCCATCTTTCATAGTTTATGATCGACGACATCATCTCGATCGTAGATCTTGAAAGGCTTCCGACTGTAGATGGAGAAGATCTCTTTCGAAAAAAAATCAAGATCCGAACAAGGATCCTCTGCTCTCTGTTTCTCCTTTCTAGCGGTGATGGATATGCTAGCCCAAGTGCTCCTCTTTGGGATCGATTTTTGACATCCCGATGGTGGGTTTCCTGGCGGAACAGCCACCGAAGGTTGCCGCATAGCCTGCACTATTTTAATAAGATCCTGAACCCACTACATCAGTAGGTTAAACTGCTCTGAATGTACTATGGCTATCGATGGAGGAGGAGACTGAAGCACTGGCAATGGAGCAGGAATGGATGGATCTGGTTCAGATCTGACGATAGAAGTGGTAGATCTCTAGGTAGTCATCTTCTTTGAAGGCATTTCTTGAGATTGAGAAAGAGGATGGAGATGAACTTTGAAGAAGAAGATCCACAGGATCGACTGAGCACTTTTTTAAGAATAAGGGTACCTCAGGAATAAAGAGCCCTCCTTCTAGTGCCAATCCTGTTGGTGCAAAATTTGGTTGATGCCAGATCGAGCTGGAGTTAAGAAAGAAGAGGTCACCTCCAATGACCTATAAAATAAAGTTTCATCCGGAGTCGGTGGTGGTGGCTCTAGCAGGACCCTCTGATGATCAAGTCAGCTCTTCTAGTCAACAGAAATGGAGTGCTCAGAAAAGAATTCAACAAAGTTTTGGAAAGAAGAAGAGAGCTTAAAGAAAATATATCTAGAGGGTCCCTTTCATAGATGGAGCCTGGAGCAGATTGATAGTGATAGCCATAGTCGTTCGGTAGTGGGCCATTCGGAGCCGCATGGGGTTTGTTACGAAGAGAGACGCCGCCTATTGCAGACTGATAGTAACAGCTGTAGCCATTCGGTAGTGGGCCGCTTGGAGCCGCATGGGATTTGTTATGGAGAAAGGCACCATCTGTAGCAGACTGATAGTGACAGTTGTAACCATCCGATAATGAGCCGCTCGGGATCACGTGGAATTTGTTATGGAGAGAGGTGTCCATTGTCATGATGTGCCCATTCGTCGAGATTTAATAGTCAAAGTTCGAAGAAAGTAGGCATCAATTGATGAATAGCTTTGACATACATCAATTCCAGAGGAGCTCGAACTCCTAAAAGGAATATGACTAGAGGAGATCATCTGGGAGGAATGCTAGTTAAAATCTGAAAGTAATCCGCTGGAGGAATCTAGATGGAGTTCGACTGATGGAGAAGTCCAACTGATGGAGAAGTTCGAAAAAAGTCTGACTGATGGAGAAGTTCGAAAGGAGTCGACTGATGAAGAATTTGGCTAAAAGAAAAGTCTGAGAGAAGTTCAGTTGAAGGAGAAGTCCGAAAGAAGTTCGATCGTTGGAGGAGTCCGAGAGCGATTCGACCGCTGGAGGAGTTTAACTACTGAAGGAGTCTGGAAGGGGTTCGACCGTTGGAGGGGTTTGGCTGCTGGAGGAGTTCGACTGCTGAAGGAGTCTAGAAGGGGTTCGGCCACTGGAGGAGTTCGGTTACTGAAGGAGTCTGAAAGAAGTTCGATCGCTGGAGGAGTTCGATGGCTGAAGGAGTCTGGAAGGGGTTTGGCCGCTGGAGGAAGAATTTCCGATCGAAGCTCTTTCGTGATTATCAGTTACATTAGGCTAAGCATCAGATTGGACTTCGACGGGAGCAAGGTTTATCCCTAACAGGTTTGGATGAGTGTTTTCATTTATTGGGTTAGCTTAGGGAAGTCCTTGAGCTAGGGTTTATTTTGGTTCATATAGAAACCCTAGGATATGAAACCAAGATATTATAATTTTTACAATAGAGTAGAATACAATTGAGCTTTTCTTCCTAACTCTTTATCTCTCTTTTCTCTTTTGTTCCAATGCCAAAATCCTAGGCATCATCCCCTTTCTCTCTTCTTCTTTGCTCTTCTTCGGTTGCTAGTTTAACACCCAATTTTCATGCAAGAGATCGGATCTATGGCTATGGCTCCAAGCAGCCATAGGCATAACAATTGCTATCAGAGCTGCTGATTGTTCTAATAGCTATGAAGACTGATAACTGATAAAAATACACTAATAAAAGTATTAAATTATAAAATAAATTAATCTATTTTTAAGAAATTGATATTTTTATTAATTTTATGTAGGAAAGAAGGCCACCAATATGAAGATCTTATTTTTCTTGATCAGATGAAATAAATTTCAAGCAAAATGGACTTCAAATGAGTCCGAAATTAAATTTCAAAAAAAAAAGCCGACCAGTTCGATTCAAACTGGCTCAGCAGATCGCCTGGCCCGACCGCGCTCAGATTGACCACCTGCTGACACCTAGCTTACGCCATGCTGACGTCAAGATTTTTTGTAGTGCACAGTGGACTGCTATAGTAACCAAGCGAGGGCATTTCAGAAATTTTATGGGCACAAGTGCACTCCGATTAGCTAAAGAAAGTGATGGTCCATACAACATCGAGTTCGCGCATGGTCTATAGAGGGTATTCTAGAAATTTTGCCTAATCAATGGATGTTGTTCGCTGGGATTTGATCAAACAGCAGAAATCTATACGCTGACGAATGGTGGATGCAGCTCCCGATCGAGATCCAACGGTGGAGACGCGTTACCAATTTTAAACTAAGAATCAAAGGCTTCTTTGGGCGCGATCTGATGGCCCAGATTCGATCTTCAAGGCTGATCTAGTAGTCCAAATGAATTCCAACTTGATTTGACTTTTTAAAATGATTTTTGAGTGGTTTTTGGCCTGTTTGACTTTTTAAAATGATTTTTGAGTGATTTTTGGCCCGTTTGATCGACATCCAATGGTCAGAATTAATCCAGGGCTTTTTTTGAGTTATTTTGAGAGTTTTAAACTCAATTTCAATGGGATTTTGATCTAAGACCACCTGGATTAGCCTATTTAAAGGCCTGCTGCTTACTATTGCCAAAAAAAGATGAGGAGAACAAAAATATAGAGTTAAAAATAAAGAAAAAATAGGGAGAAATAAAGAGAACAAAGAGAGAGAGGTGTTAGGGAGAGAAGAGAAAGAGTTTTTTTTGTTATTTTTCTTTCCTTTTCTTTTCTTCTTCTGAAGGTCGGTCCATAAAGCGACTTTCTTCTTCATCGAGTTCTCCACATCAAGAGCAACGGTCAACTAATTTCAGCGAATAAATAGTCTAATTTCTTCATACTTTTTATTTTATTTGCTATTTTTGAACTTGTTATCATGAACTAAATTTTTTTTTACTAAGGCTAAGGTGTAGCCACTCTTTTGATGCAATATTCAGTATAATTTATTTTTAATTTTAAATTTTATTTATGAAGAGTATATAAATATGATCTTAATATTTTTAGATTACTGGCCATCTTTTAATTGATCTGATGAACATAGACGATACGGACTAAGTACATCTATGTTATTGCTTCTTGATTATATATCTTGTATTATGAATTGAATTAGAATTCATATGCATGCAGAAATTTTAGTACGCTTTGGACATAGCGTATTTTAATTAGAGGATTTCACAAAACTTAATGCATCGATATTTATTAAATTACACTCAGACCAAAGGATAATTAATAAATATTGATAGTTTTGCTATGCCTAGACCAAAGAGTAGTGAATAAACTAGGAGACTCCACTGTCACATGAAATAAAATTAACCTAATAACCTGAATATTATATTGACTGAGTTGGTGAACCGATTGCCTTAGTAACCTATTGCTCTTAAGTTTAAAACCCTAATAATTACACTCTCTCTATTTTCTTATAAATTTTAATTATTTTTTTATTTTATTCTTTATTTTTTTATTCTCATAAATCGATCTTCTAAATAAAGCATAGAAAAGAGCTTTTCAGTACTTATTTTTCAATTCTCTATGGACAATACTCTACTCACTTACTTTATTACTTGATTGATTGGTGCACTTGCCATAGCTATAGATGATGCATCAAGTTCTTGGCGCCATTGTCGGAGATTGTGTCTAAAATAATATTAAAATTTTGATTCTGGCTTTACTTTAGAATTTTACTTTTAATTTTTGTTCTTACTTTATTTTTAAATTTGTTCAGTGTATGACACATGCTGGACATAGTAACTTACTACCTTTAGATCCAAAAATTGAAAGGACCATTAGAAGACTACAATAAGAAAGAAACATGGCAGCTGAAGATCCTAACAACATCAATCTGGGATTGGATATGGCGACCTAGGGATAGCATGAAGCTATTCAAGCAGCACATCATCCATTAAACGATTACATCACACCATCTATAGCTGATGCAGCTTCGAGCATCAGGAGAGTGCCTGTGCGAGCAAACAACTTCGAAATAAAATCGACGATGATCCAGATGATTCAATCAATTATCCAATTTAGTGAACATGTGCATGATGATTCGAATGCCCATATTTTTAACTTTCTTGAACTTTATGATACTTTTAAAATTAATGGGGTGTCAGATGATGCTATTAGATTAAGTTTATTTCCTTTCTCTTTACAGAACAAAGCTAAAAGCTGGCTTCATTCTGTTCCTACAGGTTCTATCACAACTTCAGATGTCCTAGCCCAAAATTTCTTAGCCAAGTATTTTCCACCTTTCAAGACTGCTAAGATGTGCAACGATATCACTTCTTTTATGCAGATGGACATGGAGACACTATATGGGGCTTGGAAGCATTTCAAGAAACTACTAAGGAGATGTCCACATCATCAACTACTTGTACGGCTTTAGGTACAAACTTTCTATAATGGTTTATCTTCTACTAATCATTCTATGATTGATGCAGCAGTAGGAGGAACCATTAATCAAAAAATGGATGAATAAGCCTTTGATCTGATTGATGAGATGACATCAAATAGCTATCAGTGGCAAGCAGAATGCATGATGCCAAAAATGTAAGATATACGTGCCCTAGAAATCAGAATTGGCTGACACTTGTAATACACTTCTAGGGGCAAAATTGTAATTTTGACTAATACCAATAAAATGGATTATTTTCTATCACATATGTGTATTTAGTGTCTGTAATATATCCTTTGAGTTAATGGCAATGATAATTCATATTTTCAAGAGTTGAAAATTTAAGACATGAATAATCATTATTAACTCATAAATTGCTCCTGACCATAGGATCATCACGAGGATGGTGATTGATCCAGAAGGTTGGTGTACAATCGCTTCTCTTTAGTAGATGAGTCTTGAGTCTACGGTGTGGAGACACTGGAGCGAGAGTATAGGTACTCGTTAGAGAACGAGGGCACTGAGCGTGACCACCTCGAGTAGTCATTAGGAAGTCTACCTTCTCGTCAATGACTGACTCGATGCTGCAGTAGTGTGTCTGGTTCTTTGACCTGAGGTGCATCAACAGTTCACCTTGAGGGTGTTATAGTTTGACTACACCATTACTCGGTCTCCTAGCCATATGGAACCCTGAGGTGTATGTTGGCTATAGCATGTTCATTGTAGGAACTGGATGGCATCAAGATGGAATCTATCTACCTCGGTGGTAGAGGAGCAGCCCTATGATAATCATGAGAATCAAGTCCAGAAGCCCATGGCCATGGCAGAGTGAAATAATAGAAAGAGTTTCTATTTAGATTTTCACATTGGACTCGAATCGAATGATTACATCATATGACAGAAACTAGGGTTTGACGAGTTCACCTTAACCCTAATCTGATCGGGGCTCAAGATAGAAGAACTTAATCACACAGGTAGCTGCACCAAGAGGTTCGCATTCAGCTCTGATGGGTTGCCACCATATACTGCTAGGTGTCACTGGTGGATTTTGGGAGCAATTAGAATGATTTAGATGATCGATCATTCTAGCTGTTCGAATCAGAAGAGTTCTGATCCATCGAAAGGAGTTTCGATGATGTCGATGATAGAGATCATGACATATCCCATTACCATACAGAACTGAACCTAACTGGGTCACACAAATAAGGGTTTGAATCTGGTGATCATCAATTGAACTGATCTAGTTCAATTGATCTGAATGAGATTCAATTAGGTTCAAGGAAATCGTGCTAGCACTCGATTGAACCTAACGTTCTTCTTTTGCTATCATAAATAAGTTGTCCTGTCTGAGCCAAAGGAGTTTGTGCTCAATCAGAGGCCTTCATATGGTCTGACTGGAGGTTGTCCAAGTCAGAAAAGGTTGTCTTATTTTGTAAGACATTACCTGCCATTTTTGGTCACCTGCCATTTCTTGTTCTTTGACTTTGGTCAAAAGTCTACCTTTGACTGGTCAAACGTTGACCATTGACACTTTGACTTTTGACCACATGTCATGCACCTATTGGAGAGCTGGTGGGGGCCTGTCCCCCTACCAGAACCTGGCAAGGAGGAGGGCGCACGCCACCCTAGGCGTGTGCCCAAGTTGGAGGCGCCTAGGAGTCCTTGTTGGACAAGGACTCCATCTCCCTTTTTGGATTCCAATTAGAGTTCTTCTAAGAATCCAACTTTGACTGGTCTTAGGCACCCTCTAAGGAGGAATCCAGGGGACTCTATTCCCACCAATCAGATTTAGATCTGATTTCACAAAGGGTTGTGATTGGTTGGGAAGAAGAGGAGTTGGATCACAGCTAGTCTATAAATAAGACCCTGCGCCCAACTCAGATTAAGAACATGATATGATTGAAGAATCATAATTCCCATGCCCCAAGGCTGCCTCTCCCCTCCTTCCTCCATGCCAAACCACCTTCTCCCCTTCTCCTCTCCACGTCCAAAAGGAGTTTTGGATTTTTGGTTGGTGCGATTCCAGATCAAAGAAAGGCGATCAAAAGCAAGAAGGCTGCGCTGCTGCAAAGGACGACTGCTGATCTTCAAAAGGAGTTTTGAAGATCCTCCAGATCAGATCCAGATCTGATTTTTGGAGATGTGATAGAGAAGAAGAGGATCTCCTAGATCCAGCCTGAGTGGATACCGGTAGAGGCCAGGCGCTTGCGTGGCTAGATCCAGAACCTTCCGCTGCATACAGGATCATCAACAGGGTAATAGGATTACCCAAATCAGGTAAATTAAATTTGATTTAATTTATCTTTGATTTATTTTATTTATTAAAATAATAAGAATTAGATCTAAAATATCTCAGATCTGATATAGATCAAAGAAAAAAAAATTTTGAAATATATCTCTTGATCTGATCAGATCTGAACGAACCTGGACCGGAAAAATCAGGATTTTCCCTTCAACTGGTATCAGAGCCATGGTTCTAAAAATATTTAGATCTGATTTTAAATTTATTTTAATTAAAAAATAATTGATTTTCAGATGTCACATGAGATGTGATCAGATCTGAAATCAGAAAAAATTAAAATTAAATGATTAGGATCTAAGATTAGAAGATATGCATGACTAGTTCTAGAATAGAATAGTTCTATAGAATAGTCTTGCATGTTTTCAATTTAATTTGATTAACCCATATTTTAGATTCATTTATTTACTATTTTTTGATATTATAATGGTTATAATAACATCTAAAAAATAGCAAATAAAATTATTTAATTTTAAACATCATATGAGATGTGATTGATGCATGTCTAGACTAGTTGTAGAATAGTTCTACATAGTTGTCTAGATTAGGGTTTATTTTGATTAAGATCAATTTAAATCTAATTTTTTAGATTATTATGAGATAATTTAGATCTGAAAACATGCATGATTCGATACATGAGATGTATGCAAAATATGCCATGATTAGATCTACTTTGTATATGAGATATATGATATAGATCTGATACTGTTTTGTAGTATTGAATGTTCCTGATTAAGGCGTTCCTCTTGGCCGTCCGGATCATAAGAACGAAGAAGGGTTTAAAGGCCCTCTCTTCCCATTCGATGGGGTGTTCTTATGATGTGTAGGGGTGCTGCGTGTTCGTCCTTAATCAGAAACCCAAAACTTACTTTCTGCAAAACCCTAGATCCTGAAACCCTAGGATTTATTGTGCATATTTTGTTTATGAACCCTACTTAATTAAGAATTAAGTTTATGGAATATTAATTAGGTCTAAAATTGAGAATTTCAGATCTAAGACATATTCATAATACTGGGTTCGGGCTTGGGTAGCTCAATTAGGTCTAAGCGGTTGATCAAACCGAATCAAGAGTTGGTTAGATGGGATCAACAATGCTTAAATTGACCAGCCTAATAGGATTAAGTCTGGGTCAAGATCGAGTCACGATCAAGCAAGACCTAATTAGGCTCAGAGGTTAGAGTCTGGATTGTAGGCTAACCCAATTGGTTCTGACTCAATAATTTGGTGTCTAAGGTAAGTTTGGCACATACGACCGACTGGATTTTTAATTGGAAGCTACTCGACCTGAATGCATTCTTGTACGAGTTAATGGCATATTCCTTCCACCGGATCTCACTTACCTGGCCATATCTGTTGACACAGTTCTGATCTGAGGTGGTCAATAATCCGAGCTAACCCATGCCACTAGGTTAGTCATAATTGTTATGACTAAGCCAAGTCTAGTTTAATGAGACCTGAATCAATTCTCCCTAAGAAAAGATTAAGTCTGAGGTCTTCCACCATTGTAGATGTGCGGGCCCTTCCCGGGGTTGATTGTTCTCGGCTGGATACAGTGGCTCAGTTGCACCGGGAAGATGCAACCATGTCTATTAGGCATTGGATGCTATGGGCTGGAGGATGAGTTGGGCTCAATATTTTGGATACGGTGAGAGACTCAATTAGGAACCCAGTCTATGCAAATGGTGGGTCTGACTTAACTAAGGAGTGGATCAATATTTCGGATACGGTGAGATTCATGAATTAGAGACCAAGTTTGGGTGCACCATGATTAGAGAATCATTGAACAAGAGTTGTTCACTCATTGGCTAACCCATCACCAATAACTGTTAGGTGAGGTGATGAGTCAGTTGGTGAGACCGCACCACCCACTAGAAATCATTAATCGTGGAGATTTTCGCATCTCTACAGAGGGAGTGTAGGGATCCGAGAAAATAGTGGGAGCTAATTTGTTTAAAAATAAAATTCCTAAACAAATTGGTCAAGTCAAAATTACAGTATCTAACTAGAATCTTTGACTCTCTACAGGAAAATGTCTGCGTCCAACCCATTGGCACGTATCCTGGACACACATAGACTGACTGGACCCAATTATAAAGATTGGCTCAGGAACTACAAAATTGTTTTGGGTTCTGAGAAGTTAACCCATGTTTTGGACCAGGACCCTCCCACCTTACCAGCCCGTCCATCTGTTGAACAGAGAGCGTCTCTGGAAAAATGGATAGACGAAGATAATAAGGCCAGATATTACATGTTGGGCTCGATGTCTGATGAGCTCCAGCGCCAACATGAAGGATATCGGGACTGCTCGCCAAATGTTGGCTCACCTGCAGGAGATGTTTGGTGAACAGAGTCGCGCAGCCAAATATCAAGTCACGAAATGACTTTTTAAGGCTAAGATGCGTGATGGGCAGTCAGTCCAAGATCACTGTCTGACAATGATCAAGGACATGGAAGAGCTTGAGAAGCTCGGTGTGAAGTTGGACTTGGACCTGCAGAACGATATTATTCTGCAATCCTTGACTGATGCATATGGGCAATTCATCATGAATTACCACATGCATAAACTTCAGAATTCCTTGGCCGAATTAATGAATATGCTGGTTACCGCTGAGCTTTCTATGAAAGGTTCTAAAGGCTCAGTTCTTGCTATGGAACGGACTTCTTCCAAAAGAAAGTCTTATGGAAAGAAAAAGAAGTCTGTGAAAAAGCAAAAGGTGGAAGGATCAAAGAAGAAGAAGGCAGAAGCCGAAGAAAAAGGGCCGATGGCAAAGGAAAGTGTTTCCATTGCAACAGCGACGGCCATTGGAAGCGGAACTGCCCTACTTACCTGGCCACCCTGAAGAACAAGAAGGAAGGTCCTTCTGGAGGTATGCTCGTTATTGAGTCTAACCTTACGGTTTCTTCTGCATCCAGTTGGGTGCTTGACTCTGGTTCTAGTGCTCATCTGTGCACTTCTATGCAGGGTCTTGAGGATAGCAGGAGGCTGAGGGATGGAGACATGATCCTACGCATCGGTAATGGAGCAAGAGTTGCTGCAGTAGCCGTGGGAACATACCCTCTTCGATTACCATCTGGTTTAGACTTAGTTTTGAAAGACTGTTATTTTGTGCCTGCAGCTAGCAGGAATTTGATTTCTGTTTCATGCTTAGCACAAGAAGGTTATGTGATCACCTTCTTTAAGGACCATTGTAACATTCTTTATGAAAGAAATAAAATTGCAAATGGTTTCCTTATTAATGGTCTTTATCAGCTACATATTGATGTACCTATTTTAACTATCGAGCAAAACGTGAATGCCAAACGACCTAGGGATAGTCCAAACGACAGATATCTATGGCACCTGAGATTAGGTCATATAGCAGAAGATAGGATCAACAAATTGGAGAAAAATGGGCTATTGAGTCCATTGACTTTCCGAGTCATATCCAACTTGTGAATCTTGTCTTCAAGGCAAAATGACTAAACTCCCTTTTGTTGGACATGGGGAGAGGGCCACAGATCTCCTTGCCCTAGTACATACTGATGTGTGCGGCCCATTTGATGTGCCGGCTAGAGGCAATTTTGTCTACTTCATTACCTTTACCGATGATCTGTCTAGGTATGGGTATGTGTATCTTATGAGACACAAGTCTGAAGCTTTTGAAAAGTTCAAAGAATTCAGACATGAAGTAGAAAAACAAACTGGAAAACCCATTAAGGTTCTTCGATCAGATCGAGGAGGTGAATACCTTAGCCGGGAATTCCTAGACTATCTTAAAGGAAAAATGGCATAGTCTCTCAATGGACTCCACCAGGAACACCTCAACTCAACGGGGTTTCAGAATGGAGAAATCGGACTCTATTGGATATGGTTCGATCCATGATGAGCTTCACAGACCTCCCTGATTTTCTTTGGGGACATTCATTGTTAACTTCAATCTATCTACTGAATAGGGTTCCCTCTAAAATCGACCATTCCTACCACACCGTATGAGATATGGCACGGTAAGAAACCAAGTCTGAGTCATCTCAGAATTTGGGGTTGTCCGGCTCATGTCAAAAGACAACAAGCGGACAAGTTAGAGTTTAGGTCCTTTCAGAGCTCGATTCATAGGATATCCTAAAGAGTCATTAGGATACTATTTCTACATTCCAGAAGACCACAATGTGATTGTGAGTCGACATGCCATCTTTCTTGAAAAATAGTTTATTCAAGATAGCGGCATTGGAAAAGCAGATTCAAGCTTGATGAGAAAGTCTCACAAGTGCAGAACGAGCTAAGGACCAAGTGGAACCAAATCAGGTTGAGCCAATAAGAACACTACCTCCTCCACCTCGTAGATCGGAAAGAGTTTCCCGTCCATCCCCTGAAAGATACTTAGGTATTATTTCAGAGGAAGTAGAGGAAATGTTCCTCGTAGGTAATGGTGCTCATGGTGATGATCCCAAAACCTACAACGAGGCGATATCAGATATCGACTCCGAGAAATGGCTTAGAGGCAATGCAGTCAGAAATTGACTCGATGCACTCAAACCAAGTCTGGACCTTGGTAGATCCACCAGAAGGTATAGTACCTATTGGGTGTAAATGGATCTTCAAGAGAAAGATTGGTGCAGATGGGAATGTGGAGACATTCAAGGCTAGACTGGTGGCAAAAGGTTATAGTCAACGCGAAGGCATTGACTATCAGGATACCTTTTCCCCAGTAGCTATGCTAAAATCCATCCGCACATTGCTTGCTGTTGCAGCCTATTTCGATTATGAAATATGGCAAATGGACGTGAAAACGGCATTCCTAAATGGATATCTTGAGGAAGATATCTATATGGAACAGCCGCTAGGTTTCACATCCAGTGATACTGATCACAAGGTTTGCAAGCTGCAAAGGTCCATATATGGACTTAAGCAAGCATCTCGGAGCTGGAACACTCGTTTCAATGATGTGATCAAAAAGTTTGGTTTCATCAAAAATGAAGAGGAACCATGTGTTTTCAAAAAGGTCAGTGGGAGCGCTGTTGTCTTCCTCGTATTGTACGTGGATGACATCCTCCTTATTGGGAATGATATTCCCATGTTGACATCAGTCAAGATGTGGTTGTCCAAGGAATTCTCCATGAAAGACCTAGGTGAAGCATCCTTTATTCTAGGAATTAAGGTCTATAGGGATAGACCGAATAGGATGCTAGGACTTTCACAGAAGATGTACATAGAGGAAAGTACTAAAGAGGTTTAGTATGGAAAACTCTAAGAGGGGATTAATACCCTTCAGACATGGTATTCATCTTTCCAAGAAGATGTGCCCCAGCACACCTGAGGAAATAGAACGCATGAGCAAGATCCCTTATGCTTCTGCAATAGGGAGCCTCATGTATGCCATGCTATGTACACGACCTGATATAGCCCATGCTGTGAGTGTCACAAGCAGATATCAGTCAAATCCAGGTGAAGAACACTGGACTTCTGTGAAATGTATCCTTAAGTACTTGAGAAGAACTAAGGATATGATGTTGGTCTTTGGTAATGGAGAACTCCAAGTCCAGGGATACACAGACTCGGATTTCATGTCCGATATAGATGATCGAAAGTCGACATCTGGGAGTCTGTTTGTGTGCAATGGTTGTGCTGTCAGCTGGAAGAGTTCCAAGCAAATGGTGATACCACCTCATCCGCGATTACCTCGAGAAGGGTTACGTCGAGGTCAAGAGAGTCAACTCCACAGATAATGTGGCAGACCCACTTACAAAGCCGTTGGGCCAGCAGAAGATCGAAGCCCACCTTGAGAAGATGGGACTTAGACTTGTAGCCAATTGGCTTTAGGACAAGTGGGAGATTGTTAGATATATGTGCCCTAGAAGCCAGAATTGGCTGACACTTGTAATACACTTCTAGGGGCAAAATTATAATTTTGACTAATATCAATAAAATGGGTTATTTTCTATCACATATGTGTATTTAGTGTCTGTGATACATCCTTTGAGTTAATGGTAATGATAATTCATATTTTCAAGAGTTGAAAATTTAAGACATGAATAATCATTATTAACTCATAAATTGCTCCGACCATAGGATCATCACGAGGATGGTGATTGATCCGGAAGGTTGGTGTACAATCGCTTCTCTTTAGTAGATGAGTCTTGAGTCTACGGTGTGGAGACACCGGAGCGAGAGTACAGGTACTCGTTAGAGAACGAGGGCACTGAGCGTGACCACCTCGAGTAGTCATTAGGAAGTCTACCTTCTCGTCAATGACTGACTCGATGCTGCAGTAGTGTGTCTGGTTCTTTGACCTGAGGTGCATCGGCAGTTCACCTTGAGGGTGTTATAGTTTGACTACACCATTACTCGGTCTCCTAGCCATATGGAACCCTGAGGTGTATGTTGGCTATAGCATGTTCATTGTAGGAACTGGATTGGCATCAAGATGGAATCTATCTACCTCGGTGGTAGAGGAGCAGCCCTATGATGATCATGAGAATCAAGTCCAGAAGCCCATGGCCATGGCAGAGTGAAATAATAGAAAGAGTTTCTATTTAGATTTTCACATTGGACTCGAATCGAATGATTACATCATATGACAGAAACTAGGGTTTGACGAGTTCACCTTAACCCTAATCTGATCGGGGCTCAAGATAGAAGAACTTAATCACACAGGTAGCTGCACCAAGAGGTTCGCATTCAGCTCTGATGGGTTGCCACCATATACTGCTAGGTGTCACTGGTGGATTTTGGGAGCAATTAGAATGATTTAGATGATCGATCATTCTAGCTGTTCGAATCAGAAGAGTTCTGATCCATCGAAAGGAGTTTCGATGATGTCGATGATAGAGATCATGACATATCCCATTACCATACAGAACTGAACCTAACTGGGTCACACAAACAAGGGTTTGAATCTGGTGATCATCAATTGAACTGATCTAGTTCAATTGATCTGAATGAGATTCAATTAGGTTCAAGGAAATCGTGCTAGCACTCGATTGAACCTAACGTTCTTCTTTTGCTATCATAAATAAGTTGTCCTGTCTGAGCCAAAGGAGTTTGTGCTCAATCAGAGGCCTTCATATGGTCTGACTGGAGGTTGTCCAAGTCAGAAAAGGTTGTCTTATTTTGTAAGACATTACCTGCCATTTTTGGTCACCTGCCATTTCTTGTTCTTTGACTTTGGTCAAAAGTCTACCTTTGACTGGTCAAACGTTGACCATTGACACTTTGACTTTTGACCACATGTCATGCACCTATTGGAGAGCTGGTGGGGGCCTGTCCCCCTGCCAGAACCTGGCAAGGAGAAGGGCGCACGCCACCCTTGGCGTGTGCCCAAGTTGGAGGCGCCTAGGAGTCCTTGTTGGACAAGGACTCCATCTCCTTTTTGGATTCCAATTAGAGTTCTTCTAAGAACCAACTTTGACTGGTCTTAGGCACCCTCTAAGGAGGAATCCAGGGGACTCTATTCCCACCAATCAGATTTAGATCTGATTTCACAAAGGGTTGTGATTGGTTGGGAAGAAGAGGAAGTTGGATCACAGTAGTCTATAAATAAGACCCTGCGCCCAACTCAGATAAGAAATGATATGATTGAGAATCATAATTCCCCATGCCCCAAGGCTGCCTCTCCCCTCCTTCCTCCATGCCAAACCTCCTTCTCCCCTTCTGCTCTCCACGTCCAAAAGGAGTTTTGGAACTTTGGTTGGTGCGATTCCAGATCAAAGAAAGGCGATCAAAAGCAAGAAGGCTGCGCTGCTGCAAAGGACGACTGCTGATCTTCAAAAGGAGTTTTGAAGATCCTCCAGATCAGATCCAGATCTAATTTTTGGAGATGTGATAGAGAAGAAGAGGATCTCCAGATCCAGCCCAAGTAGATACCGGTAGAGGCCAGGCACTTGCGTGGCTAGATCCAGAATCTTTCGCTGCATACAGGATCATCAACAGGGTAATAGGATTACCCAAATCAGGTAAATTAAATTTGATTTAATTTATTCTTATTTATTTTATTTATTAAAATAATAAGAATTAGATCTGAAACATCCCAGATCTGATATAGATCAAAGAAAAAAAATTTTGAAATATATCTCTTGATCTGATCAGATCTGAACGAATCTAGACCGAAAAATCAGGATTTTCCTTCAGAAAAGACCAGGAGCTGTGCAGGGAGTAGATTACGTGCCAACCTTACTAGCTGAAATTGCAGCCCTTACAGTCGAAGTCAACAACTTGAAGGGAACATCTATGCATGTTCAAAGCATCACTTATGACTTGTGTGGAGGAGGACACGATACAAGCAACTGGCAGATAGGTAATCCTTTTGCTAAAGCAATTGATACAACTAATTATGTTGGTAATTTTTTTAGACCGTAATAAAATAATTTCTACTCCAACACATACAATCAAGGATGGAGGTAGCATCCAAATTTCTCATGAAGCAATCAAAATGCAGCACAACAGCCACCCTCGGGGTTTCATGTACCTGAAAAGAAGTCCAACATGGAGGAGCTGATAGTCAAATTCATGCAAAATCAAGAAGCAACTATAAAAAGTTTGGAACCCAAGCTTAGGCAGGACCAAGTAGCAGCAATTCGAAACTTGGAGATACAAATAGGCCAAATGGCTAAGATAATCTCCGAGAGATCTTAGGGATCCTTGCCTAGCAACACGGAGACCAATCTAAGGGAGCACATCAATGCTATCACCCTAAGAAGTGGTAAAAAGTTAGAGGAGCCACATCAGAAGAAAGAGACTGAAGAGCCAACTACAAATAAGGAACTATCAACTAAAATTCATTAGTCACCAAAACAACCAGCAGATGGATGGTCTTCAAGTATATAGTTTGCCGATCCAAATATGAAGCCCTACGTGCTGCCACTACTATTCCTAGAGAGGCAAATACAACATCCAGATAAGAAATTTTCTAACTTTTTCAAAATTTTAAAGAATTTACATATTAATATTCCTTTTGTAGATGCTATCACTTAAATGCCCAGGTATGCCAAGTTTCTCAAAGAAATTCTAACAAATAAGAAAAAGCTGAAGGAGCATGAGAGAATAAATTTGAATGAAGAATGCTCGACAATACTTCAAAATAAATTACCATAGAAGCTAAAAGATTCAGGGAGTTTTACTATCCCTTGCATTATTGGTGATTATAATTTTGATAAAATTTTATGTGATTTAGGAGCAAGTATTAATATTATGCCTTTTTCTATTTTTAGGAAGCTAGGTCTAAGAGAACCGAAGCCTACCACTATTACTCTTCAATTAGCCGATAGATCCATCAAATATCCAAGAGGTATAGTGGAGGATGTCTTAGTAAAGATAAATAAGTTTATTTTTCTTATTGATTTTATTGTTCTTGATATGGAAGAAGATTATGATGTACCCCTTATCTTAGGGAGACCCTTTTTAGCTATTGGAGGAGCTTTAATAGATGTTCAACAAGAAAAATTAATTCTTAGAGTCCAAGATGAATAAGTTACTTTTAATATTTATAAAGTTATTAAACATTCCAATGATAATCAAATTTATTTTCGTATAGATGATATTGATAATTTAGTACATGAGTATTTTCTAGAAAATAGGTTTGAGGACCCTATGGAATCTTGCATTGTCCAATCACAAGAGTGTTCAGCTGAAGATGAAAGGCAAACAGAATGCATAAAATTATTAAAGGCCAAACCATATATTCCACGCACATACAAACCACGATTTGAAGAATTAGAAAGATCATCCACTCCTTTTCCAATGACATCAATCGAAGAGCCACCTACTGTTAGATATATGTGCCCTAGAAGCTAGAATTGGCTGACACTTGTAATACACTTCTAGGGGCAAAATTATAATTATGACTATAATAAATAAAATGGATTATTTTCTATCACATATGTATATTTAGTGTCTGTGATACATCCTTTGAGTTAATGGTAATGATAATTCATATTTTCAAGAGTTGAAAATTTAAGACATGAATAATCATTATTAACTCATAAAATGCTCCCGACCATAGGATCATCATGAGGATGGTGATTGATCCAGAAGGTTGGTGTACAATCGCTTCTCTTTAGTAGATGAGTCTTGAGTCTACGGTGTGGAGACATCGGAGCGAGAGTACAGGTACTCATTAGAGAACGAGGGCACTGAGCGTGACCACCTCGAGTAGTCATTAGGGAGTCTACCTTCTCGTCAATGACTGACTCGATGCTGCAGTAGTGTGTCTGGTTCTTTGATCTGAGGTGCATCGATAGTTCACCTTGAGGGTGTTATAGTTTGACTACACCATTACTCAGTCTCCTAGCCATTCGGAACCCTGAGGTGTATGTTGGCTATAGCATGTTCATTGTAGGAACTGGATGGCATCAAGATGGAATCTATCTACCTCGGTGGTAGAGGAGCAGCCCTATGATAATCATGAGAATCAAGTCCAGAAGTCCATGGCCATGGTAGAGTGAAATAATAGAAAGAGTTTCTATTTAGATTTTCACATCGACTCGAATCGAATGATTACATCATATGATAGAAACTAGGGTTTGACGAGTTAACCTTAATCCTAATCTGATCGGAGCTCAGGATAGAAGGACTTAATCACACAGGTAGCTGCACCAAGAGGTTCGCATTCAGCTCTGATGGGTTGCCACCATATACTGCTAGGTGTCACTGGTGGATTTTGGGAGCAATTAGAATGATTTAGATGATCGATCATTCTAGCTGTTCGAATCAGAAGAGTTCTGATCCATCGAAAGAAATTTCGATGATGTCGATGATAAAGATCATGACATATCCCATTACCATACAGAACTGAACCTAACTAGGTCACACAAACAAGGGTTTGAATCTGGTGATCATCAATTGAACAGATCCAGTTCAATTGATCTGAATGAGATTCAATTAGGTTCAAGAAAATTGTGCTAGCACTCGATTGAACCTAACGTTCTTCTTTTGCTATCATAAATTAGTTGTCCTGACTGAGCCAAAGAAGTTTGTGCTCAATCAAAGGCCTTCATATGGTCTGACTGGAGGTTGTCCAAGTCAAAAAAGGTTGTCTTATTTTGTAAGACATTACCTGCCATTTTTGGTCACCTGCCATTTCTTGTTCTTTGACTTTGGTCAAAAGTCTACATTTGACTGGTCAAATGTTGACCATTGACACTTTGACTTTTGACCATATGTCATGCACCTATTGGAGAGCTAGTGGGGGCCTATCCCCCTGCCAGAACTTGACAAGGAAGAGGGCGCACCCATCCTTGGCGTGTGCCCAAGTTGGAGGCGCCTAGGAGTCCCTGTTGGATAGGGACTTCATCTCCTTTTTGGATTCCAATTAGAGTTCTCCTAAGAACCAACTTTGACTGGTCTTAGGCACCCTCTAAGGAGGAATCCAGGAGACTCTATTCCCACCAATCAGATTTAGATCTGATTTCACAAAGGGTTGTGATTGGTTGGGAAGAAGAGGAGTTGGATCACAGTTAGTCTATAAATAAGACCCTGCGCCCAACTCAAGGTGTAAAATTTTTGAAGTGATTGAAAGCAATCACAATTCCCCATGCCCAAGGCTGCCTCTCCCCTCTTCCTCCATGCCAAACCACCTTCTCCCCTTCCTCTCCACGTCTAAAAGGAGTTTTGGATTTTTGGTTGGTGCAATCCAGATCAAAGAAAGGCGACTGAAAGTTAGAAGGCTGCACTACTGCAAAGGATGACTGCTGATCTTCAAAAGGAGTTTTGAAGATTCTCCAGATCAGATTCAGATCTAATTTTTGAAGACGTGATAGAGAAGAAGAGGATTTTTAGATCCAGCCTGAGTGGATACCGGTAGAGGCCAGGCACTTGCATGGCTAGATCCAGAACCTTCCGCTGCATATAGGATCATCAATGGGTAATAGGATTACCCATATCAAGGTAAATTAAATTTGATTTAATTTATCTAAATTTTATTTTATTTCTAAAATAATAATAATTAGATCTAAAGAATCTTAGATCTAATCTAGATCAAAGAAAAAAAATTTTGAAATATATCTCTTGATCTGATCAGATCTGAATGAACCTGATCTGGAAAATCAGGATTTCTCTTCAACTGGTATCAAAGCCAAGGTTCTAAAAGTGTTTAGATCTGATTTTAAATTTATTTTAATAAAAAAATAAGTGATTTTAGATATCACATGAGATGTGATCAGATTTGAAATTAGAAAAAAAAATTAAAATTAAATAATTTGGATCTAAGATTAGAAAATATGCATGACTAGTTCTAAAATAGAATAGTTCTATAGAATAATCTTGCATGTTTTTGATTTAATCTGATTAAATCATATTTTAGATCTATTTATTTACTATTTTTTGATATTATAATGGTTATAATAACATCTAAAAAATAGTAAATAAAAATTATTTAATTTTAAATATCATATGAGATATGATAGATGCATGTCTAGACTAGTTGTAGAATAGTTCTACATAATTGTCTAGATTAGAATTTATTTTGATTACATCAATTTAAATCTAATTTTTTAGATTATTATGAGATAATTTAGATCTGAAAACATGCATGATATGATACATGAGATGTATGCAAAATATGCCATGATTAGATCTAATTTGTATATGAGATATATGATATAGATCTAAAACTGTTTTGTAGTATTGCATGTTCCTGATTAAGGCGTTCCTCTTGGCCGTCTGATCATAAGAATGAAGAAGGGTTTAAAGGCCCTCTCTTTCCCATTCAATGGGGTGTTCTTATGATGTGTAGGGGTGCTGTGTGTTCGTCCTTAATCAGAAACTCCAAAACTTACTTTCTGCAAAACCCTAGATCCTAAAACCCTAGGATTTATTGGAAAAGACCAAGGAGCTGTGCAGGGGTAGATTAACGTGCAACCTTACTACTGAAATTGCATGCCCTACAGTCGATAGTCAACAACTTGAAGGGAACATCTATGCATGTTCAAAGCATCACTTATGACTTGGTGTGGATGGAGGACACGATACAAGCAACTGGCAGATTAGGCTAGTCCTTTGCTAAAGCAATTGATACAACTAATTTATGTTGGTAATTTTTTTAGACCGTAATAAAATAATTTCTACTCCAACACATACAATCAAGGATGAGTAGCATGCCAAATTTCTCATGAAGATCAAATGCAGCACAATCAGCCACCCCGGGTTTCATGTACCTGAAAAGAAGTCCAACATGGAGAGCTGATAGCTAAATTCATGCAAATCAAGAACACTAATAAAAGTTTGGAACCCAAAGCTTAGGCAGGACCAAGTAGCAGCAATTCGAAACTTGGAGATACAACTAGGCCAAAATGGCTAGATAATCTCCGAGGATGCTTAGGGATCCTTGCTAGCAACCGTGAGACCAATCTAAGGGAGCACATCATGCTATCACCCTACAAAGTGGCTAAAAAGTAGAGGAGCCCACATCAGAAGAAGAGACTGAAGAGCCAACTACAAATAGGAACTATCAACTAAAATCATTAGTCACCAAAACAACCAGCAGATGGATGGTCTTCAAGTATATAGTTTGCCGCTCCAAATATGAAGGCCTACGTGCTGCCACTACTATTCCTAGAGAAGGCAAATACAACATCCAGATAAGAAATTTTCTAACTTTTTAAAATTTTAAAGAATTTTAACATATTAATATTCCTTTTGTAGATGCTATCACTTAAATGCCCAGGTAATGCAAGTTTCTCAAGAACATTCTAACAAATAAGAAAAAGCTGAAGGAGCATGAAGAATAATTTGAAATGAAGAATGCTCGACAATACTTCAAATAATTACCATAGAAGCTAAAGATTCAAGGGAGTTTTACTATCCTTGCATTATTGGTGATTAAATTTTGATAAAAATTTTATGTGATTTAGAGCAAGTATTAATATATGCCTTTTCTACTTTTTAGCGACAGCTCTAAGAACGAAGCCACCCACACCTACTCTCAATTAGCTAGCATCATCAAATATCCAAGAGGTATAGTGGGATGTCTAGTAATAGATAAATAAGTTTATTTTTCTTATTGATTTTATTGTTCTTGATATGGAAGAAGATATGATGTACCCCTTATATCGTAGGGAAGCCCTTTTTAGCTATTGGAGGAGCTTAATAGATGTTACAACAAGAAAAATTAATTCTTAGAGTCCAAGATGAATAAGTTACTTTTAATATTTATAAAGTTATTAAACATTCCAATGATAATCAAATTTATTTTCGTATAGATGATATTCGATAATTTAGTACATGAGTATTTTCTAGAAAATAGGTTTTGAGACCTGATGGAATCTTGCATTGTCCAGTCACAAGAGTGGTTCAGCTGAAAATGAAAGGCAAACAGAATGCATAAAATATTAAAGGCCAACCATATACTTCCACACATACAACAAAGATTGAAGAATTAGAAAGATCAATCCACTCCTTTTCCAATGACATCATCGAAGAGAGCCACCTACTGTTAGATATATGTGCCCACTACGAAGCAGATTGCTGACACTTGTAATACACTTCTAGGCAAAAATTATAATTATGACTATAATAAATAAAATGGATTAATTTCTATCCACATATGTATAGTTTAGTGTCTGTGATACATCCTTTGAGTTAATGGTAAATGATAATTCATATTTTCAAGAGTTGAACATATTAAGACATGAATAATCATTGTTAATCATAAAAATGCCCCGACCATAGATCATCATGAGGATGGTGATTGATCCAGAAGATTGGTGTACAATCGCTTCTCTTTAGTAGATGAGACTTAAGTCTACGGTGTGGAGACATCGGAGCGAGAGTACAGGTACTCATTAGACAACGAGGGCACTGAGCGTGACCACCTCGAGTAGTCATTAGGGAGTTCACCTTCTCATTAATGACTGACATCGATGCACTGCAGTAGTGTGTCTGGTTCTTTGATCTGAGGTACATCGATAGTTCACCTTGAGGGTGTTATAGTTTGACTATACCATTACTCAGTCTCCTAGCCATTCGAACCTGGGTGTATGTTGGCTATAGCATCCTATGATGATCATGAGAATCAAGTCCAGAAGCCCATGGCCATGGCAGAGTGAAATAATAGAAAGAGTTTCTATTTAGATTTTCACATTGGACTCGAATCGAATGATTACATCATATGACAGAGATCTAGGGTTTGACGAGTTTACCTTAACCCTAATCTGATCGGGGAGCTCAAGATAGAAGAACTTAATCACACAGGTAGCTGCACCAAGAGGTTCGCATTCAGCTCTGATGGTTTGCCACCATATACTGCTAGGTGTCACTGGTGGATTTTGGAGCAATTAGAATGATTTAGATGATCGATCATTCTAGCTGTTCGAATCAGAAGAGTTTCTGATCCATCGAAAGGAGTTTCGATGATGTCGATGATAGAGATCATGACATATCCCATTACCAATACAGAACTGAACCTAACTGGGTCACACAAACAAAGGGTTTGAATCTGGTGATCATCAATTGAACTGATCTAGTTCAATTGATCTGAATGAGATTTCAATTAGGTTCAAGAAAATCGTGCTAGCACTCGATTGAACCTAACGTTCTTCTTTTTACTATCATAAATTAAGTTGTCCTTGACTGAGCCAAAGGAGTTTGTGCTCAATCAGAGGCCTTCATATGGTCTGACTGGAGGTTGTCCAAGTCAGAAAAGGTTGTCTTATTTTGTAAGACATTACCTGCCATTTTTGGTCACCTGCCATTTCTTGTTCTTTGACTTTGGTCAAAAGTCTACCTTTGACTGGTCAAATGTTGACCATTGACACTTTGACTTTTGACCACATGTCATGCACCTATTGGAGAGCTGGTGGGGGCCTTGTCCCCTGCCAGAACCTGGCAAGGAAGAGGGCGCACGCCAACCCTTGGCGTGAGCCCAAGTAGGAGGCGCCTAGGAGTCCCCTTGTTGGACAAGGGACTCCATCTCCTTTTTGGATTCCAATAGAGTTCTCCTAAGAACCAACTTTGACTGGTCTTAGGCACCCTCTAAGGAGGAATCCAGGGGACTCTATTCCCACCAATCAGATTTAGATCTGATTTCACAAAGGGTTGTGATTGGTTGGAAGAAGAGGAGTTGGAATCACAATTAGTCTATAAATAAGACCCCTGCGCCCAACTCAATTAAAGAAATTTTGAATTCAATTGAAAGAATCCCCATGCCCCAAGGCTGCCTCTCCCCTCTTCCTCCATGCCAAACCTTCTTCTCCCTTGCCTCTCCACGTCCAAAAGGAGTTTTGGATTTTGGTTGGTGCGATTCAGATCAAGAAAGGCGATGAAAAGCAGAAGGCTGCGCTGCTGCAAAAGGACGACTGCTGATCTTCAAAAGAGTTTTGAAGATCCTCCAGATCAGATCCAGATCTGATTTTTGGAGATGTGATAGAGAAGAAGAGGATCTCTAGATCCAACCTGAGTGGATACCGGTAGAGGCCAGGCACTTGCGTGGCTAGATCCAGAACCTTCCGCTGCAATACAGGATCATCAACGGGTAATAGGATTACCCAATCAAGGTAAATTAAATTTGATTTAATTTATCTTAATTTTTATTTTTTATTAAAATAATAAAATTAGATCTAAACATATCAGATCTAATTGAGATCAAAGAAAAAAAATTTTGAAAATATATCTCTTGATCTGATCAGATCTGAACGAACCTGGATCCGGAAAAATCAGGATTTCCCTTCAACTGGTATCAGAGCCAAGGTTCTAAAAGTGTTTAGATCTGATTTTAAAATTTTATTTTAATTAAAAAATAAAGTGATTTTAGATGTCACATGAGATGTGATTAGATCTGAAATTAGAAAAAAAAATTAAAATTAAATGATTTGGATCTAAGATTAGAAAATATGCATGACTAGTTCTAAAATAGAATAGTTCTATAGAATAGTCTTGCATGTTTTTTGATTTAATCTGATTAAATCATATTTTAGATCTATTATTTACTATTTTTTGATATTATAATGGTTATAATAACATCTAAAAAATAGTAAATAAAAATTATTTAATTTTAAATATCATATGAGATATGATTGATGCATGTCTAGACTAGTTGTAGAATAGTTCTACATAATTGTCTAGATTAGAATTTATTTTGATTAGATCAATTTAAATCTAATTTTTTAGATTATTATGAGATAATTTAGATCTGAAAACATGCATGATTCGATACATGAGATGTATGCAAAATATGCCATGATTAGATCTAATTTATATATGAGATATATGATATAGATCTAAAACTGTTTTGTAGTATTGCATGTTCCTGATTAAGGCGTTCCTCTTGGCCGTCCGATCATAAGAATGAAGAAGGGTTTAAAGGCCCTCTCTTCCCATTCGATGGGGTGTTCTTATGATGTGTAGGGGTGCTGCGTGTTCGTCCTTAATCAGAAACTCCAAAACTTACTTTCTGCAAAACCCTAGATCCTAAAACCCTAGGATTTATTGTGCATATTTTGTTTATGAACCCTACTTAATTAAAAATTAAGATTATGAAATATTAATTAGATCTAAAATTGAAGAATTTCAGATCTAAGACATATTCATAATACTGGGTTCGGGCTTGGGTAGCTCAATTAGGTCTAAGCGGTTGATCAAACCGAATCAAGAGTTGGTTAGATGGGATCAACAATGCTTAAATTGACCAACCTAATAGGATTAAGTCTGGGTCAAGATCGAGTCACGATCAAGCAAGACCTAATTAGGCTCAGAGGTTAGAGTCTGGATTGTAGGCTAACCCAATTGGTTCTGACTCAACAATTTGGTGTCTAAGGTAAGTTTGGCACATACGACCGATTGGTTTTTAATTGGAAGCTACTCGACCTGAATGCATTCTTGTACGAGTTAATGGCATATTCCTTCCACCGGTCTCACTTACCTGGCCATATCTGTTGACACAGTTCTGATCTGAGGTGGTCAATAATCTGAGCTAACCCATGCCACTAGGTTAGTCATAATTGTTATGACTATGACAAGTCTAGTTTAATGAGACCTGAATCAATTCTCCCTAAGAAAAGATTAAGTCCGAGGTCTTCCACCATTGTAGATGTGCGGGCCCTTCCCGGGGTTGATTGTTCTCGACTGGATACAGTGGCTCAGTTGCACCGGAAAGATGCAACCATGTCTATTAGGCATTGGATGCTATGGGCTGGAGGATGAGTTGGGCTCAATATTTTGGATACGGTGAGAGACTCAATTAGGAATCCAGTCTGTGCAAATGGTGGGTCTGACTTAACTAAGGAGTGGATCAATATTTCGGATACGGTGAGATTCATGAATTAGAGACCAAGTTTGGGTGCACCATGATTAGAGAATCATTGAACAAGAGTTGTTCACTCATTGGCTAACCCATCACCAATAACTGTTAGGTGAGGTGATGAGTCAGTTGGTGAGACCGCACCACCCACTAGAAATCATTAATCATGGAGATTTTTGCATCTCTACAGAGGGAGTGTAGGGATCCGAGAAAATAGTGGGAGCTAATTTATTTAAAAATAAAATCTCTAAATAAATTGGTCAAGTCATAATTACAGTATCTAACTAGAATCTTTGACTCTCTACAGAAAAATGTCTGCGTCCAACCCATTAGCACGTATCCTGGACACACATAGACTGACCGGACCCAATTATAAAGATTGGCTCAGGAACTACAAAATCATTTTGGATTTCTCGAGAAGTTAACCCATGTTTTGGACCAGGACCTCCCACCTTACCAGCCCGTCCATCCACTGAACAGAGAGCGTCTCTGGAAAAATGGATAGACGAAGATAATAAGGCCAGATATTACATGTTGGGCTCGATGTCTGATGAGCTCCAGCGCCAACATGAAGATATCGGGACTGCTCGCCAAATGTTGGCTCACCTGCAGGAGATGTTTGGTGAATAGAGTCGCGCAGCCAAGTATCAAGTCACGAAAATGACTTTTTAAGGCTAAGATGCATGATGGGCAGTCAGTCCAAGATCACTGTCTGATGATGATCAAGGACTTGGAAGAGCTTGAGAAGCTCGGTGTGAAGTTAGACTTGGATCTACAGAATGATGTTATTCTGCAATCCTTGACTGATGCATATGGGCAATTCATCATGAATTACCACATGCATAAACTTCAAAATTTCTTGGCCGAATTAATGAATATGCTGGTTACCGTTGAGCTTTCTATGAAAGGTTCTAAAGGCTCAGTTCTTGCTATGGAACGGACTTCTTCCAAAAGAAAGTCTTATGAAAAGAAAAAGAAGTCTGTGAAAAAGCAGAAGGTGGAAGGAGCAAAGAAGAAGAAGGCAGAGCCAAAGAAAAAGGCCGATGTCAAAAGGAAAGTATTTCCATTGCAACAGCGATGGCCATTGGAAGCGGAACTGCCCTACTTACCTGGCCACCCTGAAGAACAAGAAGGAAGGTCCTTCTGGAGGTATGCTCGTTATTGAGTCTAACCTTACGGTTTCTTCTGCATCCAGTTGGGTGCTTGACTCTGGTTCTAGTGCTCATCTGTGCACTTCCATGCAGGGTCTTGAGGATAGCAGGAGGCTGAGGGATGGAGACATGATCCTACGCATCGGTAATGGAGCAAGAGTTGCTGCAGTAGCTGTGGGAACATACCCTCTTCGATTACCATCTGGTTTAGACTTAGTTTTGAAAGACTGTTATTATGTGCCTGCAGCTAGCAGGAATTTGATTTCTGTTTCATGCTTAGCACTAGAAGGCTATGTGATTACCTTCTTTAAGGACCATTGTAACATTCTTTATGAAAGAAATAAAATTGCAAATGGTTTTCCTTATTAACGATCTTTATCAGCTACATATTGATGTACCTGTTCTAACTATCGAGCAAAACGTGAATGCCAAACGACCTAGGGATAGTCCAAATGATAGGTATCTATGGCACCTGAGATTAGGTCATATAGCAGAAGATAGGATCAACAAATTGGAGAAAAATGGGCTATTGAGTCCATTGACTTCCGAGTCATATCCAACTTGTGAATCTTGTCTTCAAGGCAAAATGACTAAACTCCCTTTTGTAGGACATGGGGAGAAGGGCCACAGATCTCCTTGCCCTAGTACATACTGATGTGTGCGGCCCATTTGATGTGCCGGCTAGAGGCAATTTTGTCTACTTCATTACCTTTACCGATGATCTGTCTAGGTATGGGTATGTGTATCTTATGAGACACAAGTCTGAAGCTTTTGAAAAGTTCAAAGAATTCAGACATGAAGTAGAAAAATAAACTGGAAAAAACCCATTAAGGTTCTTCGATCAGATCGAGGAGGTGAATACCTTAGCCGGAAATTCCTAGACTATCTAAAGAAAAATGGCATAGTCTCTCAATGGACTCCACCAGGAACACCTCAACTCAATGGGATTTCAGAATGGAGAAATCGGACTCTATTGGATATGGTTCGATCCATGATGAGCTTCACAGACCTTCCTGATTTTCTTTGGGGACACTCATTGTTAACTTCAATTTATCTACTGAATAGGGTTTCCCTCTAAAACCGTTCCTACCACACCGTATGAGATATGGCATGGTAAGAAACCAAGTCTGAGTCATCTCAGAATTTGGGGTTGTCCGGCTCATGTCAAAAGACAACAAGCGGACAAGTTAGAGTTTAGGTCCTTCAGAGCTCGATTCATAGGATATCCTAAAGAGTCATTAGGATACTATTTCTACATTCCAGAAGACCACAATGTGATTGTGAGTCGACATGCCATCTTTCTTGAAAAATAGTTTATTCAAGATAGCGGCATTGGAAAGCAGATTAAGCTTGATGAGAAAGTCTCACAAGTACAACGAGCTAAGGACCAATTGGAACCAAATCAGGTTGAGCCAATAAGAACACTACCTCCTCCACCTCGTAGATCGAAAAGAGTTTCCCATCCCCCTGAAAGATACTTAGGTATTATTTCAGAGGAAGTAGAGGAAAATGTTCCTCGTAGGTAATGGTGCTCATGGTGATGATCCCAAAACCTACAACGAGGCGATATCAGATATCGACTCCGAGAAATGGCTAGAGGCAATGCAGTCAGAAATTGACTCGATGCACTCAAACCAAGTCTGGACCTTGGTAGATCCACCAGAAGGTATAGTACCTATTGGGTGTAAATGGATCTTCAAGAGAAAGATTGGTGCAGATGGGAATGTGGAGACATTCAAGGCTAGACTAGTGGCAAAAGGTTATAGTCAATGCGAAGGCATTGACTATCAGGATACCTTTTCCCCAGTGGCTATGCTAAAATTCATCCGCACATTGCTTGCCGTTGCAGCCTATTTTGATTATGAAATATGGCAAATGGACGTGAAAATGGCATTCTTAAATGGATATCTTGAGGAAGATATCTATATGGAACAGCCGCTAGGTTTCACATCCAGTGATACTGATCACAAGGTTTGCAAGCTGCAAAGGTCCATATATGGACTTAAGCAAGCATCTCGGAGCTGGAACACTCATTTCAATGATGTGATCAAAATGTTTGGTTTCATCAAAAATGAAGAGGAACCATGTGTCTTCAAAAAGGTCAGTGGGAGCGCTGTTGTCTTCCTCGTATTGTACGTGGATGACATCCTCCTTATTGGAATGATATTCCCATGATGACAACAGTCAAATTATGGTTGTCCAAGGAATTCTCCATGAAAGACCTAGGTGAAGCATCCTTTATTCTAGGAATTAAGGTCTATAGGGATAGACCGAATAGGATGCTAGGACTTTCACAGAAGATGTACATAGAGAAAGTACTAAAGAGGTTTAGTATGGAAAACTCTAAGAGGGGATTAATACCCTTCAGACATGGTATTCATCTTTCCAAGAAGATGTGCCCTAGCACACCTGAGGAAATAGAATGCATGAGCAAGATCCCTTATGCTTCTGCAATAGGGAGCCTCATGTATGCCATGCTATGTACACGACCTGATATAGCCCATGCTGTGAGTGTCACAAGCAGATATCAGTCAAATCCAGGTGAAGAACACTGGACTTCTGTGAAATGTATCCTTAAGTACTTGAGAAGAACTAAGGATATGATGTTGGTCTTTGGTAATGGAGAACTCCAAGTCCAGGGATACACAGACTCGGATTTCATGTCCGATATAGATGATCGAAAGTCGACATCTGGGAGTCTGTTTGTGTGCAATGGTGGTGCTGTCAGCTTGGAAGAGTTTCAAGCAAACTATGATAGCAGATTCCACCATGGAAGCAGAATATATCGGTGCATCAGAGGCTGCGAAGGAAGCATTCTGGTATAAGAAGTTTGCTGCTGAAATTGAAGTAATGCCATCAGATGCCATTCCTCTATACTGCGACAACAATGGCGCCATAGCCCTTGCTAAGGAGCCGAAGGTCTCACCAGAAATCCAAGCATATTGAGCGGCGATACCACCTCATCCGCGATTACCTCGAGAAGGGTTATGTCGAGGTCAAGAGAGTCAACTCCATAGATAATGTGGCAGACCCACTTACAAAGCCGTTGGGCTAGCAGAAGATCGAAGCCCACCTTGAGAAGATGGGACTTAGACTTGTAGCCAATTGGCTTTAGGACAAGTGGGAGATTGTTAGATATATGTGCCCTAGAAGCCAGAATTGGCTGACACTTGTAATACACTTCTAGGGGCAAAATTATAATTTTGACTATAATAAATAAAATGGGTTATTTTCTATCACATATGTGTATTTAGTGTCTGTGATACATCCTTTGAGTTAATGGTAATGATAATTCATATTTTCAAGAGTTGAAAATTTAAGACATGAATAATCATTATTAACTCATAAAATGCTCCCGACCATAGGATCATCACGAGGATGGTGATTGATCCGAAAGGTTGGTGTACAATCGCTTCTCTTTAGTAGATGAGTCTTGAGTCTACGGTGTGGAGACACCAGGAGCGAGAGTACAGGTACTCGTTAGAGAACGAGGGCACTGAGCGTGACCACCTCGAGTAGTCATTAGGAAGTCTACCTTCTCGTCAATGACTGACTCGATGCTGCAGTAGTGTGTCTGGTTCTTTGACCTGAGGTGCATCGACAGTTCACCTTGAGGGTGTTATAGTTTGACTACACCATTACTCGATCTCCTAGCCATATCGGAACCCTGAGGTGTATGTTGGCTATAGCATGTTCATTGTAGGAACTGGATTGCATCAAGATGGAATCTATCTACCTCGGTGGTAGAGGAGCAGCCCTATGATGATCATGAGAATCAAGTCCAGAAGTCCATGGCCATGGCAGAGTGAAATAATAGAAAGAGTTTCTATTTAGATTTTCACATCGGACTCGAATCGAATGATTACATCATATGACAGAGACTAGGGTTTGACGAGTTTACCTTAACCCTAATCTGATCGGGGCTCAAGATAGAAGGAACTTAATCACACAGGTAGCTGCACCAAGAGGTTCGCATTCAGCTCTGATGGGTTGCCACCATATACTGCTAGGTGTCACTGGTGGATTTTGGGAGCAATTAGAATGATTTAGATGATCGATCATTCTAGCTGTTCGAATCAGAAGAGTTCTGATCCATCGAAAGGAGTTTCGATGATGTCGATGATAGAGATCATGACATATCCCATTACCATACAGAACTGAACCTAACTGGGTCACACAAATAAGGGTTTGAATCTGGTGATCATCAATTGAACTGATCTAGTTCAATTGATCTGAATGAGATTCAATTAGGTTCAAGAAAATCGTGCTAGCACTCGATTGAACCTAACGTTCTTCTTTTACTATCATAAATAGTTGTCCTGACTGAGCCAAAGGAGTTTGTGCTCAATCAGAGGCCTTCATATGGTCTGACTGGAGGTTGTCCAAGTCAGAAAAGGTTGTCTTATTTTGTAAGATATTACCTATCATTTTTGGTCACCTGCCATTTCTCGTTCTTTGACTTTGGTCAAAAGTCTACCTTTGACTGGTCAAATGTTGACCATTGACACTTTGACTTTTGACCACATGTCATGCACCTATTGGAGAGCTGGTGGGGGCCTGTCCCCCTACTAGAACCTGGCAAGAAAGAGGGTGCATGCCACCCTTGGCGTGTGCCCAAGTTGGAGGCGCCTAGGAGTCCCTGTTGGACAGGGACTCCATCTCCTTTTTGGATTCCAATTAGAGTTCTCCTAAGAACCAACTTTGACTGGTCTTAGGCACCCTCTAAGGAGGAATCCAGGGGACTCTATTCCCAGCAATCAGATTTAGATCTGATTTCATAAAAGATTATGATTGGTTGGGAAGAAGAGGAGTTGGATCACAGTTAGTCTATAAATAAGACCCTGCGCCCAGCTTAAGGTGTAAAATTTTTGAAGTGATTGAAAGCAATCACAATTCCCCATGCCCAAGGCTACCTCTCCCCCTCTTCCTCCACATCAAACCACCTTCTCCCCTTCCTCTCCATGTCCAAAAGGAGTTTTGGATTTTTGGTTGGTGCGATCCAGATCAAAGAAAGGCGACTGAAAGCTAGAAGGCTGCACTGCTGCAAAGGACGACTGCTGATCTTCAAAAGGAGTTTTGAAGATCCTCCAGATCAGATCCAGATCTAATTTCTAGAGACGTGATAGAGAAGAAGAGGATTTCCAGATCCAGCCCAAGTGGATACCGATAGAGGCCAGGCACTTGCGTGGCTAGATCCAGAACCTTTCGTTGCATACAGGATCATCAATGGGTAATAGGATTACCCATATCAAGGTAAATTAAATTTTATTTAATTTATCTAAATTTTATTTTATTTCTAAAATAATAATAATCAGATCTAAAACATCTTAGATCTGATCTAGATTAAAGAGAAAAATTTTTGAAATATATCTCTTGGTCTGATCAGATCTGAACGAACCTGGTCCGAAAAATCAGGATTTCTTTTCACCTACTCTTGAACTTAAACCTCTTCCTTCTCATTTAAAATATGTTTTCTTGGAAGGTTCCTCACACTTACCTATTATTATTTCTTTTTCTTTGATAGATTTAATGGAAGAAAAGTTGTTAAGAGTGCTAAAGAAACATAAAAAGGCATTTGGATGGATCATAGCAGATATCAAAGAAATTAGTCCCTCAATTTGCATGCACAAAATTCTAATGGAGGATAACTATGAGCCTACGGTCCAACCCCAAAGAAGACTCAACCCTAAGATGTAAGAAGTGGTCAAAAAGGAGGTAATCAAGCTACTGGATGCAATATTATTTATCCTATCTTTGATAGTTCATGGGTGAGTCCTGTTCAAGTAGTTCCTAAGAAAGATGGGATTACTGTAGTTCAAAATGATAATAATGAACTAATTTCTTCTAGGACTATTACTAGATGGAGAGTATGTATGGATTATAGAAAATTAAATGATGCAACTAGAAATGATCATTATCCTCTTCCATTCATTGATAAGATGTTAGAGAGTTAGCTGGACATGATTTTTACTGCTTTCTAGATGGATATTCTGGTTATAATCAAATTATCATAGCACCTGAGGATCAAGAGAAAACTACTTTTACATGTCCTTATGGTACATTTGGTTTTAGAAGAATGCTGTTTAGTTTATGAAATGCACCAGCTACTTTTCAACGATGCATGATGGCTATTTTTTATGATATAATTCAAAATTTTCTTGAAATATTTATGGATGATTTTTCTATCTTTCGATCCACATTTGATAAAAGCTTGCATAGCTTATCTCTTATTTTACAAAGATGTGAGGATACTAATCTTGTCTTAAATTGGGAGAAGTGTCATCTGATGGTACAAGAAGGCATAGTATTGGGCCACAAGATTTCATGTAAAGGTATTGAAGTGGATAGAGCTAAGCTTGAGGTGATCGAAAAGTTATCCATACTGACCTCTGTTAAGGCTATTAGGAGCTTTTTGGGGCATGCTAGATTTTACCATCAATTTATAAAGGACTTCTCTCTAATTTCTAAATCTCTATCTAAATTATTATGTAAAGATGTCTCTTTTCATTTTTCTGATGAGTGTTTGCAGGCATTCAACACCCTCAAGGAGAAGCTGATCATGACACCTATTGTGGTAGCACCAGATTGGTCCCTACCTTTTGAGTTGATGTGTGATGCTAGTGACACAGCCATAGGAGCAGTACCCAGTCAAAGAAAGGATAAGATTTTTCAAACCATATACTATGCTAGCCGCACTTTAACTGAAGCCCAACAAAAATATGCAACCACAGAAAAGGAGCTCCTGGCAGTAGTATTTGCATTAGATAAATTTTATTCTTATCTTATTTTATCTAAAGTTATTATATACACCAACCATGTAACTCTAAAGTATCTTCTTACCAAGAAAGATGCAAAATCCAGATTGATCAGATGGATTCTTTTGCTACAAAAGTATGATTTGGATATTAAGGATAAGAAGGGCACAGAGAATTCAGTTGCTGACCACCTTTCTAGATTGAAAAACATCACAGAGAAGGAATTAGATATTTGCCCTATCAAGAAGGAATTTTTAGATGAGCACCTCTATGCTATATTAGGTAGAACGTTTCCATGGTATGTTGATATTATTAACTACCTGGTTGGTAAGGTTCTTCCACATTATCTTTCTTTTCAACAAAAGAAGAGGTTCTTATCTATTATTAAATATTATTTTTGGGATGAACCCTTCTTGTATAAGTGTTGTGCAGATCAGGTCATTAGAAGATGCATTCTAGAGAAAGAAATGAAGAAAATTCTGCATCATTGTCATGACCAGAAGGTAGGAGGATATTTCGGCCCAACTAGAATAGCTTATAAGGTTCTTCAATCAGATTTTTATTGGCCCTCTCTATCTAAAGATGCTCATACTTATGTCTCTTCATGTGACCATTGTCAAAGAACTAGAAATCTCTCTAGGAGACATGAAATGCCTTTAAACAATATTCTTGTGCGTGAAATTTTCGATATTTGGGGTATTGATTTTATGGGATCTTTTTCTAGTTCTTTTACAAATCAATATATACTTGTGGCTGTAGATTGTGTTTCAAAATGGGTAGAAGTAGCACCTTTTCCAACTAATGATGCTAAGGTAGTTGTCAAATTTTTGAAAAAGCATATTTTTACACGTTTTGACACTCCTAGAGCAATCATTAGTGATGGAGGTAAACACTTTTGTAACAAACAATTTAAAAATCTATTAAGCAAATATGCTGTCACTCATAAAATAGTTATCCCATATCATCCACAAACTAGTGGTCAAGTAGAGGTGTCTAATAGAGAATTAAAGAGAATTTTAGAAAAGACTATAAGTGCATCTAGGAAAGATTGGTCATTAAAATTAGATGATGCATTGTGGGCATATAGGACTACATATAAAACACCTATTGGTATGTCCCCATACGGGCTACTCTTTGGAAAAGCATGCCACCTCCCTATTGAGTTAGAACATAAAGCATATTGGGCCATGAAAATTCTTAACTTTGATATACAAGATGCAAGAAAGAACAAGTTGATGCAAATAAATGAGATGGACAAATTTTGCCACCATGCCTATGAGAATGTCAGGATCTACAAAGAACGTACTAAGAAATGGCATGATAACCATATTGTAAAAAGAGAATTCCATGAGGGATAGCAAGTTCTCTTGTATAGTTCACGGCTACATTTATTTTTAGAAAAGGTAAAATCAAGATGGACAAGTCCTTATACAATTACTAAGGTATTTCCATATGGAGCAGTAGAGATCTTTGATGAATCAAAAGGTACCTTCAAGGTAAACAATCACAAGCTGAAAAATTACATTGATGGAAGTTTTGAGGAGAAAGAAGCATTTTAATTACAAGATCCAACCTAGAGTCTTAAGAAAATCAAGCTGAAGACTATAAATCAGAACTTTACTAGATAGGTTGTTTCTTTTCTTTTTAGTTTTGATTATTTTTCTTTTCTTTTATTTTTTAGTAATTTATTGTTGCTCTTTTACTGCTTTAGTGTGTATTTTTAATTTTGCTGAGAAAAATCAATGAGAGCTCAAGCCAAATTTCAAAGCTTCAAAGAACTAAACTGAATCAAATCAGGTGTATTCTTTCTTGTTCTTTATTGCACCTTTACTTTTTCTTTCTCCTTTGAGACAATGTAGAATAAGTTGGAGGGTAAAAAAAAAAACTTTTTAAATTATATGTCAAGAAGAAAATCTTGAGCAAGATAGACTAGATAAGTGATAAAAGATAGAAGTATCTACTAATGAATATAACGAGTTAAAGAAGTAGATTAGTTGGTCAGACTTTTAGCAGCCTACTTAGGTCATCAAAAGACTATTAGCACTTCTAATTGCACATCACACTAACAAGGCAAAGTAGGTATTGATTATAAGGCCAACTGATGAATAAATTGTCATTGAAAATTGATAATTAATATACATTCTAATCAAAGAAACTTGAATTTAAGAAAAGAGCCACCTGCCTAAAAATAAACTGCAAAAGATAGAGTATATGTGGATTGCCCAAAGCCTAGTAACTGGATCTCTATACCTAGGTCGAGTGTGAAAATTCATGTAAAATGGTAGAAGGAAGGCCAGGATGCTCAGCACATAAAAAAAAATGAGGCAGTGTGAAAGCTACCTTAATTCATGAGTATAAAATTGAGAATGTATAAAAAATTAATAAAAATAGGTGTAAGTGATGATACTTTTGTCCTTTAAATTAACACTGAAATGCCAAGTTAGTCATCATGAACACAAGTGCTGTAGATCTTTGATATAATCTAAAAAAGTTATTAATTATACTGACTGCAAAATTTGCTTCTGAAGCTCAATGATTAGTTAGTAGTATTTTCTAAACTTTTTGACCTTTAATTCTAGATTTATCTTTTTGATGGATGATCTTATTGAAACATAGTATTAAATAAAGCATTGCTAAGGGACTAGCAATGACTAAGTTTGGGGGTATGATAAGTAGTAAAAATATACTAATAAAAGTATTAAATTATAAAATAAATTAATTTATTTTTAAAAAATTAATATTTTTATTAGTCTTATGTAGGAAAGAAGGCCACCAATATGAAGATCTTATTTTTTTGGATCAGATGAAATAAATTTCAAGCAAAATGGACTCCAAATGAGTTCGAAATTAAATTTCAAAAAAAAAAGTCGATCGATCCGATTCAAATCAGCTCAGAAAAATTGGCTCAACAGACCTCCCGGTCCGACTGTGCTCAGACCGACCACTCACTGACGTCAAAATTTTTTGTGTCGCATGGTGGACTGCTACAGTAACCAGGTGAGGGCATTTTGAGGATTACACGAGGACAAGCACACTCCGATTGGCAGAAGGAAGTGATGGTCCACGCAATGCCGAGCTCGTGCATGATCTATAGAGGGTATTCTGGGAGTTTTACTTGATCTGATAGATGTTGTTTGTTGGGATTTGATCGAACAACAAAAATCTATGCAGTGATGAATGATGGATGCAGCTCCCGATCGAGATCCAATAGTGGAGATGCGTTACCGATTTTAAACTAAGAATCAGAGGCTTCTTTGGGCACGATCTGACAGCCCAGATTCGATCTTCAAGACTGATCCAATGGTCCAAATGAATTTCGACTTGATTTAGATTTTTAAAATAATTTTTGAGTGGTTTTTGGCCCATTTGATCAACATCCAACGGTTAAAATTGATCCATGGCTCTTTTTGAGTTATTTTAAGAGTTTTAAATCCAATTTCAATGGGATTTTGACCTAAGACCACCTGGATTAGCCTATTTAAAGGCCTACTATCTACTGTTGTTGAAAAAAGAGGAGGAGAACAAAAATACAGAGTTGAAAATAAAAAAAATAGGGAGAAATAGAGAGAATAGAGAGAGAGGTGTTTAGGAAGAGAAGAGAAAGAGTTTGTTTTGTTATTTTTCTTTCCTTTTCTTCTTCTGAAGGTCGGTCCACATAGCGACTTTCTTCTTCATCGAGTTCTCCACACCAAAAGCAACGGACAACTAATTTTAATGAATAAACAGTCTAATTTCTTCATACTTTTTATTTTATTTGTTGTTTTTGAACTTGTTATCATGAACTAAATTTTCTTTTACTAAGGCTAAGGTGTAGCCACTCTTTTGATGCAATATTCAGTATGATTTATTTTTAATTTTAAATTTTATTCATGAGGAGTATATAAATTTGATCTTAATGCTTTTAGATTACTGACCATCTTCTAATTGATCTGATGAACATTGACGATACGGATCAAGTACATCTATGTTATTGCTTCTTGATTATATACCTTGTATTATGAATCAAATTAGAATTGATATGCATACAAAAATTTTAGTGTGCTTTGGATGCAGTGTATTTTAATTAAAGGATTTCATAAAATTTAATGCATCAATATTTATTTAAATTACACTCGGACCAATGGGTAATTAACAAATATTGATAGTTTTGCTACACCTGGACCAAAGGATAGTGAATAAACTAGGAGATTCCACCGCCACATGAAATAAAATTAACCTAATAATCTGAATATTATATTGACTAAGTTGGTGAAATGATTGCCTTAGTAACCTATTGCTCTTAAGTTTAAAATTCTAATAATTACACTCTCTATTTTTTTATAATTTTTAATTATTTTTTTATTTTATTTTTTATTTTTTTATTCTTATAAATCGATCTTCTAAATAAAGTATAGGAAAGAGCTTTTCGGTACTTATTTTTCAATCCTCTAGGGATGATACTCTACTCACTTACTTTATTATTTGATCAACTGGTGCACTTGCCATAGCTTTAGATTAGCACGCATCAGAGACTTACCTACTAATGCTACCATTAGGTAGAACTCTAGAATTAGAAGAATGTTATTACATGCCCAAGATCATTAGGAATATCATATCTATACCTCTATTATTATACGAAGGATATGAAATAAATTTATAGGCAATGGTTGCTCCATATTTTATTCTAATGAACTCTTTGGCAATGGATATTTTGATAATGGTCTTCTAATTCTATCACTTAATGAAAATATTTTTCATATAGATAGAAATATGAAAAGGAAGAGAGAAGATATAAATATATCATTTCTCTAGCATTACTACCTTGGCCACTTTAGTGAGTCAAGAATAAATAAGTTGTATGAAGAGAAATTCTTTGAATCCTATAATTATGAATGAGGCTCAAAGATACAGCCACGGACAGGAGCTTGGGGAGATGGGAGGTAGGCCACGAAGGTGGGAGACGATTGAGGGCTCGAAGAGGCAGGTCGGGTGCAGCTAGGAGGAGGCCGCCAATCAGGGAAGAGAGGGGCTAGCAGGCAAATCGAAGGGTAGAGGAGAGAGGGTGGCAGGCTAAGGTTTCGAGGAGGTAGAAGGAGGCTGAGAGCTTGCGAGTGGGGGCTTAGGGAGGCAAGAGGTGGCTGGGGACTTAGGGAGGTGGGCTAGGCGCAACTCGAGGGAGGTGGCTAGGGCAGAGAGGGAGTGGTAGGGGGACTGAAGGGCAGGAGAGAGGGTGGTAGGCTGGGGTTTCGAGGAGGTGGAGGAGCTAGGAGGTTGCGACCGAGGGCTTGAGGAGGTGGGAGGTGGCCAAGGGCTTGGGGAGGCGAGCTAGGTGTAGCCGGAGAGAGGCGACTAGGGGCTTGAGGATGCTAGAGATGGTCGAAGGCTCGAGTAGGCAGATCAGGTGTAGCGGGGGGAGGCAGTTGGGGGAAGGCCACTGGCCGAGGGAAAGAGGAGGTGGCAAGGGGACCAAAGGGCGAGAGAGAGGAAAGGCGGCTTGAGGGAGGTAGCTGGGGGTAGGCTGTCGATCGAGGAAGAGAGGGGGTGATGGGGGGATTGAAGGGTGGCAAAGAGGGCAATGGTGATGGGGGATAAAAACACCAGGAGAGGAGGGTGGGAAAACGAGGGGGTGATGGATGGTTGGGTAGGAGAAAATGAGGGGAATGTGGATGGTGCGATGAGAGAAAATGAGGGCATGTGGTGGGGTAGGAGATAATGAGAGCAGAAAGATTATTAGTGATGGCACTTTCGTCGCTAATACGAAAAATTATTAGCGATGGCAAAAGACCATCAGTAATAAGTTCTCCATCACTAATAATTATATTTTTAAATAATATTTTTTTAAATTATTAATAATGATAAATTTACTATCGCTAAAGCCATTACTAATAATCATATTTTTTTAAAATTATATTTTAATATTAAATTATTTTCTCCTAGGTCATTTTTTGGATATTTAAAAATCAATATTGGGTTTTATTAAATTTTTTAGCATGAAGTTTTATTAATTTTTTTAGCATAATTAATTTATGGATCAAGTCCAAATTGATTTAGATTAGATTTAATTTAATTAGGCTTGACTTAATTTGAGGCTAATTGAATTTTAATATTTCAAGTAAAACTTGGATTCAAAGGCTAATTGAATTATATTTGATAGGATTTCGAATTAGACTCAAATTGGATTCAAATTGGATTCGAGTTGAACTTAAATTAAAAATATTTTTTCTAATTAATTTAAATTAGATTAAATTTAATTAGGCTTGACTTAATTTGAAGGTAATTGAATTTTACTATCCATGTAGGACTTAGTTTCAAAGTCTAATTGAATTAGGATTTATAGGTTTTCGAATTTGATTCAAATCAGGTTCAAATTAGATTCGAATCGAAACTAAATTAAAAATTATTTTCTACTACTTGATTTAAATCAGATTAAATTTAATTAGACTTGACCTAATTTGAAGGTAATTGAGTTTTATTATCTAAGTAGGACTTAGATTCAAAGTCTAATTGAATATTAGGTTTGACAGAATTTTGAATTGGATTCAAATCAAGTTTGAATTGAATTCAAATTAAATTTAAATTAAAAACTATTTTCTCCTCACTAATTTAAATTAGACTAAATTTAATTAGGCTTGAATTAATTTGAAGATAATTAAATTTTACTATCCAAGTAGAACTTAGATTCAAAGTCTAATTGAATTAGGATTAACAAGTTTTTGAATTAGATTCGAATCGGATTCGAATTGGATTCAAATTGAACCCAAATTAAAAATTATTTTTTTATAATTGATTTAAATAAAATTTAATTTAATTAATCTAGAATTAATTTGAGGTTAATTAAATTTTATAATCCATGTAGGACTTGGATTCAAAGCCTAATTGAATTAGGTTTGACAAGATTTTGATTAAGATTCGAATCAGGTTCGAATTGAATTCAAATGTAATCATGGATCAAGTCCTAATTAATTTAAATTAGATTTAATTTAAGTATATTTGACTTAATTTGAGGCTAATTGAGTTTTATAATCCAAGTAGGACTTGGATTCAAAGTCTAATTGATTTAGGTTTGACAAGATTTCGAATTAGATTCGAATCGAATTCAAATTGGATTCGAATCAAAATTAAATTAAAATTTATCTTTTCCCTAATTGATTTAAATCAAATTAAATTTAATTAGACTTGAATTAATTTAAAGTTAATTAGATTTTACTATCCAAGTAGGACGTAGATTAAAAGACTAACTGAATTAGGATTGAGAGAATTTCAAATTAGATTCAAATTATGTTTGAATTGGATTTGAATTGAACCCAAATTAAAAACTATTTTTTTTAATTAGTTTAAATTAAATTAAATTTAATTAATCTTGACTTAATTTGAGGCTAATTAAATTTTATAATCTAAGTAGGACTTGGATTCAAAGCCTAATTAAAATAGGTTTGGTAGAATTTTGAATTAAATTCGAATCGGGCTCAAATGGATTCGAATCAGACCTAGGTTGTATTCTAGATTACTAGCAACAAGAAAGAGCCATCACTAATATTAAATTTTAAATAATTTTTTAAATTTATTATTGAGATATTTTTTAAAAAAAATTATTAGCAATGAAAGGATTTTGGTCGCTAATAAGCAAAATCCATCATCACTAATAATTATTTTATGTTTAAATATTATAAAAAAAATTAAATAATTTTATCAATGACTTAAGCCACTATTTAATAATAAAAAAGCATTGCTAATAGTTTATTATTAGTGACAGTAATTTTTCATCGCTAATAAGCCAAATTCACTATCGCTAATAATTTTTTAATATTTAAATATTTTAAAAAATTTATATTTTTAGCGACATCATTTGCCATCACTAATAATAAAATTTTCATCATGAATAGTGTTAGTGATGGCCTTTTTCTTCACTAATAGTAAAATCTTGGCTAGAATAATCCTTATGAGGAGTCATAGGATTGGGTAGATTAAGACACTATAAGGATTACTAATCAAGAGTTGACAATAAACTCTGAAGTTTTTCTGAGCATTATTGATCAAGAGAATGAATTATATAGTAACCATATTTCAGTATGTTGTAAATGTTACTTCGCTATATTCAACTCTATTCAGACGTCGAGTACAATGGCTAGATGGTCACTTTGATTCATACAGAAAATTTATTCCTATGCTATAGGCTTAATGTTTGAACTTGTAGGGTCATACGTATAGAAATTTCAATCTGATCAAATGACTGATTAATGATTAAGAATCATTGAAGGATATAATTATCAATATGATTGATAATTAACCTAATATAATTAATTAAAAAAAGATTAATTAATAATTTAACTATTAATTAAATATAATTAATTAAGAGAAGATTAATTAATAATTAGATTATTAATTAACTCAATTTGATTGAGTTATAAGGATTAGATCAAGACTAATTGAATTAGATTCAATTAGATTTGATCCGATTGGGTTATTAGATGATCTAATCATTATGAAGATGAGATTCTGATTTGACCAGATCTTAGACTCAATTAATCTTTGATTTGATCGAAAGATTAAAAGTCTAATTAGATTAGGTTAACTCATATATTTGGGTTTAATCAAAAGTGGTTTGATTTGAGCCAAATTGGATGAGAACCAAGAGTCCAATTGGACTGCACCTCTCCCTTGCGCCTAACCCTAGAAATTGCCCCACCCTTCTCAACATACAAAGGATTTGTGTGTGAGATATTTTGACACAAAATACCTCATGCCACCCACTCTATAATATAGTTAGTGTTTGGTAAAGTTTCAATTCAAATGGGTTTTGAATTGGACTTTGTTCCAATCTCCAACTCTTCCTTTCAGCCCTCTATATAAATAACCCTTTGTAAGATAAAGGAACAATAGAAAATTCAAAGGTTTTTGAGGCATCAATAACCCTAAGAGAGATGCTTGGGCATGAGCTTTTGGGGTGGTCTTCCTAGCATATGAGAATAAGAGGAAGCTATTCCTCTTTGGGGTGAGAGGCTAAGATTTTATGAAAGAAACAAGAGAAGACTATTCTCTTGTATCAATCCCTCTTCTCCTTCTTTTTGTGTTCAACCATTAAGAAAGTCTTTGGAAGGAGCTAGCACTCCAAGATCTGATGGATCAAGCTCTACATGGATGTCCTTAGAGGTCGTTCGTGTGTGTGGCTGAAGCAATGAACAAGATCTACAAAAGCTGCAATCTTCTACTCGGTTAAGAGATTTGATCTCATATATTTTATATTTTTAAATTTTATATGCATGATATCATATCATAGATCCTAGAATAAGGTGCTTATAGATTAGATCTAATGTATATTTAAATTAAAAAGTTTAATCTAAAGTCTTTCGTTGTGTATTTTTCAAAAAAGTTTAGAAAATCATGCATGAAATCCTAGCGCATTTCTATCAGTGGTATCAGAGTGTCTAGTTCCTTTGTGATATGATATGCATGCATAATTAATAAAATCTAAATTCTATGATGCATGAGCTGCATATGATCTGATGTAGATATGATCTAAAATTTTTAAATTAGATCTAAATGTGATTAGATTAGTTTATTTTTGTATAGCCAAGTATTTGGATTAGGTAGATCACCATGGATCAGGTCATAAGAGAAAAAGGCTTCATGGCTCTCTTGTCCTATTCGATAGGATTCTCTTATGGCATGTAGGAGTGCCACTGTGATTATTTTCCATAATGAAAAACATGAAATGATCAAAACTTACTTTTCTACAAAATCTTAGATTTGTGAAATCCTAGGATTGTTGTATTTGATACAAAAATTGTATGAAAAGATAAATCTAATCATTGAAAATAAAATCTAAAATCATAAATAAGTTTAGATAAGATGTAAAATTAATTTATGATTGATTTTATTAAGTTTTATGCAAAAATTGGAAAGTCTAAAATTCTGCAGTAGTTGCTAGCATGCCTGTAGGGGTTGACTTCTATCCTGTTCGACTTGACCACAAGACTGTGGTCGATCCTTTTTTTTTGTTAGGGTCGACTCATTAGCTGCAAATGAAAATTTTTAGTTTTCTATTTTGTCATAGAGGTCGGCCTATAGGTCGACCTGCTGGATGCAGTCGACTCCAATAAGGAAGGTGTCAACCCTAATTATAGAATAGAATATTGTTTGCATAAAATTTATGTAAAATTATTTTACATATTGAAAGTGTTTTAAAGTTCATAAACTTAATTGAGAATTATGTTATGAGACTAAGAGATCAAGATTGGAGAATCAAAGATCTAAAGGCTATGTTCATAAACCTTGTGTTTTGGGTTAGCTTGTACCAGGTTCCATTAAATGGGTTAGACCTAGGGTTAGAGAACCTAGATAATAGACTAAGCAATTGATCAAATCTAATTAATTATTAATTTAGATTAGGTTAATTCTTCTCTTGATCAATTCTTAATAGTTGTAGTTGATCAAGCCCATTATTCTATCAAATGGATCGATTGTGGCTCAGTGGTTGAGCCCAAAATATTAGGTATATCAAATCAAAACTAATTAATCGAATGGTGTCTAAGATAAGTCTGGCAATCTTGACTGGTGGTTTTTAATTGAGAGCTACTCACACTGATGAGTCTTTGACAAGTTAATGGCATATCCCTCCCACTAATCTCACTTACCTGGCCACCATGGTCAATTATGTTTTTATTAAATCACTTGATAAATTTAAGCCAACCCATGCCATTAAGATAATCAGTATGACTGATTTAGATGCCTATTAACCATCTAGGTCATTAGTCCTCTTTATGACTTGGTGAAGTTAGTGGAATGATTGTTGACTATTGGTTAATTTTTTCTCTTCATTTCATTAATAAAATCCTCTAAATTATTAGATCTATAAAATAAAATTGTTATGAAGATAACGAGATCATAGCCTCCCATTAAGTTGAATGATAATTGGTCCATTAGTTTGATGATCATTGGAGGTCCAAAGACCAATTATTTGTTTGTTAGATATACTTAGTTGGTCTTGTTAATGATTGGACCAAACCAGACCATGCGTGATGGCTAAAGCTAACTAAAAAGGCTCCTAGGGCAAAATCAAATACTAGAAGTTGCTTGAAGAAATAATTGGTTAAGAATCTTCCAACAGATGCACATGGGTGGGCTAGCCAAAGTTGAGCTTGTGTATAATCTTTGTGGATTCTAGTGCCCACTAAGTAATTAATGTAATTTTTTAAATTGAAGGTACAGGCTACTAATTAGAATAAAATAGTGAGAGAACCTTTAGACTAAAATCTATATCTTTAGGATTAAATGATTCATATACTTATAAGGTTCTTGTTTTTCTTTCACATATGATCAATTCTTTGTCTCTTTGATCACTATTGGATAATGAAAAGTTAACGGGACCCAATTTTGATAGCTAGTTTTGAATGCTTAAGATTATCTTGGAGCACGAGTGGATCCTTTATGTGATAATGGATCCAGCACCTGAGAAGTCTGCACTAAACATGCATGGCACGATCTAAGATACTTATCAAAAATGGCTCAACTATCGAATCACTGTTCATTACACCATGTGGATGAGAATGAGTAATGAATTCAGCCACAAGTTTGAGGATGCTCAGCCAGAGAATATGTTGCAAGGATTACAAGAATCCTTTGGCACTCCTGATGATGTTGAGAGGCACAAAATTAGTTGTGCCATCTAATAAATACTTAAATTAAGTCACTAGAGATACTGAATATTATAATAATTGATGTTATTTTATTAAAATTTGATGTTTTCTAGTCTATTTTATAGGTAATCAGGAGTTTGGGCTCATGCAACTCAAATTAGATTTAAATTAGCTCAGATTCAAGTGAACCAAACAACCAGCTCAAAGGTTAATCAAATCCGAGTGTGAACGCGACTTACTCATGAAGGGATTAGATGCAAGCTCTCAAGATTCAAGGGTCCAGATTAGAAGATAACCTTTCACATGGATCCAAGTATAAACATGATTTAAAGATTAATGGTTCAAAACCAACTCATTAAAGATCCAAGGGTCAACATCCAAAGAGCCATTTATCCCTTCTCTTCCCTTAATCCACATCTAGAAAATATGAAGGCCTTCTCCTTTCCAACACTTATAAATAAATCTCAACACCTTCACCCATAAATCAATCAAGCCAACACCCAAGTTTCTTCCAAGCTATTATGTCCCTCTCTTTCTCTCTTCTTTAAAAGTCTAGGGGAGGTACTAACCCTAGCATGCCTTCCATCAAATCTAGGAGAGGTCCTAATCCTAGTGTCGCTACCCTTCTTTTCCATAATTTCATACTCCATTACCTTTCTTCCTTCGAGTTCCTAGACCAAGCCTTCCAACCATCCTGCCGCTATTTGCACGGAGGAAAATGAAAGGATTCAAGAAGACACATCTACCATCGGGCGCAGCTAGAAGATCAACTTGGTTTAGCTGTCTTGTATCGCATTTTTATTTTTTTATATATTTTATTTTGATCAATAAAAAATATTTTTATTATAATTTTTTTATTTCTTTCTTAGTTTCTTACAATCTATTTTTTTTTTTTATATTTTTAAAATAATCAACTAAGATCCCCGTGGATACGATCCCGACTCATCCTTTCTACATAGTAGTGAGTAGGGTTAATTTTGGTGTGCTACAACACGCATCAAATTTTGGCGCCATTGCTGGAGATCTTGGTGTGATTATTTTTTTTAAAAAAACTATAAAATATATTTAGAAAATATATAAAAAATTATTATATTGCTCTTTAGATTTTTATTTTTTGCTTTAGATTACTTTACTACCTTTCTAGTAAATTAATTTTTTGTTTTCGACTTTCTGCCTATTTTAGACTTGCATTTTATTTCTAGAATAATTTACTTCCTTTTTAATAGATTCTCTAAAAAAATTAAAAAAAATAATTAAAAAAATTGACTGCTTTACTTTAATTGCTTAATTACTTTCTATTTACTCTTTCTAAAATTTCTACCTTATATTACTTTTCATATATAGTAAATTCACTACTTTCTAATTAGATTACCTTATTTGCATGCATGAAAAAAATTTTTGTTTTCTAATTCATAGAATAATTTACTACTTTATATAATTAGTAATTTTCTGCATTTCATAGTTTAGAATAATTATCTTAAAAGTATATTTGCTTTCTTGCTTTATTTATAGATTATCTAGTTGCCTTTTAATCTTAGTATAATTTACTTTTCATTTAGTTAGATTCTCTAAATCTTCTTAAATCTAATTAACTTAATTAAAACCTTCCTCTTATTCCTTCTTGCTTAAAGATAACAAAACATAAAGAAAAATAAAGCACTACATAACACTTAACTAAAATAAAAAAAATAATTAAATCTTAAAAAAATTTTACTTGTATTTGACATCTTTTCTAATCACATTGCATCTTCCATAAAATACATTAAGGGCACTTAACCCAATTAAACAAGATAAGGTGAGGATTTCATCATCCCTCCTTAGCCCAAAAATTACTATCCTTCATATTGCATTGACCTAAACCTTTAATTTAAAAGCAATTAAACGTTGACCCCTAGGGATTTCGAGCTCAATAGGATAAGTGACCCTAAGAGTTGGACTAGGTTAGACTTGGTCAACTAGCTGGTGTCTAGACAAGTGGTTTGTGGGATGACTGGGCCCCAAGAAAGGAGGTTTATAATTAGTTTTGTTTGCTGATCTGGCTAATTTAATTGATGTCTAAGAAAAATAATGGGGGACTCCCACCGACCTTACACTTACCTAGCCAGTTGGTTGGCTAAGCTCCAACTTGGAGGGCTTGAAGGCTAACTTGGAATAGTTAGGAACTGTCTAGAACTAGGATAACCTTAGGATAGAGAGTCTACTATGTGCTAACTTGATTGCAATTAAAATCTGACCTCAACTAATTCTTCTTTCTCTTCTTAGCTTTAGGACTCCTTAGGTTTTTTTCTTTAGAACTCTTATCTCTCTTTCTTTCCCTCTTCTCTTCTTCTCTTAAAAAAAAAAAAAATCATTAATAGACTAGGATAATCCTCCATAGACCTTTTAGTTGCATGTTAGGTCAACGATCACTAAAACCCGATCCGCAAGCATTAGACGAAGAATTAGAAAAGACTCTTAGGACTATCCGAGCTACGAACATGGCTACACCTAGTGAGGCTAACCCTGCATGCCCATTGAGAGAATATTTCACTCCATCCTCATATACCTATTCTCCATGCATTCAAGCACCTCTAGTAGAAGCTACCCAATATGAGATTAAGTCCAGCATTATTCAAATGTTGCCATCATTTTATGGACTTAGTAATGAGGACCCATATAAACACTTGGATGAATTTCTTGAGATTTGTTCCACGATAAAAATTCAAAACTTCTTCGATGATGCATTTAGGTTGAAATTGTTTCCTTTCTCACTCAAGAACAAAGCCAAGCATTGACTAAAATCCTTAGATTCTAAAACCATTTCAACTTGGGACCACCTTCAGAGAGAATTTCTCAAGAAATATTTTTCAATTGGAAAAACAAATCAAATTAGAAAAGCCATCACTAGTTTTTTCCAATTGGATGATGAACTTTTCCATGAGACATGGGAAAGATTAAGAGACCTCATTCGCAAATGTCCACATAATGGTATCCCCAAATGGCAACTTATTCAGTGATTCTATGATGGTCTATCAGAGAAACACCAACAAATGATTGATGCATCACGTGGTGGGACATTTATGCTAAAGAGTGAGTACAAAGCTTAGCAGCTCTTTGAAATACTTAGTGAGAACTTCCTACATCATATGTCCGCCATCTCTAGAGATCAGCCCATGCTTCAACAAAAAAAAAGTGGAATTTATCAGATTGGGAATGTCATGGATATCCACAGTAAGGTAGATGAACTATCCTAGAAATTAGACCACCTTCTGAATACTGGACAATCCCCAATTCCACCTAATCCAGTCCAAGAAGTTTGTGCATTGTGTGCAAACCCAAACCATTTTGTTAGTGAATGCCCAGTCACACCTCAATTTCCTGAGTTTGTGCACGAGTAAGTCTAGCAAGCCCAAGCCCAAGCCCAACAAGCTTGTGAATCAAGAAATGATCCATATTCAAACACTTATAACCCCGGTTAAAGAAACCATCCAAATTTTTTCTAGAGACTACAACCAGTGGTTGGCCCTACTGCACCTCAACCTCAATATCAGGACCCAACATATAGGCATGGATCATACCACCAATTTTAAAATGCTCCCCAATCGTCTACCATTGGTCATAGCTCAGCTTTTGAGGAGAAAGTTCTGAAAGCACTAGAATGATTAGAAGTCAACACTCAGATCCTTAACTCCCACACACAATCCATTGCTAAGCTAGAGACCCAAATAGGTCAACTAGCAACCATATTCAGAAGGAGGGAAGAAGGTAAATTGCCTAGTCAATCTATTGAAAATCCAAGAGGGCAATACATGGCTGAGAGCTCCAATGCTCTAGAAATATTTTATGAACATGCAAAAGCCAATATGACCTTGAGAAATAGGAAGACCTTAAAATAGCCATTGCAAGAACCCTTGACCAACTCTAAATCAAGAAAGAAAAGAAAGGATGAGGACCTAAAAGTAGGGGATGAATCAATAATGCAAACACCACCTTGCCTTCCTAAAGCCCCATTTCCAAGTGCCCTAAAAGCCCCAATTCCTATGGATAAGAAGGGAGGGAAACCAGATGAGATGTTGAAATTGTTTAAATAAGTCTAAATTAATCTTCTCCTTCTGGATGCAATCAAACAGATCATAGCATATGCAAAATTTTTGAAGAAACTATACACCCAAAAACGTAAAGCTCGATCACAACTCCCAAAAAAAGTTTGCCTCATCAAACAAACTAGCTCTATCTTCCAGCATGCTCCTCCTCCAAAGCTTAAAGATCTAGGTGCCCCTATTATTTTTTGCATTATAGGGGACTTTTATATTGAACAAGCTCTCTTGGACCTAGGAGCAAGTTTGAACCTTTTACCTAGTTCGATATGTGAACTCTTTGGGTTTAGAGAACTGAAACCCATGACAGTCACATTGCAGTTAGCTGATAGATCAATTAAGACACCACATGGGATGCTCGAGGATGTTTTAGTCAAGATAGATGAGTTTTATTTCTCGATTCATTTTTTAGTCCTCGATATGGAACTAAGTGGCAACCCGAGGCAAATTTCTATTATTTTGGGTAGACCCTTCCTAGCTATGGCAAATGCATGCATCAATTATAGGACAGAAGTCATAGATGTATCATTTGGAAATAAGAAGCTAAGACTAAATGTATTTGGTGCATCTCAGGGACTGTCAATGGATAGTTGCTTTGAAATAGATATATTCGAGGACATCATAGAGGAAGCAACATCAATGATTTTTGCACATAATTTCCTAGACACCCACTTTGGAATGGATGACTATAATATGGAGGGAAGTAGCGAAGAAGTGAATGCTCTAATTGACACATCAGATGTTAAAACCACTCCTCCTTGAAAAATCAAGTATGAGCCATTGCCCGCATTAGCCAATACACCCACAGCCCCATATTAGAATCACCACCTACACCAGAATTGAAGCCACTTCCGACTACACTCAAGTATGTGTTCCTAGGATCCAATGATACCCTTCTGATAATCATTGCATTAGACTTGACCTTGAATCTGGAAGCATAATTGGTTGGTGTTCTGAAAGAACATAAAGAGGCTATTGGTTGGTCCATTGTCAATTTAAAAGGAATTGACCCCTCCATCTGTATGCACCGCATTCATTGCGAGGTAGCTGCCAAACTCCATCAAGACATGTAGAGGAGATTGAACCCAAACATGTGGAAAGTGGTGAAGAAAGAGATGGTAAAGTGGTTAGATGCTGGAATCATCTACCCCATATCCGACAGTAAATGGGTCAGCCCTACCCAAGTAGTACCTAAAAAATTTGGTATTACTGTGGTAAAAAATGAAGAAGGTGAACTACTTTCCACTTGCACATCATCTGGTTAGTGAGTATGCATTGACTATAGAAAACTAAATGATGTTACTAGGAAGTACCATTTTCCATTACCCTTTATCGACCAAACCCTAGAACGACTAGCGGGTCAACATTTTTTCTATTTTTTGGATGGTTATTTAGGGTACAATCAAGTACCTATATTTTTGAATGATCAAGAAAAAATCACCTTCACTTGCCCCTATGACACCTTCACTTTTCGACGTATGCCATTCGAACTCTACAACGCACCCGCTACATTTCAATGGTGCGTCTTGGCCATTTTCTCGAATATGGTGGATAAATATCTCGAAGTTTTTATGGATGACTTTTTTGTATTTGGAACCACCTTTGAGGATTGTCTCCATAACCTCCCCAAAGTTCTTAAGCACTGCATGGAGATAAATCTAGTCTTAAGTTGGGAAAAGAGCCATTTTATGATTCGAGAAGGAATCGTATTAGGACATATTATTTTCGAAAGAGGGATTGAGATAGATAAAGCCAAAATTGAAGTCATCTCAAAACTATCACCCCCCACTTTGGTTCGATAAATACGATCCTTCTTAGGTCATGCCAAATTTTATAGACGCTTCATCAAAGACTTTAACAAGATATCGAGACCCTTATGCAATTTGTTGGCTAAGGACACACCATTTGTCTTTGATGAAGAATGTTTGCAAGTCTTCCACACGTTGCGAACAGTCCTCACAACAGCACCTATAGTAAAACCACCTGATTGGTCCTTCCCATTCAAAATCATGTGTGATGCTTCCAATTTTGCAATAGGAGCCATCTTAGGTCAAAGAACAAACAAAGAGCCACATGTGATCTACTATGCTAGCAAGACTCTTTCCAATGCACAATTGAACTACACCATAATGAAAAAAGAGCTACTAGCGATAGTATTCACCCTTGAAAAATTTTGTTCATATCTGTTAGGGTCTAAGATTCTAGTGTATTCTAATCATGCAGCTCTGAAACATCTTCTCTCAAAGAAAGATACTAAACCACGATTGATCAAATGGATCCTTCTACTCCAAGAATTTGATCTAGAAATTTGAGATAAGAAGGGCTCTGAAAATGTGGTAGCTAACCATTTTTCTAGTTCTAAAATTTTAGTTGATCATACGATGGGTATAGATGAGGTTAAGGATAAATTCTCTGATGAACAACTTTTTGCAACCTCCTCTGACCAAATTCCATGGTTTGCCCACATCATTAACTACTTGGCAATAGGGCAAGTTCCTCTCCATTAGACAAAATAGGAAAAGGATTGATTCTTATCACAGGTCAAACATTATTATTGGGAGGAACCTGAATTGTTCAAACATTGTCCTAATCAAGTTATTCGACGCTGTGTCCCTGAGAGTGAGTATCAAAGTATACTTACCTTTTTTCACTCTCATGCATGCAGGGGATACTTCAGTGGGAAGAAAATGATTGCAAAAGTGCTACAAAGTGGATTTTACTGGCCAATATTATTTAAGGATGTACACAAATTTTGTCATGAGTGCTTACGCTGTTAGCAAACAAGAAATATTTCTAGAAAAAATATGATGCCCCTATCCCCCATTTTAGTCATGGAAGTTTTTGATGTTTGGGCAATTGACTTCATGGGACCCTTTCCTTCCTCTTTTGGACACGAGTATATACTAGTTGAGGTTGACTATGTATCCAAATCGGTAGAGGCCATAGCAACCCGAATCAATGATCATAAAGTTGTGATTAAGTTTATTCAACAGAACATCCTAAGTCAATTTGGTTGCCCAAGAGCCATTATTAGTGATGGAGGTTCACACTTCATGAATAGGCACTTTGAAGGTTTAATGAAGAAATATGGAATCGCTCATAAAGTTGCCATGCCATACCACCCCCAAACTAGTGGCCAAGTAGAAGTCTCTAATAGGGAGATCAAATGAATTCTTGAGAAGATGGTTAGATCGGATTGAAAAGATTGGTCTAGACGATTAGATGATGCATTATGGGCCTACCGCACCACATATAGGACACCGATAGGAATGTCTTCTTACCAGCTCATGTTTGAAAAAGCCTGTCACTTGCCAGTAGAGCTAGAACACCGTGCATTTTGGGCTATAAAGCAATTCAATTTCAACATGAAAGATGCGGGTAGTAATAGGAGATTACAATTGAATGAATTAGAAGAGCTACGCAATGAAGCATATGAGAATTCATGAATCTATAAGGCTCGAACTAAGGCTTATCATGATAAATATATTTCACAAAAAACATTCAAACCTAATCAAAAAGTGTGGCTTTATAATTCGAGGTAGCAATTATTTCCTGAAAAACTCTGCTCATGCTGGGATGGACCATACATTATGATTCAAGTGTTCCCTCATGGAGTAGTGGAAATCAAAAATCCTAAATAAGAAAATACCTTCAAAGTGAATGGCCAATGATTGAAACATTATGTGGATGGCATTAAAGATGGTGTGCAAGTTGATTCAATTGACTTACAGGACCCAGTCTACATATGAAACTGAACATCGTCCGGCTGAAGACGTTAAACTCAGTGCTTATTGGGAGGCAACCCAGCATATACAATTTTTTTTTTTTTTTCATTTTGTAGGAATCTCTGAGAAAGATAATTAGCCAAGTTGGATCTCTACAGCAGAGTGGATGGGTGATGATATTAACTAAGTTGGGGGGGAGCCATGTTTATGCCAACTGGAGTCTAGAACACACCATGCCCAATAATGAAGGATCTCTCAGCAATGAACGCATCCATCAAACTCAGGTGGTATCCTTCCTTATTATATTTTATTTTAATTATATTATGATTCTCTTCTTCCATTGGGGATAAGGAAAACTAAGATTGGGTGGAGAATAATTAATTTTAAATTTGAGTGAGTCCTCAAGTATGATTTGAAATAATTAGTTTTATGTACCCAAACTTTATTTTGATTAAGAGTTAATTAGGCATCCTAATTGATGAATGATTAATGGTTTAGATAATTTAAGAGATAGTAAGGAGCAAATTATTAAGGAAACTCAATGAATGGTAGGGATTAGACCAGACCAAATTTTAAGAGTGATTCTAGAACTTTCTTCTTACCAATCTTAATAAAGAATCTGCTTCATGGGAGTTGGATGAAAAGGTCAAAATATGCAAAAGTTTTTCTTAGAATCTACTAAAAAAAAAAATACATTGGTTTCCCATCGAGTAACCAGATCTCATTGCCTAAGTAAGCAATGAGTAACCGGGCCCCTTCGCCTGAGTAAGCATTATGGTTCGCATCAAAAGGTGAGGAAGTAAGAAATCAATTAAAAAAAAAAGAGGTGGATAATAAGAGGACTAAATTATAAGAAGATAATAAATCCATCTTACATTAAGTTAGAGGATTTAAAGAGTAAAGTGAAAAGTTGGTGAAAAGAAGATCTCTAAAAAGTTTCTATGGCTAATACTCAACCACTAAATAAGTTGAATTAATAATCCGATGATGTACCTCTTTAACTATCTGGCCGGATATCAAATATCTTTAGGAATGTCTAAACTAACTTTTAATTCAGAATCGAGTTAGTATATATTGCTAATTTATCTACTTTACTCGAGGATGAGCAAAGTTCAAGTTAGGGGGTGTGATAAACACTTAAATTAAATCACTAGAGATACTGAACATTATAATAATTGATATTATTTTATTAAAATTTGATGTTCTCTAGTCTATTTTATAGGTAATCAGGAGTTTGGACTCATGCAACTCAAATTGAATTTAAATTGGCTCAGATTCAAGTGAACCAAATAATCAGCTCAAAGGCTAATCAAATCTGAGTGTGAACACGACTTACACATGAAGACATTAGATGCAAGCTCTCAAGATTCAAGGATCCAAATTAGAAGATAACCTTTCACATGGATCCAAGTGTGAACACAACTTAAGATTAATAGTTCAAAAGCAACTCATCAAAGATCCAAGGGTCAACATCCAAAGAGCCATTTATCTCTTCTCTTCCTTTAATCCCACTCTAGAAAATATGAAGGCCTTCTCCCTTCCAACACTTATAAATAAACCTCAACACCTTGACCCAAAAATCAATCTAGCCAACACCCAAGTTTTTTCCAAGCTATTGTGTTCCTCTCTTTCTCTCTTCTCCAAAAGTCTAGGGGAGGTACTAACCCTAGCATGCCTTCCATCAAATCTAGAAGAGGTCCTAATCCTAGTGTCGCTGCCCTTCTTTTCCATATTTTCATACTCTCATTTATCTTTCTTCCTTGGAGTTCCTAGACCAAGCCTTCCAACCATCCTGCCACTATTTGCATGACAGAAGATGAAAGGATTCAAGGAGACACATCTACCATCGGGCGCAGCTTGAAGATCAACTTGGTTTAGTTGTCTTGTATTGTATTTTTATTTTTTTATGTATTTTATTTTAATCAATGAAAAATATTTTTTTTATAATTTTCTTGTTTCTTTGTTAGTTTCTTGCAATCCATTTTCTTTCTTCAATATTTTCAAAATAATCAACTAAAATCCCTATGGATACGATCTCGACTCACCCTATCTACATAGTAGTGAGTAGGGTTAATTTTGGTGTACCACGATAAGCATCACCATCTTCAATGCCAAGATGAAGAAGGAGGCGTCAGTCTCAGATTATGTATTGTACATTATAGAAATGATCAAGCACTTGAGCAAACTTGGATTTTTCTTGCAGAAGCAGCTTAGAAAAGATGCGATACTGAATTCATTGACCAAATCCAACCTGGCCTTCCTTAGTCATTATAGAATGATGATAAGTGGTATAAATATAATAATAAAAATATTAAATTATAAAATAATTTATTTTATTTTTAAGAAATTAATATTTTTATTTATCTTTTGCAAGAAAGAAGATCATCAATGTAAAGAGCTCAATTTTTTGGTTCAAAAAAAATAAATTTGAAGCAAAATGAATTTAAAATGAGCTCGAAATCAAATTTTAAAGAAAAAGAAAAAATTAGAAATAAAAAATAATCGGCCAGTCCAGACCAAATCGGCTTAGAAAATTGGCTCAGCCAGCCTGGCCTGACTGCAACAACCTAGTGCTAAACTGCTAGCCTAGATGACATCATAATGACGTCAGAAAACCACGCGGCTCATGGTGAGCTACAACAGTGCCAGGCGCAAGGGCATTTCAATCAATTTAGGTGACGTGGCTTGTTTTGATTGGTTGAAAAGTGTAGCAACTCATGGTGGACCAGCGAGAGTGCATGATCTAATGGCTAAGGCAGTTGTCAATTTTGATTGAATGGCCAAGGTGAATTCCTATTTTAAATTAGAGACCCAGGCTCCTATGCATGATTGTGTGGTCCAAGTTCAAGCCAGTGGTGATCCAATGATGGAGATGGAATTTCATTTTGATCTAAATACCCTGGCCGTCTAAATCACCATCCGACGACTAGTGCGATCTAATGACCACAATTTAATCTAACATAATCTAGGATGTTAAGAGAGATTTTCCAATCGATTTTGATCCATTTGTTGCCCATCTGATGGTCAAGAAAATCCAAAATTTTATATTAACATCAGAAGGCCTCAGTTTGAGTTGTTTCAGGACTTTTAATCCTGACTTCATTAGGATTTCGATCCAAACTCACCATCTAGCCTATTTAAGCCCTGCTGCTATCGAGAGAATAGAACACACAATAGCATGGCATAGTAGATAGAGAAATAAAGAGAGTCAGATAGCAAAACAAAAATAGAGAGGTGAATAGAGAGAAAAGCAAGGGTTTTGATCTAACTGAGAATTTGATTAGAGAAAGAGTCTTCTTCCTTCGTTCTTCCTTCTTCATAGCTCATCTTCCACATCCAGAACATCAACCAACAGCTCTTCTCCTTCATCAACTTCTCTACGCCAAGAGCAACGAACAATAAAATTCAGCAATAAGCAATTTTTTGTTTGAAATCTCTCATGCTTTTTATTTTAATTATTATTTTTGTTTCTTTGATCATGAACTAATTTTTTTTTACTAAGGCTAAGTTGTAGCCACTCTTTTGATATAATATTTAGTATGATTTGCCTTTAAATTTCTATTTTATTCATAAGGAGGATATTGATCTATTTTTAATGCTTTTAGATTACTAATCATCTTCTAATTAATTTGATGGGCATAGATGATATGGACCAAGTACATCTATATGGATGCTTCTTGATTTATATACCTTATATTTTAAATTAGATTAAAATTTATATGCATGCAGAAATTTTAGTATGCTTTGGACGTAGCATATTTTAATTAAAAAATTTTAAAGAGATTAATGCATCAGTATTTATTTAAATTATGCCTGGACCAAAGGATAGTTAATAAATATTGATAGTTTTGCTACGTCTAGACCAAAGGATAGTAAATATCCTAGGAGACTCCACCATCATATAAAATAAAATTAATCTAATTCTCATAATTACTTGAATATTGTATTAATTGAGTTGATGAACCGATTGCCTTAGTAGCCTGTTGCTCTTGAATTTAAATCCTAATAATTATATCCTCTTTATTTTCTTATAATTTTTTTAATTATTTTAATTTTTTAATTTTTTAATTTTTAATTTTTTATAAATTTATTTTTTAAATAAAGTTTAGAAAAGAATTTTTTAGTACTTATTTTTTAATCCTCTAGGGGTAATACTCTACTCATACACTTTATTACTTGATCGATTGATGCACTTGCCATAGCGATAGGTTAGCACGTATCAAGTTTTTGGCACCGTTATCGAAATTATATCTAAAATAATATTAAAATTTTAAATCTTTCTTTACTTTAAAATTTTATTTTTAATTTTTATTCTAATTTTATTTTTAGGTTCATGTTCAATGCATTGCACATAGTGATTTACTATCTTTTGATCTAGAAATAGAGAGAATAATTAGAAAACTAAATCAAGAAAGAAACATGGCAGTCGAACACCCTAATGACATTAGTCTAGGATTAGATATGGCAGTAGAGGGATGGCAAAAAGCTATTTGAGTGGCACATCATCCACTAAATGATTACATCTCACCATCAGTAGTAGCTGATGCAGCTTCAAGCATCAAGAGACCGCCCATGCGAGTAAACAACTTTAAAATAAAATCAAAGATGATCCAAATGATTCAATCAACTATCCAACTTAGTGGACACGTGCATGATGATCTGAATGCCCATATTTTTAATTTTTTTGAACTATGTAATACTTTTAAAATTAATGGGATGTCGGATGATGCCATTAGATTTAGGCTATTTCCTTTCTCTTTATGTCACAAAGCTAAAAGTTGGCTTCATTCTCTTTCTACAGGTTCTATTATGACTTGGGATGCCCTGGCCTAGAAATTCTTGGCCAAATACTTTCCATGTTCGAAAACTACAAAGTTACGCAATGATATTACTTCCTTTATGCAGATGGATATGGAATCACTATATGAGGCTTGGGAGTGTTTTAAGAAACTACTAAGGAGATGCCCACATCATCAATTATCCATTTGGCTTTAGGTATAAATTTTTTATAATGGTTTATCTCCTACTAATCTTTCTATAATTGATGCAATAGCAAGAGGTACCATTAATCATAAAATAGATGAGGAAGCCTTTGATTTGATTGATGAGATGGCATCAAATAGTTATCAGTGGTAAACATATCGCATGATGCAGAAAAGACCAGTAGTTGTGCATGGAGTAAATGGCATCCCAACTTTGACAGCTGAGATTGCAACTCTTTGGGCTGAACTTAATAACATGAGGAGAGCAACTATGCATGTACAAAGCATCACTTCTAAGCTATGTGAAGGAGGACATGATACAAGCAAATGCCAAACAAGTAATCCCTTTGCTAAAGCCTCTAATACAGCTAACTATCTTGGTAATTTTTTTAGGCCACAATAAAACATTCTCTACTCCAACACATATAATTAAGGATAAAGGCAGCATCCAAACTTTTCATAGAGCAATAAAAATGCAACACAACAACCACCCTTGGGATTCCAAGAACCTGAAACAAAGCCTAACATGGAGAAGCTGATGATCAAATTCATGCAAAATCAAGAAGTAGCCATGAGAAATATGGAGACCAAATTCATGCAAAATCAAGAAGCGGCCATACAAAATTTGGAAACCAAGCTTAGGTAGGATTAAGCAGTAGCAATTCAAAACTTAGAGATGCAAGTAGGACAAATGGCCAAGATAATCTCCAAAAGACCATAGTAATCCTTACCGAGCAACACGAAGACCAATCTAAGTAAGCAAATCAATGCTATCACCTTAAGAAGTAGTAAAGAGCTGGAGGAGCTACATCAAAAGAAAGGAACTAAAGAAGAAACTATAAATAAGGAACAACTAACTAAAGTTCATCGGCCACCAAAACAACCAATAGATGGATGGTCCCTGGGTATAAAATTTGCTGATCCAAACATAAGGCCCTATAAGCCACCACTACCATTCCCAGAGAGACAAATACATCATCCAAATAAGAAATTTTTAATTTTTTTAGTATTTTATAGAATTTATATATTAATATTTTTTTTATAGATGTTATCACTTAGATGCCCAAGTATACTAAGTTTCTTAAAGAAATTCTAACCAATAAGAAGAAGCTAAAGGAGCATGAGACTGTTAGATTAAATGAAGAATGCTCAACAACATTTCAAAATAAATTACTATAAAAGCTAAAGAATCTAGGAAGTTTTACTATCCCTTGTATTATTAGTAATTGTAGTTTTGATAAAGTTTTATGTGATTTAGGAGCAAGTATTAATCTCATGTCTTTTTCTATTTTTAGGAAGCTAGGTTTAGGAGAACCAAAGCCTACCACTATCACTCTTCAACAATCCGATAAATCCATCAAATATCCAAAAGGTATAGTAGAGGATGTCTTGGTAAAGGTAAATAAATTTAATTTTTCTATTGACTTTATTGTTCTAGACATGAAAGAAGATTATGATGTACCCCTTATCTTAGGAAGACCCTTTTTAGCTACTAGAGGAGCTTTAATAGATGTTCAACAAAATTAATTCTTAGAGTCCATGAGGAATAAGTTACTTTTAATATTTTAAAAGCTATTAAACATTTTAATGATAATCAAACTTATTTTTGAATTGATGATATTAACAAATTAGTACATAAGTATTTTTTAGAAAATAGGTTTGAAGATCCTATTGAGGCTTGCATTATCCAATCACAAGAGGATTCAGCTAAAGATGAAAGACAAATAGAGTGCATAAAATTGTCGGAGGCCAGGCCATACATTCCACGCACATACAGACCACATTATAAAGAGTTAGAAAGATCATCTACTCCTCTCCCAAAGCCATCAATTGAAGAGCCACCTACTCTTGAACTCCAACCTCTTCCATCTCATTTAAAATATATTTTCTTAGAAGGTTCTTCACACTTACCTATTATTATTTCTTCTTTTTTGATAGATTTAATGGAAAAGCAGTTATTAAGAGTGCTAAAGGAATACAAGAAGGCATTTGGATGGACCATAGCAGACATCAAAGAAATTAGTCCCTCAATTTGTATGCACAAAATTCTCATGAAGGACAGCTATGAGCCTACGGTCCAACCTTAAAGAAGACTCAACCCAAAGATACAAGAAGTGGTCAAAAAGGAGGTAATCAAGCTACTTGATGTAGGTATTATTTATCCTATCTTCGATAGTTCATAAATAAGTCCTGTTCAAGTAGTTCCTAAGAAAGGTAGGATTACTGTAGTTCAAAATGATAATTATGAATTAATTTCCACTAGGACTATGACTAGGTGGAGAGTATGCATGGATTATAGAAAATTTAATGATGCAACTAGAAAGATCATTATCCTCTCCCATTCATTGATCAAATGTTAGAGAGATTAGCTAGACATGATTTTTATTGCTTTCTAGATGGTTATTCTGGTTATAATCAAATTTCCATAGCACTTGAGGATCAAGGAAAAACTACTTTTACATGTCCTTATGGTACATTTGTTTTTAGTAGAATGCCATTTAGTTTGTGTAATGCACCAACTACTTCTCAATGATGCATGATGGCTATTTTTTATGACATAATTAAGATTTTTTTTGAAATTTTTATGGATGATTTTTCTATCTTTGGATCCACATTTGATAAATGCTTACATAACTTATTTCTTATTTTACAAAGATGTGAGGATACTAATCTTATCTTAAATTAGAAGTATCATCTGATGGTATAGGAAGGCATAGTGTTAGGTCACAAGATCTCATATAAGGAGATTGAAGTAGATAGAGCTAAGCTTGAGGTGATCAAAAAGTTATCCATTCCGACCTTAATAAAGGCTATTAGGAGTTTCTTGGGGTATGCTGGATTCTACCATCGATTTATAAAAGACTTCTCCCTAATTTCTAGGTCTCTATCTAATTTATTATGTAAAGATGTCTCCTTTCATTTTTTTTGATCAGTGTTTGCAAGCATACAATACCCTCAAGGAGAAGCCAGTAATGGCACCTATTACAGTAGCACCAGATTGGTCCCTATCATTTGAGCTAATGTGTGATGCTAGTGACATAGCCATAGGGGCAGTACTTGATCAAAGAAAGAAAATTTTTTTTTAAACTATATACTATGCCAGTCGCATTTTGATAGAGGCCCAACAAAAATATGCAATCACAAAAAAAAAAGCTCCTAGTAGTAGTATTTGCATTAGATAAATTTTATTCTTATCTTATTTTATCCAAAGTTATTATATATACTGACCATGCAGCTCTAAAGTATCTCCTTGCCAAGAAAGATGCAAAACCCAAATTGATCAGGTGGATTCTTCTATAGCAAGAGTATGACTTGGAGATCAAAGACAAGAAGGGCACAAAGAATTCTGTTGCTAACCATCTTTCAAGATTAGAAAATATCATAGAAAAGGAATTGGAGATTTATCCTATCAAGGAGGAATTTTCATATGTGCCTCTATGCTATATCAGGTAGAACATTTCTATAGATACTGATATTATGAATTCCTGATTGGTAAGGTTCTTCCACTTGGTCTTTCTTTTCAATAAAAGAAGGGGTTCTTATCTATTATCAAATATTATTTTTGGGATGAACACTTATTGTATAAGTGTTGTGTAGACCAGGTCATTAGAAGATGCATCCTAGAGAAAGAGATAGAGAAAATTCTGCACCATTGTTGTGACCGGGAGGTAGGAGGATATTTCGGCCCAACTAAAATAGCTTATAAGGTTCTTCAATCATGTTTTGATTGGCCCTCTCTATTTAAAGATGGTCATACTTATATTTCTTCATGTAACCACTATCAAAGAACTAAAAATCTCTCTAGGAGACAAGAAATGCCTTTAAACAATATTCCTGTGTGTAAAATTTTTGATGTTTAGGATATTGATTTTATGAGACCTTTTTCTAATTCTTTTTTAAATCAATATATATTTATGACTATAGATTATGTTTCAAAATGGATAGAAGCAGCAACTTTTCCAACTAATGATACTAAGATAGTTGTCAAATTTTTGAAAAAATATATTTTTACACGTTTTAACACTCCTAGAGCAATCATTAGTGATGGAGGTACATATTTTTGCAATAAATAATTTGAAAATCTATTAAGCAAATATTGTGTCACTCATAAAATAGCTATCTCATATCACCCACAAACTAGTGGTCAAGTAAAGGTGTCTAATAGGGAATTAAAAAGAATCTTAGAAAAGACTTTAAGTGCATCTAGAAAAGATTGGTCATTAAAATTAGATGATGCACTGTGGACATATAGAACTACATATAAAACATCCATTGGTATGTCCCCATATAGGCTACTCTTTGGTAAAGTATGTCACCTTCCTATTAAATTAGAACATAAAGTATATTGGGCTATGAAAACTCTTAACTTTGATATACAAGATGCAGAAAAGAATAGGTTGATGTAGTTGAATGAGATGGATGAATTTTGCCATGATGCCAATGAAAATGTTAGGATCTATGAAGAATGTACTAAAAAATGGCATGATAACCACATTGTACAAAGAGAATTTCATTAGGGATAGCAAGTTCTCCTATATAGTTCATGGCTATATTTGTTTCCAAGAAAGCTAAAATCAAGATGGATAGGTCCCCATACAATTACTAAGGTATTTTCATATGGAGCAGTGGAGATCTCTAACGAATCAAAAGGTACCTTTAAGATAAATGGGCACAGACTGAAGCATTACATTGGTGAAAGTTTTGAGAGGAAGAAGGAAGCTCTCTAATTGCAAGATCTAGTCTAGAGCTCCAAGAAAGTCAAGCTGAAGACTATAAATCAGATCTACTAGATAGGTTATTTTTTTCTTTTAGTTTTGATCCTTTTCTTTTATTTTTTCATAGTTTCTTGTTGCTCTTTTATTGCTTTAGTGTATATTTTCAATTTTATAGAGAAAAATGAAAGAGAGCTCAAGCTAGTTTGCAAAGTTTCAAAGACCCATTCTGGACTAATAAATCAGGTGTATTCTTTTCTATTCCCTATTGCACCCCTTTATTTTTCTTTCTCCATTAAGATAATGTAGAATAAGTTGGGGGAGTAGAAAAAATTTTAAAAAAAAAATTAAAATTTTTAAAAATTAAATTTAAATAATTTAAAATTTTAAAAAAAATTAATTATGTGTCAAGAAATTAAATCTTGAGCAAGATAGATTAGGAAAAGTAATAAAAGTTAGAAGTATTTTCTAATAAATGTAGCAAGTTAAGAAGTAGACTAGTTGGTCAAATCTTTAGCAGCCTACTTAGGTCACCTAAAGACTGTCAGCACTTTTAATTATGCATGCATACTAACAAGACAAAGTAGGTGTTGATTATAAGGCCAACTGAGGATTCAATTATCATTGAAAATTGGTAGTTAATATATATTCCAATCAAATAAACTTGAATTTAAGAAAAGAGCTACCTATCTAAAATAAAAGTATAAAATATAGAGTATATGTTGATTACCCGAAGCTTAGTAACTGGATCTTTGCACCTAGATCAAGTGTGGAGGTTCATGTCAAATAGTAGAAGGAAGGCCAAAATGCTTAGCATAACAAAAAAAAAAAAAAAGAGGCAGTATGAAAGCTAACTTAATTCATGAGCTTAACTTGGAAATGTATATAAAATTAACCAAAATAGGTGATAAAAAAAGATAATTTTGTCCTTTAAGTAAATACCGAAATGCTAAGCTAGCCATTACTAACACAAGTGCTGTAGATCTTTAAATATACTCTAAGAAAGTTTTTGATTGTACTGACTATGAAATTTACTTCTGAAACTCAATACTTAGTTAGTAATATTTTCTAAACATTTTGACCTTTAATCCAAGATCTATTTTTGTGAAAGAGAATCTTATTGAAACACGGTGATTAATTGCTATTAAATAATGCAGTGCTAAGGGACTAGCAATGACTAAGAAAGTGTGATAAGTGATATAAATATAATAATAAAAATATTAAATTATAACTAATTTATCTTATTTTTAAGAAATTAATATTTTTATTTATCTTTTGCGAGAAAGAATGTTACCAATGTGAAAAGCTCAATTTTCTAGTTCAAAGAAAATAAATTTGAAGCAAAATAAATTTAAAATGAGCCCAAAATCATTTTTTTTAAAAAAAATTAGAAATAAAAAATAATCAATCGATCCAAATTGAATCAATTTAGAAAATTGGCTCAGCCAGCTTGGTCCGACCGCAACAACCCAGTGCTAAACCGTTGGCCCATCTAACATCACAATGACGTCAAAAAAACATGCAGCTCATGGTGAGCAACTATAATGCCAAGTGTGGCGGCATTTCAGTCAATTTTGGGTGATGCGGCTTGTTTTGATTGGTTGAAAAGTGCAGTAGCTCATGATAGACCGACGGGAGTGCACGATCCAATGGTTGAGGTGGCTGCCAATTTTGATCGAATGGCCGGGGTGAATTCCTATTTTAAATCGGAGACCCAGGCTCCTATGTGTGATTGTGCGGTCCAAGTTCAAGCCAGTGATGATCCAACGGTGGAGATGGAATTTTGTTTTGATCTAAACACCCAAGCCCTCTAAATCTCCATCCAATAGTTGGGAATCAACCATTAGGGGTGATCTAATGGCCATAATTTAATCCGACATAATCTGATATTTTAAGAGAGATTTTTCAGCTAATTTTGATCCATTTGATGCCTATCTGATGGTCAAGAAAATCCAGAATATTGTATTAACATCAAAAGGCCTCAATTTAAGTTGTTCAGGACTTTTAATCCTAATTTCATCAAGATTTTGATCCAAACTCACCCTCTAGCCTATTTAAGCCTTGCTGCTACCAAGAGAACATAACACACAACAACATAGCATAGTAGATAAAGAAATAGAGAGAGTTAGAGAGTAAAACAAAAATAAAGGAGAGGTGATTAGAGAGAAAAGCAAGAATTTTGATCTAAGCGAGAATTTGATTAGAGAAAGAGTCTTCTTCCTTCGTTCTTCCTTCTTTGCAACTCATCTTCCACATCCAGCACATCTACCAATGGCTCTTCTTCTTCATCAACTTCTCTACGTTAAGAGCAACGAACGACAAAATTTGACAACAAGCAATTTTTTGTTTGGAATTTCTCATATTTTTTATTTTAATTACTAATTTTGTTTCTTTTATCATGAACTAATTTTTTTACTAAGGCTATGGTGTAGCCATTCTTTTCATATAATATTCAGTATGATTTGCTTTTAAATTTCTACTTTGTTGATGAGGATTATATAGATCTATTTTTAATGTTTTTAGATTACTGACCATCTTCTAATTGATTTGATGGGCATAGATAATATGGATTAAGTACGTCTATATCGATACTTCTTAACTTATATACCTTGTATTTTGAATCAGATTAAGATTCATATGCATGCAAAAATTTTAGTGTGCTTTGGATGCAGTGTATTTTAATTAGAAGATTTCATAGAGATTAATACATCAGTATTTATTTAAATTATGTTTGGACCAAAGGATAGTTAATAAATATTGATAGTTTTGCTATGCCTGGACCAAAGGATAGTAAATATCCTAGGAGACTCCACCATCACATGAAATAAAATTAATCTAATTCCCATAATTACTTGAATATTATATTGATTGAGTTGTTGAACTGATTGCCTTAGTAACCTATTGCTCTTCAATTTAAATCCTAATAATTATATCCGCTTTATTTCCTTGCAATTTTCTTAATTATTTCTTTATTTTTCTTCATTTTTTCTATTTCTTATAAATTGATTTTTTAAATAATGTTTAGGAAAGAGTTTTTCAGTACTTATTTTTCAATCCTCTAGGTCTTAGATATATGTGCCCTAGAAGCCAGAATTGGTTGACACTTGTAATACACTTCTAGGGGCAAAATTGTAATTTTGACTATAATCAATAAAATGGGTTATTTTCTATCACATATGTGTATTTAGTGTCTGTGATACATCCTTTGAGTTAATGGTAACGATAATTCATATTTTCAAGAGTTGAAAATTTAAGACATGAATAATCATTATTAACTCATAAATTGCTCCTGACCATAGGATCATCACGAGGATGGTGATTGATCTGGAAGGTTGGTGTACGATCGCTTCTCTTTAGTAGATGAGTCTTAAGTCTACGGTTTAGTGTGCTTTGGATGCAGTGTATTTTAATTAGAAGATTTCATAGAGATTAATACATCAGTATTTATTTAAATTATGTTTGGACCAAAGGATAGTTAATAAATATTGATAGTTTTGCTATGCCTGGACCAAAGGATAGTAAATATCCTAGGAGACTCCACCATCACATGAAATAAAATTAATCTAATTCGCATAATTACTTGAATATTATATTGATTGAGTTGTTGAACTGATTGCCTTAGTAACCTATTGCTCTTCAATTTAAATCCTAATAATTATATCCGCTTTATTTCCTTGCAATTTTCTTAATTATTTCTTTATTTTTCTTCATTTTTTCTATTTCTTATAAATTGATTTTTTAAATAATGTTTAGGAAAGAGTTTTTCAGTACTTATTTTTCAATCCTCTAGGTCTTAGATATATGTGCCCTAGAAGCCAGAATTGGTTGACACTTGTAATACACTTCTAGGGGCAAAATTGTAATTTTGACTATAATCAATAAAATGGGTTATTTTCTATCACATATGTGTATTTAGTGTCTGTGATACATCCTTTGAGTTAATGGTAATGATAATTCATATTTTCAAGAGTTGAAAATTTAAGACATGAATAATCATTATTAACTCATAAATTGCTCCTGACCATAGGATCATCACGAGGATGGTGATTGATCTGGAAGGTTGGTGTACGATCGCTTCTCTTTAGTAGATGAGTCTTAAGTCTACGGTGTGGAGACACCGGAGCGAAAGTACAGATACTCGTTAGAGAATGAGGGCACTGAGCGTGACCACCTCGAGTAGTCATTAGGAAGTCTACCTTCTCGTCAATGACTGACTCGATGCTGCAGTAGTGTGTCTGGTTCTTTGACCTGAGATGCATCGGCAGTTCACCTTGAGGGTGTTATAGTTTGACTACACCATTACTCGGTCTCCTAGCCATATGGAACCCTGAGGTGTATGTTGGCTATAGCATGTTCATTGTAGGAACTGGATTGCATCAAGATGGGATCTATCTACCTCGGTGGTAGAGGAGCAGCCCTATGATAATCATGAGAATCAAGTCCTGAAGCCCATGGCCATGGCAGAGTGAAATAATAGAAAGAGTTTCTATTTAGATTTTCACATTGGACTCGAATCGAATGATTATATCATATGACAGAGACTAGGGTTTGACGAGTTTACCTTAACCCTAATCTGATCGGGGCTCAAGATAGAAGAACTTAATCACACAGGTAGCTGCACCAAGAGGTTCGCATTCAGCTCTGATGGGTTGCCACCATATACTGCTAGGTGTCACTGGTGGATTTTGGGAGCAATTAGAATGATTTAGATGATCGATCATTCTAGCTGTTCGAATCAGAAGAGTTCTGATCCATCGAAAGGAGTTTCGATGATGTCGATGATAGAGATCATGACATATCCCATTACCATACAGAACTGAACCTAACTGGGTCACACAAACAAGGGTTTGAATCTGGTGATCATCAATTGAACTGAATCTAGTTCAATTGATCTGAATGAGATTCAATTAGGTTCAAGGAAATCGTGCTAGCACTCGATTGAACCTAACGTTCTTCTTTTACTATCACAAATAAGTTGTCCTGACTGAGCCAAAGGAGTTTGTGCTCAATCAGAGGCCTTCATATGGTCTGAATTGGAGGTTGTCCAAGTCAGAATAGGTTGTCTTATTTTATAAGACATTACCTGCCATTTTTGGTCACCTGCCATTTCTTGGTTCTTTGACTTTGGTCAAAAGTCTGACCTTTGACTGGTCAAATGTTGACCATTGACACTTTGACTTTTGTCCACATGTCACGCACCTATTGGAGAGCTGGTGGGGGCCTGTCCCCCTGCCAGAACCTGGCAAGGAGGAAGGGCGCACGCCACCCTAGGCGTGCGCCCAAGTTGGAGGCGCCTTGGAGTCCTTGTTGGACAAGGACTCCACCTCCCTTTTGGATTCCAATCAGAGTTCTACTAAGAATCCAGTTTGACTGGTCTTAGGCGCCCTCTAAGGAGGAATCCAGGGGTCTCTATTTCCCACCAATCAGATTTAGATCTGAATTTCACAAAGGGTTGTGATTGGTTGGGAGGAAGAGGAGTTGGATCACAAGCTTAGGTCTATAAATAAGACCCTGCGCCCAACTCCTAGATTCTAATGCAATTAGAGAGAGATTTCCCATGCCCCAAGGCTGCCTCTCCCCTCCTTCCTCCATGCCAAACTTCTCCTCCTTCTCCTCTCCACGTCCAAAAGAGTTTTGGACTTAGGTTTGGTGCGATTCCAGATCAAAAGAAAGGCAATCAAAAGCAAGAAGGCTGCACTGCTGCAAAAGGACGACTGCAGATCTTCAAAAGAGTTTTGAAGATCCTCCAGATCAGATCCAGATCTAATTTTTGGAGGTGTGATAGAGAAGAAGAGGATCTCCAGATCCAACCCGAGTGGATACCGGTAGAGGCCAGGCGCTTGCGTGGCTAAGATCCAGAACCTTCCGCTGCAATCAGGATCATCTACAGGGTAATAGGATTACCCAAATCAGGTAAATTAAATTTGATTTAATTTATCTTATTTTATTTTATTTATTAAAATAATAAGAATCAGATCTAAAACATATCAAGATCTGATTAGGATCAAGAGAAAAAATTTTGAAATATATCTCTTGATCTGATCAGATCTGGACGAACCTGGACCGGGAAATCAGGATTTTCCCTTCAACTGGTATCAGAGCCATGGTTCTAAAATTATTTAGATCTGATTTTAATTTTATTTTAATTAAAAATAAAGTGATTTTAGATGTCACATGAGATGTGATCAGATCTGAAATCAGAAAAATTAAAATTAAATGATTTGGATCTAAGAACATGAAGATATGCATGACTAGTTCTAGAATAGAATAGTTCTATAGAATAGTTTTGCATGTCTTTGATTTAATCTGATTAAATCATATTTTAGATCTTCTTATTTACTATTTTCTGATATTATAAGTATTATAATAACATCTGATAAACAGCAAATAAAAATTATTTAATTTTAAATATCATATGAGATATGATTGATGCATGTCTAGACTAGTTGTAGAATAGTTCTACATAATTGTCTAGATTAGAATTTATTTTGATTAGATCAATTTAAATCTAATTTTTTAGATTATTATGAGATAATTTAGATCTAAAAATATGCATGATTTGATACATGAGATGTATGCAAAATATGCCATGATTAGATCTACTTTATATATGAGATATATGATATAGATCTGATATTGTTTTGTAGTATTGACATGTTCCTGATTAAGGCGTTCCTCTTGGCCGTCCGGTCATAAGAATGAAGAAGGGTTTAAAGGCCCTCTCTTCTCCATTCGATGGGGTGTTCTTATGATGTGTAGGGGTGCTGCGTGTTCGTCCTTAATCAGAAACCCAAAACTTACTTTCTGCAAAACCCTAGATCCTGAAACCCTAGGATTTATTGAGCATATTTTGTTTATGAACCCTAACTTAATTAAGAATTAAGTTTATGAAATATTAATTAGGTCTAAAATTGAGAATTTTAGATCTAAGACATATTCATAATACTGGGTTCGGGCTTGGGTAGCTCAATTAGGTCTAAGCGGTTGATCAAATCGAATCAAGAGTTGGTTAGATGGGATCAACAATGCTTAAATTGACCAGCCTAATAGGATTAAGTCTGGGTCAAGATCGAGTCACGATCAAGCAAGACCTAATTAGGCTCAGAGGTTAGAGTCTGGATTGTAGGCTAACCCAATTGGTTCTGACTCAATAATTTGGTGTCTAAGGTAAGTTTGGCATAGACGATCGACTGGTTTTTAATTGGAAGCTACTCGACCTGAATGCATTCTTGTATGAGTTAACGGCATATTCCTTCCACCGGTCTCACTTACCTGGCCATATCTGTTGACACAGTTCTGAATTTGAGGTGGTCAATAATCCGAGCTAACCCATGCCACTAGGTTAGTCATAATTGTTATGACTAAGCCAAGTCTAGTTTAATGAGACCTGAATCAATTCTTCCCTAAGAAAAGATTAAGTCTGAGGTCTTCCACCATTGTAGATGTGCGGGCCCTTCCCGGGGTTGATTGTTCTCGGCTGGATATAGTGGCTTAGTTGCACCGGAAAGATGCAACCATGTCTATTAGGCATTGGATGCTATGGGCTGGAGGATGAGTTGGGCTCAATATTCCGGATACGGTGAGAGACTCAATTAGGAACCCAGTCTATGCAAATGGTGGGTCT